>CM046730.1:19451059-20057059 GCA_025584915.1 Monochamus saltuarius | reverse complement strand
GTTCGCTAACTAACTAAGGAACATTCACTAGTGATAAGTGTAGAAATGTTGAAGAATCGTATCTCGAATAATAACGGAGAAAAGTGGGGCGGGGGGCAATATTCGCATGGCCACCCTGTACATCTATTGAAAAGAAATTTTAGCTACACTTTCTAATAAAATTAGAAGTAATTTAGCATGATTTCCAGACACCCTGTATATACATATATAGACATTTTAAGATAAAAAAATTTTCGCTACACTTTCGAATGAAAATGGAAGTAATTTAGCCGCATCTAAAACTGATAAAAACTGTTATAAACTACGAGTAAGCGAGCTGGATACATAAAAGCGATTCTTTTAGTTTTAGGGGTCTGTGGACTCTGTGGTCGGAGCGGGCATAATGTGGCAGCGGTTCTACTGTCACCCTCACGATTAACTCCCGGTCTGTCTGACCACATATAATAATAAATCTCATAAGTCATATATGGACTTGCCTTGCCACTAGTGCTTCCTCGAGGGTTAACTACGTGGTCCAGGCGATTGCCTGTACGAATTACGAAACCCACTTCCCTAATAGCAAGTGCAACGATGTAGGAGCTTGTTATACAGAATGTTCTACGGTCTAATTCATTCTTATAATATTTAGAAATACAGATATACGGGCTGATTCAGTCACAATGTCATTAATTTTAAGGGAAGATAGGGAAATATTAAAACATTTTTTAATGCATATTTACGCTGTAAAAAATATTTTGAAATCATTATTTAAACCCCTTTTTAGACTGTTACTGAGCATTCGCGGCCTCGATTCATTCAAGCGTCCAAATCAAGGCGGTGTCGGCCTGTTTCAACGATCGAACATTTTCGCGTGACCATCCTGCACTTTAAAAAACAGTTGTTCAATCAATTTAAAGGTAATTCAGAAAACCCCTCTTCAATTTTAACTACCCCCACTACTTTTTGGTAGGCAATTTATCCCCAGTGTTTTTGAAGTACAAGAACACCCTGTATAAGCATATTGTTTCAAGTATGTGTAGGCAATGGTAGAAAAACATATAACTTTGTACTGAGTTAAATCTAGGGTCTAATGGAAATGATGCAAAGGCTTTTACATCATATAAAATAAAAGTTTATATGAAATGTGACGTATAAAATGAGTTGTCGTCAAAAGTACGTATAAGTTTTGACATATCGGTATGGGCAGCGGCAGCGCAAATAGCCAGGGTACACGGGAAAGCGAAGGGCATATATTCCATCTATATCAGGTTCGAAACCGTCCACTAGAGCTCTCTAGAGGAAACTACTCCACTTTATCTTCCAGTGTTTTATGTTTCAGTTGACAGCAGATAAAAAATATTCTGATGACGGATAGCCGAGAATTGCCAGGGAGAGCGGTTTTTTATTCCTCTACTATCTTTTTAATAAACAGCTATTAGTTATGTTTTTAGATTTCGGAACGATAAAAGCCCTTTAAAATATTGCCTTGTTTATAAGCGATAACGCAAGATTTCGTCTATGCTACGGATATTATTGCTTGTGGGAATTATTTGAATATTCTGAATTTACATACACAGTGTTAAAAAAAGAGTGTAAAATATTTCAGGAGGTAATAATATGATATGAACTAAAATAAGCAGAAAAGTCTTAATAAACATTGGCCTGCAAAGTAACGGTTGCGGAGATATGGACCACTATTCGTTTTTCAAACATTTTATTTTATTAAGAATAAACCGACAAAGGAAGCTTTTACCAAACAAAAAACAAAGTTACAGAAGATGTTCAAAGTGCCCCCCGTCCATTTCCAAGCAGGCACGACATTTTCGTCTCAACGATATTCGAACTCTTTCGAAAACACATTCCTTGGTTTGGATTTCTTGACACTTTTGATTAATCCGTAGCTGCAGCTCTTTCAGGCTATTTAAAGGAGTACCATACACTCATGTCTTCAAATATCCCCAAACAAAGAAATCTAGAGGGTTCAGATCAGGCGATCTTGGAGGCCATAAAACAGGTCCGACTCCTCCTACCCATCTATGTGGAAAAGTTTGGTGTAAATGATCTCTAACGGCCATGGAAAAATGCGCTTGTTAATCGGTTTGGTAAAACAACAGGACCTAGAAACCTGTCACCTACAATACCCATCCAAATGTTTAATGAAAAACGTGCCTGATGTCCAGATTCTATTAGAGCAAGAGAATTTTCGTCGGCCCAAATATGCGTATTGTGAAAATTAAACACTCCATTTCTTGTGAACTCGGCCTCATCAGTAAAAAGAATGTTTGCAAGAAAACGAAGGTCTTCAGCTTCATGACGTAGAAACCAGCGGCAAAAAAACCAAACGTGCTTGATGATCATTTATTGGATTTAAGGCCTGTACTCGTTGCACATGGTATGGATAAAGCAGTTGCTCGTGAAGGATTCTTCAAACAAGAGGACCACTAATTCTTACCTCGGCTGATATTCTCCGCATACTCGTACCTGGATTCTGCTCTACCAGTGCTAGAATTTCTTCTTCTGCTCTAGGAGTGGATACCGACCTTGGTCTTCCGGATAAATGGCACTGTTTGCTCAAGGAACCGGTATCACGCAATCTTTGGTGAATTCTTCCAAACATGCGTTGTGAAGAAATCTGGCGATTTGGATAAGCGTCAACATAAATATGTCGCGCTTCGGTGGCGTTCCCATTAGCACGACCACACATGAAGTGCATGTCTGTTAATTCTACGTTAGAGTAACCAGCTATAGCGAAAGAAAACTTGTGCACTGAGAACAACTGTCAAATACGTACTGTTTATTTCACTAAACATCAACCAACTATTATAAGAAAATACAAAACGTTTTTGCAAAATAAAACACGGGCTAAAAACATAAAACATTCCATATCTCCGCAACCGTTACTTTGCGGACCCATGTTTATTGAGACTTTTCTGCTTATTTTGGTTCATACTATTACCTCCTTAAATATTTTACACTCTTTTTTAACACCCTGTATATAAGGTGTAATGCTTCTTTAACGAATGTAATAATAAATAAGTACAAATTAGGCGTAATGTTATTGAAAAAGACACACAGCAACTTGTTTTAGGTACATGTAACGTAATTATCTTTGGTATTGGTCGCGTTCACGTTGAGATTGCGGAATTCGACTAATTTAAATACGAGCAAGAAAATATTGAGGATGTTAGAATGAAACGCCAACTGAACCACATACTTCTTGTAAGTTTTCTTGAGTTATGCGTCTCAGGTGTTCGTAAACGTCGTTGCCCCGAAGTCTGCTAGGTGCCCTTCGACTCGAGGTTCACGCTTCCTTCCCGGAAGGTTCCAATGCGGTCTATGTTCCCTCCAGGGCTGCCACCACTTGTCAAAAACACGTGGGGCTATTACCACTTCAAGTCGTTGCGAGGGGGTAGGTAAATCACGCGCTTCGACTCGAAATCATTCATTTTCCCTGCGATTCACTTCCTTGCACTCAATTTAAAAAAATGACTCTTTTAAGGACAAGTTGTGACGTTTCTACGTCAGAAAAAGTGGAAGTTCCTCTTGGAAAAATAGTTTTTTCATTAAAGTAGCATTTCTGAGATACAGGGTGTTGCTCCGAAAGAGGTTTTTTTAATTATACAGGATGATTCAGATCTTATCTAAAAAAATATTTTGAATACTATTTTGTAAAAATCAAATCAAAAAGAGCAGTTTTAAAACCAAAATGGGATACATACATGGTCTGATTATTTCGCTAAAACAAAAATATCAAAACATGCATATTGGAAACTGAGTACCTACTAATTGTAAGACATTCGGAAGCTTTTTTATACCGATTTCAGTTGTGTTTATCAGAGGGCATGATTATTCGAACGAAATGACGATTTAATTATCTGGTGCATCAAGCAATGCAATGAATTCCGTTCTAAAATTGGAGTTTTTGGTAGTTCACAAACGGACCGCGATGTTTACATTATCTCGATATAAATTATCTGGTTTAATTGCGAACCAGAACTCTGAGACACCGTCTTGTTTAATTAGGTACAAATTATAAATCATGACTCTTGTCAACATGTCTGAAGGGAGATTCAGTTACTTCTTTACCCAGAAGTCGTTAAATACTTTATAATTCAAAATAAATAATAGCTTTTTTTAAGGGCAGAAATAGAAAGTTTATTTTACCATACTTTCGAATTTAAGTTGTGATGTTTTGAAAACTTTCGAAAACAACAGAATAGCTAAGTTTTTATATATTTTATTCCAAGTTAATTCCATATAAATAATTGCTCTTTTGGGACAGAAATAGAAAAATGTACTCACGGAAGTAAATTTTACATACTTTCGAATTTAAGTTGTGATGTTTTGAAAACTTTCGAAAACAACAGAATAGCTAAGTTTGTATATTTTTTATTCCAAGTTAATTCCATACAAATAATTACTTTTTTTGGGATAGAAATAGAAAAACGTACTTACGAAAGTAAATTTTACCATACTTTCGAATTTAAGTTGTGATGTTTTGAAAACTTTCGAAAACAACAGAATAACTAAGTTTGTATATTTTTTATTTCAAGTTAGGTAATTGAAAGAAAATAATTGCTTTTTTTGAGGCAGAAATAAAAGATACGCGAAAGATTATTTTACCATACTTTCGATTTAAGTTGTGATGGTTTGAAAATTATAAAAAACAGAATAGTTAAGTATGTACATTCAATTCAGTTCAGGATAAGTTAAGTCAGAAAAAATAATTACTTTTTGGGGCAGAAATATACAGATATGCGACATATTATTTTACCACACTTTCGAATTTAAGTTGTGATGTTTTGAAAACTATCAAAAACAACAGAATAGCCAAGTTTGTATATTTTTATTAAAAGTTATGACAAAATAACTAATTACTTTTTTGGGACAGACATAGAAAAATGTACTTACGAAAGTAAATTTTACCATACTTTCGAATTTAAGTTGTGATGTTTTGAAAAGTATAACAAAATAGAATAGCTAAGTATGTATATTTTTTGTTTCAAGTTAATTCAGAATAAATAATTACTTCTTCAGGGGTAGAAATAGAAAGATGATTTAAGTTGTGATGTTTTTGAAAACTTTCGAAAACACCAGAATAGCTAAGTTTGTATATTTTTTATTTGCAACTTAATTCCATATAAATAATTGCTTTTTTGGGATAGAACTAGAAAAACGTACTTACGAAAGTACATTTTACCATACTTTCGAATTTAAGTTGTGATGTTTTGAAAAGTACCAAAAACAACAGAATGGCTAAGTATGTATATTTTTTGTTTCAAGTTAGGTAATTGAAAGAAAATAATTGCTTTTTTTGAGGCAAAAATAAAAAGATACGCGAAAGATTATTTTACCATACTTTCGATTTAAGTTGTGATGGTTTGAAAATTATAAAAAAAACAGAATAGCTAAGTATGTATATTCAGTTCAGTTCAGTATAAGTTAATTCAAAAAAGAATAATTACTTTTTGGGGCAGAAATATAAAGATACGCGAAATATTATTTTACCACACTTTCGAATTTAAGTTGTGATGTCTTGAAAACTACCAAAAACATCAGAATAGCTAAGTTTGTAGATTTTTTAATAAAAGTTAAGGCAAAATAACTAATTACTTTTTTGGGACAGACATAGAAAGATGTACTTCCCAAAGTAAATTTTATCATACTTTCGAATTTCAGTTGTGATGTTTTGAAAACTACCAAAAACAACAGAATAGCTAAGTTTCTATATTTTTTAATAAAAGTTAAGGTAAAATAACTAATTACTTTTTTGGAACAGAAATAAAATTATTACGCGAAATATTATTTTACCACACTTTCGAATTTAAGTTGTGATGTTTTGAAAACTTTCAAAAACAACAGAATAGCTAAGTATGTATATTTTTTATTTCAAGTTAAATTACAATAAGTAATTGCGTAGTTGTCTATTCTGTCCTCACCGTATTTTAAAATAAAAAACTTGAAAGCAAATTATTTTTAACGTTTATTTTGTTTTTTTTTTATGTGCGGCAGAACGTTAATTGAGACAATAATTCTGTTTGGTCAACACAAGAGGGTCAACATTCGGGACAATTGCCTTAGAGAGTGAAATTTATTATCTAAAAACACGACCCGTCTTGGCCATTCGTAGTCTCGTCACGTAATTTGTTGAGTTGTCTCCATATGTAACTCTGATATATTTTAGATTACATGCATATTCCTCAGCATATTCAAAAAGGTCGTGGACATTTTTCTAATGTCTCAAAACTAGAATCTAAATGTCTCGGCTGCAATTTACATACCGTACGTTGTTTTATTGTTTCGGGGCGAAATTATGAGCTGGATGTTTTTATAGTTCAGGTTTGTGTAAGGAAGCCAATTCAGAGAAATAGTTAGTTATACGATGCCTTACCAGCCGATGCCAGCACAAAAGCGTTGTGGACACACGAACTGAGGCTTTTTTAAGGGCGCCGTGTTCTTGAAATAGCGTTTTCTACAAATACAAATAATGTAGTGCATAAATAAAACATCAAGAATGTTATTTTTCGATATTTCTGTACCACAAATTTGATCGTTTTACGGCGAGAAATACGGCGACCTTAATTCGCATTAAAATTCGAGAATTAGACACGATATTCCCGAAAATCAGGTATTAATAAAAGTTGTGGAACAAACTTGCGGCAAGAGCGCTGTATTCCGGGAGTAGCAGATCTATAGAAAGCAACTGATGTCGCCTTTATGACTTATTTATGCAAATTTGCCACTGCTGTTCGCCGATAAAGTATTAGTAACGAAAACTGTCTCGTTTCTAAGTAATTATACGACTTCTCCTGTTGACGCAATCTAATTAATATAGGTATTTATCTTAGAAATTAAGACGGCTCGCTTACTACCGCAAATACCGGCCCAGTTCGTTCGATGATTAATTACATAAGATATCGCTCAGCCCACAACTCCCGTATACTCCCGTGTATAATTCTCGGCAAATTTTGATGATTACCTCCCCGCCCTCCCCCTCTATTGTACGCTGTACACTACGTAGAGAGGCTCGCATTGTTGTCATTACATTAATTACTACACTTCAATGGGGACACCTGTTCTTACCGCACTACTTTTCATTACTACCATCGAAATAAAATCCCTTCAGGAAATCATCTATTCCTATTTTATTATTACCGTCTGCTTTTGATTTGGAAACAGTACCAGTTCTACAGTGCTTTCGAAAAGTAACGAATAAATTCATTATATTTGAAATTGAGAAGTTTTCGAAAAATCCCCTGGCACGTCGATTTTGGTTTTAAAAAAGGCACTTTTTGACATACGACCCACATTTGTGACGTCATCATTGTTCGAGATATGACGTCATCGACAATTTTTTTAAATAGCAACCCCCAATTTTGACCATGCCATTTGAAAGAACGTGTCATTCTACATACATACATCATGAAAAATTATGGTGTTACATAACAAAAATTTCAAGAAAATAATGTTTGAAGATTTTAAAATTTAATTTTCACAATACTGAAAATGATAATGATTATGTAAAAAATCGACTAAATTAAATGTTCAAATTGTGCACCGTTGGCTGCCTGACAGTAGCCAAAATGTTTAATAAATTCTTTGTGGGCATTATCAATAACTTCAGAAGGTATACGATGTATCTCGTGACAAATTCTTGCTTTTAAATCTTCTAAATTAACCTGCTTTTTAAGTATCCCCACAAGAAATAATCTAGGGGTGTCAAATCAGGCGATTTGGCTGGCCACTCAATCGGCCCCCTTCTCCCTATCCAACGATTCGGGAACAGCTCATCTAAATAAGCACGGACAGGTGTTGCATAATGGGGAGGTGCACAGTATTGTAAAAATTAAATTTTAAAATCTTCAAACATTATTTTCTTGAAATTTTTGTTAAGTAACACCATAATTTTTCATGATGTAAGTATGTAGAGTGCCACGCTCTTTCAAATGGCATGGTCAAAATTGCTATTTAAAAAAATTGTCGATGACGTCATATCTCGAACAACGATGACGTCACAATATGGGTCATGCCTTTTTTAAAAACAAAATCGACGTGCCAGGGGATTTTTTCAAAAACTTCTCAATTTCAAAATTTATTAGTTACTTTTCGAAAGCATTTTTTTGCCTCTACGTTTTCTTAATATGGGTTTCCAAACTCAGGTGTTTATTTCATTTATTTCGATAGTAGTTACATTTTAATTTGAAATTCGCAAATTCAAAAAAATACACATTTCATTCAGGATGAGATGATAAACAGGTATGTTACACTTTTAAAAAACGATATATCTAAAAATGGTACATGGAGAGTGAGAGAAAGAACGATAATTCCTTAATTTATCCCCAGCACTTTGCCATAATCAGTTTAGCTCTACACCGGCACTTTCTTCTGTCATTTTTATTGCCCACGAAAAATAAACCAGATGTTCTTACTCTATATTACTCTTAAACGCGTTTATTATTTAGCTGTTATCTACGAATTATAGATATTCCACGTCTAGTTCTATCTATCTTAAGGTATGTTTTCATCTGACATTAATTGCACGATACAAGGTGTCGCATAATAAAAAGATACAGGGTGTGAAAGTTAAAATTTTATTTTCGATATTTTTATCTTTTAAATGGCAGAATTTTTTTGCAGCTTAGTGTATCCATCTGACTATCGAAACAATCGATTCTCCTACCTGTTTTATTTGAAAAAGGCTGAAGTCGGTAGGAGCAACTTGCTGCTTTCTGCTGAAAATACAAGCAAAATATTACTTGAAAAAGTAGAATGATAAATTATGGAGACCTGCAAAATTTCAAGCACAAAGATTTTGGCAAAGCAGGCCGATCTTTTTGAAATTTTGCACGTCTCAATAATAAACCGTTCTGAACAACTCTTTCATGTAACATTTTGCTGTATTTTCAGAAGAAAAGGCACTTTACCTGAAACTTGAAACGATAACAGTTTTCAATCGGTGCACTGAATATTTCAAATAGGATTATTTCAAAAACTGTTGCTCCTAACGACTTCAACAAGGTAAACTTTTTTCAGGCGCACATACAAAATTCGATTTCTTGAAAACCGTAACACCTAGCAAAGCAGACTTTTCTTAAAACACTTTTTTATACTTTTTACTACATTTGCCTCGATATTACTATAGACCATTTTTCAATAATTAATGTAGATCTCCGCATAGTGAAGTTTTTAATGTACAAATTGGCTGGTGCCGATTTTGGAACTATTTTTCTCGAACAGGCTTTAAATTATCAAAAACTGGTGTGCACCATTAGAAGCGCTATAGTTTTTTATATAAGTTGTGAAAAAATTATGAACATAGGTAAGATCGTTGATTTACAAACGCGATATATGTTATCAAAAAGGATAATTGCCAAATAATTTCAAAAGCATCGATAATTTGATATTGAAATTGTGACAGTCAAACCTCTAACATCCTGTATGTGAGATAAAAACGTACCTATCTTTAAATTTTAATTCATCGTACACAAACATTCTTGCAAAATTTCAGATTTTCTAAATCGGGAAACGTATACAGTTGCATGAGACTTTAATTGTCTTCCCTATTAATAGATGGCGCATTAAAAAATAGTCTAGTGCGTCATATCACATACAAACCAATCTTAGAAATTGTTTTACGACCATAATACTGTACTAGTTGCGTTGTTTTTTTAAATTATTACGAGGGAATGCACGTCTTAAAAAATAACCTCAAAAAAACTCGTCTCGTCTTAGCAAGTAATGAATGGCGTTGCCTTGTAATAGGAATGTACCGCGATTTGTATAAATTGTCACATCGTAGTAGTGGCTATCAGTAGCAAGGGTGACTAGTGTGGGGTAGAGCGAGATGGCTGTTCGAAAGTTCCGGTTACATTTATACCCCAAATTTAATTAAGCAAATAGTTGGAATTCCTCGGGCAACGGTCATTTATATTCTGTACCGTACCACAAGTCGAATTGTATATTTATTGTCGCTACAAATGAAAATTACCCGTCATCATCCAACTAAAACCGGCATAATTATTAATCCTGAAATGTTTAATCATTCAATTAACATACCGTACTCCCGACGTGTCCCATAACTGTAACTATTTTTAATTATCTCCAATCACCACCATCAAAAACCTTATTTATTTATTTTTATATTCACCTTGTTTGTTTTGCTTATACGAATACTACGCTACGAGCAAAATGACGTTTTTCATTCTCCTTTTACATCTCCCAACATTATGTATTGAATTTTAAACTAGTCCGTCGCGTTCACGAACAAAGAATTCAATATTAAGCGAAACGTAGAGCAGCATATGTTGCAACCTACTATGACATACATCGTGACACATGGAACAATTTTCCAACAGAATTTATGAAGACGTCATGCCACAATATGTGACAAAATTTGATAACGCCGCTGTGAAAAATTTATATTCACTCGACAAGTCGAAAACTGGATACAGCAAATCAAAAGTTAAGATCCGTCCCTCGCTTATTGCCAGACACATGAGGACGTTTTTCATTTTTTTTGCTCTGATGAGTCAGAGCTTGTATCAGGAATCGGCCTTTGTTTACGTCTGCAATGAAACCACTGCAGCCACTACCGACAATAAACTGCTCTGTATTTACTTTATCAGATATAATTTTGAAGAAACTAATCTCTAAACTCATTGCTTCTAGTATGTTAATACAATACATCCTGTACATGCGAGTTTTACGTACTACTATTACTATATAAATTAATCGAGGTAGTAAATCACTTGCGGATTACATCACTTAGATCTTATTATAGCAAAGATTTTCTTGTAGAAGAAAATAATGCTTCCAGACATCGTCAACTGTCAAGGTAAGTTTTATCAACCTTAGCATCTTGTCCAGCTAACTGTGCCCAGTACTCGGTTTAAATTTGATGAGAAGTAAATTTTGTAGAGACAAATTTATAAACGTAGATCAGACAATTAAACATAAAAAAATAGGTCATAGATTCTGTTCTGTACAAATTTTGTAGACATAAAGTGATGCAGTAAATAAGATAATTAAACTTAAGAAAAGTGTCTTCTTTTGGCATCAATCCATCTGCCCAAATTCTTACACCTAACGGGTGTTAAATATATAAATTACTACATCATACACATAACATTGTTAGTAGTTAATTTTGACTGTCAAGGTAAGTCCTGTCAACCTGAATATCTTGAAACTTGTTCAACAAACCGGATTTTGCATTCTGTGCTTTTCAGTCTACAAATTTTGCAGACATGTGTGTAAATAAGATAATTAAACTTAAGAAAAATGGTAGCTTACTCACCAAATGCCTTTTTTGGAGATTTTGAAGCAAGAGTCTTCATTAAGCTAAAAATGGTATCAATCGGTCCAAATTCTTGCACCTAATGGGCAAACAAATAGATAAATTACTATACAATACACATAACATCACAAGTAATTAATTTTTACATAAACTGTTAAGGTAAGTCGTATCAACCAGAACATGCGCCAGTGATACTTGCAGATAATGTAACGACATATTTCTAAGAACTACAGAAAAGGGCTGCTAACATTTCCCTTAGAACTAAGCTGCTGCTAGAACTTAGATATAATTAAACATAGTTGCTATGTTTTTTAAAGGATTTACCTATACAGGGTGTTAAAAAAAGAGTGTAAAATATTTCAGGAGGTAATAGTATAAACCAAAATAAGCAGAAAAGTCTTAATAAACATGGGTCCGCAAAGTAACGGTTGCGGAGATATGGACCACTATTCGTTTTTCAAACACTTTATTTTATTAGGAATAAACCGACAAAGGAAGCTTTTTACAAACAAAAAACAAGGTTACAGAAGATGTTCAAAGTGCCCTCCGGCCATTTCCAAGCAGGCACAACATCTTCGTCTCAACGATATTCGAACTCTTTCGAAAACACCCTCCTTGGTTTGGATTTCTTGACACTTTTGATTAATCCGTAGCTGCAGCTCTTCCAGGCTATTTACAGGAGTACCAAACACTAATGTCTTCAAATATCCCCAAACAAAGAAATCTAGAGGGTTCAGATCAGGCGATCTTGGAGGCCATAAAACAGGTCCGACCCCTCCTACCCATCTATGTGGAAAAGTTTGGTGTAAATTATCTCTAACGGCCATGGAAAAATGAGCTGGAGCACCATCATGCTGGAACCACATTTGTTGCCTCTGATTCAAAGGAATTTCTTCCAAAAACTGATACAGTGTGTTCTGGAGAAAGTTGAGGTAAGCAGCGCCTGTTAATCGGTTTGGTAAAACAACAGGACCTAGAAACCTGTCACCTACAATACCCATCCAAATGTTTAATGAAAAACGTGCCTGATGTCCAGATTCTATTAGAGCATGAGAATTTTCGTCGGCCCAAATATGCGTATTGTGAAAATTAAACACTCCATTTCTTGTTAACCCGGCCTCACCAGTAAAAAGAATGTTTGCAAGAAAACGAGGGTCTTCAGCTTCATGACGTAGAAACCAGCGGCAAAAACACCAAACGTGCTTGATGATCATTTATTGTATTTAAAGCTTGTACTCGTTGCACATGGTATGGATAAAGCAGTTGCTCGTGAAGGATTCTCCAAACAAGAGAACCACTAATTCCTACCTTGGCTGATATTCTCCGCACACTCGTACCTGGATTCTGCTCTACCAGTGCTAGAATTTCTTCTTCTGCTCTAGGAGTGGATACCGACCTTGGTCTTCCGGATAAATGGCACTGTTTGCTCAAGGAACCGGTATCACGCAATCTTTGGTGAATTCTTCCAAACATGCGTTGTGAAGGAATCTGGCGATTTGGATAAGCGTCAACATAAAGACGTCACGCTTCGGTGGCGTCCCCATTAGCACGACCATACTTGAAATGCAAGTCTGTTAATTCAAATTCAAATACGTACGGTTTATTCCACTAAAGATCGACCAACTATTATAAGAAAATACACAACGATTTTGCAAAATAAAAAAGGGGTTAAAAAACATAAAACATTCCATATCTCCGCAACCGTTACTTTGCGGACCCATGTTTATTGAGACATTTCTGCTTGTTTAGATTCATACTATTACCTCCTTAAATATTTTACACTCTTTTTTAACACCCTGTATATAAAATGAGATTTTGTATTTCATTGTTACACATTCGACAAAACGTTGCAGTAAATGAAAATAACGCTCTTCCTTGTCGGAAATTTAAATTCAAAACTTATAAATGGCTGGTAAAGCGTGGGTGAATAGGAAAACCAAAGAAATCTAATGAAATGTATAGGTACGGTTAGCAGCGGATATATAACGATGTTATCGAACTTAGTGATTTGCTAGGGTGGAGACCCTTATTGCTTTGTTCTCACTTTTGAATTTGGGGTGGTCTACCACTGATAACAGAAAGCCAGTATTACATTTTGGTTCTCTAAACCCCAACCCATTCTCGGAGGTTAATTTACATATGTAATCTTTAGGACTTTTTTGTCTCAGGACTTTTTGCATCCCAATAAATTCCCCTTCTGGTTGGAGCGATATCGCCTTAATACGGAGACGCTTTATTTGCATCAATCCGAATTTGATTATATTTTACCAGAATATGGATAAATCAAAAGCATGGAAAATATAAAGAGGATAACTTACACGAGCTTCGTGTGCTGTAACATTTGATCTTAACCCGATAATAATGAGAGGACGCTGTCCGATATCCGATTTTGTGAGGTTAAGGTGAAGATCGAAATCCATATTACCATTTGGTTAATTTCGGTTTGATATATGACCCCTTCTGATATAATATAATTAGGAGAAGCTTTGCATCTACCCTTATCTATTTGAATAGTGGTGTAGGGGCGGCAAAAACCGTATTAGTTACCCTTTGTCGGCTCAGATTACAGCACAGATTTGGCACTGTACTCTATCACAGATGCGCACTGTATTATATTTTTGTCGTTTGGTTAGTTACAGATTTTTTTGAGCGATGTATGCACAATTTGGGAAAATGTGCAAACAGACAACAACGAAATAACAAGTATATGGAAATAGCTCAGTGGAAAGTGGAAAGAAATCATATTTGTTGAGAATGCAACGCATAATTTTAATGGTGTTTTTCTCTTTCATTATTTACAAGGAACTGAATTTTAGCACTACTTCCTTCCCTTTTCCATAGTATTCGGCATTAAATCTTGCTGTTCGCAATTAGTCAGCACGTTTAAAAGTAATTTAATTTAATTTTCTTGTCGCTCTCTTTGGGAGTTATTTTCAAACTCACCCGCGAGCTTCCTTGTTTTTTGCCAGTTTGCGAAAGGGACACAACTCTTTTCCTTCAAACTTTTGTGTATATTTGACAAATGTTTTCTTCCAATTTCCATATCAAAGACCCCGGAGTAATTGAATATTAATTGGATTAACAGAGCCGGTCTTGAAATTCAATTTGAATACTTCCAGCAGAATATAATTAGGTAATATCTACTACAATAGAAAAATGCAGACTTTAAATTATTTTAACGATGTTTTGAATATATATCACTGATGCTTCGAATAAATAATTCACTGATGTCTCGTATAAATAGTTCACTGATGTTTCGAATAAATATTTCACTGATGTTTCGAATAAATATTTCACTGATGTCTCGAATAAATATTTCACTGATGTTTCGAATAAATATTTCACCGATGTATCGAATAAGTATTTCACTGATGTTTGAAATAAATATTTCACTGATGTCTCGAATAAATATTTCACTGATGTTGTTTCGAATAAATATTTCACTGATGTATCGAATAAGTATTTCACTGATGTTTGAAATAAATATTTCACTGATGTCTCGAATAAATATTTCACTGATGTATCGAATAAATATTTCACTGACGTTTGAAGTAATTATTTCACAGATGTTTGGAATAAATATTTCACTGATGTCTCGAATAAATATTTCACTGATATTTCGAATAAATAATTCACAAATGTTTGGAATAAATATTTCACTGATGTTTTGAATAAATAGGTCACTGATGTTTCAAATAAATATTTCACTGATTTTTCGGATAAATACATTACTGATGCTTTTCGATTATATATACGTCCAATGACGCTACAAAGAAATAAATCTTTCCCCGAAATCCTTCGTATTATATTCAGTGAAACAATGAGGTTCAAGCAGAAATAATTTTTTTGCTAACGCCAAATGAAGAGATTAAACTATTTCTCCCTCATTACTGACCTTAAAGTCAAAGATTTAAATGGGGGTAATCCTAATAAAAATTAATCAGTGCGCTTATGGTATGGGTGCGACTCACTAATAAAATAAGGCAACCCATTTGGGATGTCCACGATGATAAACCGAACAATTGCTGACCGTGAAACAGGGGGGTGTAGGGGTGAAAGGGGGTGGTGACAGTCCGGCAGACAGGACCGTTCTAAGGAAATTTGTAACCAACAGATTATATGTGGCTATAAATTCGTAATTAACTTCTGGTTGTCACTGGAAATTTAATAAAATTGTGACTCAAGTAAGTGTCATTAGTTTACTATTTACTTGAGAATGATTTGTTTGCATTTCTCAGTAAACATTATGGTTATTCTGATGTACAAATTATTCATTTAATAGATTTTACATTTTGAAAGCCGTTTAAATTAATTTTTAATGGAATATCATCAGATAAATATTGTCTATTAATTGTGTAGATTATTTCGCGCTTTGAAAACTAAATTTTTCCGCGTTATATGTGAGTCCGTGCCTGGAAAAGGGTCGAGAGTACTGTTCTGAACGGTGACACCAGCAATTACATTAGCTTCGCAATTCGACATCATCATCACTCAAAGTTGCCACTTTCCTTCCTCCGATCTAATTCGCTTGAATTACCATGTGTACCATCATTAGGTCTTACTGCCTCTACGTGTAAAGTCGTTCTTTCCATCGCTATTGTCACTTAATCCAATCAGTAAACGCCTGTTTAACCCAATTAGCAAACAGACGTCGAAGTACTCGATAAATATCCATATTACACTCCAATGAATTATTTTGTCCAATATGTATTAAATAGCACCAAAAACCTGTACTTAAATGCTTTAAATATATTTTTTTAAAACATTATCTGCCCAGAATTCTTAAAATAGGAACAATTTTAACGAAATAATTATTTTACTGATGTTTCGAATACATTTTCACCAATCTTTCGAATAAATATTTCACTGATCTTTCGAATAATTTTTGTTTGCATTATATATACGCCTAGTGCCTAGTGACGTTACCGACAAAATAAATCTCTCCTTCTGAATATTTTTTAACGTAACAAATCATAAATCGAGTCTAAACGGTATAAGATCCTTCGCATTATATTCAGTTGGACCAGGATCAAGCGGAAAAGATCCTCGATATCCTTTAAATGACCGCAGGCTTTTAGAATGCCAAAATATGTTAATATATTCTTGGAAATAGGGGATAACTTAAGTAACAAAATATGTCCCTGAATGTTACCATATCCTACTTGATATTTATTCACGGTTTTACAAAGCCGAAATATCTATAGCGAAAATTCCGCTTTTGAGAAATATTTTTTATGCATTGTACAATTCCTATTTAAACATAAAAAAAGTTGATACTTCAAAATGTATTAAAAATCGTTTTATATTTTAAGGAAACTATTTATTGTTTGTTTATGAATGATTGGATGTATGTTAGTGGATGGAAAGTATTTGAAAATGGTGTCGCGAAGTTTCTATTAAATTAAAGTGTGTTCCATATCTGACAAATCCATGAATGAGCGATCGAAGTGGTCTCTGGAGCCGATATGCGACGCGAATAAGCTATCATCTAGCAAGGGGGTGTAGACCACCATTCAATCAGCGTCTGTCCCGAAGGGATCGAGGAAATTAAGTAACCTTGGTTGCCCACATGTAATTACGACATCACCCGGTACAAATACCACCTCCTGAGAGCCGCAGAGTTCATCCCGGGCCCTTACCCTTCCCTCCTACACTACTCGACGTCGTCCTATATGATTGCACCCCCAATCAAGAATCATTTATCTTCCAAACCGAGAATCTCTACATTATTCCGGTTTGGGGTTAATTTCATTTATTGCCAGAACAGATCCATCCATCCGGTGCATTTGCCGTTTGCATTCGATAGCTCGAAAAAATACAGGGCGATTCCTACACTAAATTACCTAACTTTCGAATTGCTGTAAAAAAATTATTCAAATAGAATTTTTTTAGATAAGTCGCGAATCACCCAGTATACGAAATACCAATTAAATAACTTGACCTGTATACAAAAAGTATACACAAAACTACCTATACAATTACATATTTTTGTTGAACCCTCTTGACCAAAAATTATCTACCTACCACTTAAAATTATTTTTAATCTAATATAAATTTATATTTCAGTATTAAAAATGTATTCTGCTTGTTTTTTAAATAAAAATATATGATTTATACCTATTGCATAATTAATCAAATTTGACGATCAATGCATAAGCAAGAATCAGTCAAAATCTGTATAATTTTTTCTTCCACTTTACCGCTCAAAAATTCTTTACATGCATAATGAATACAGGGTGTTAAAAAAAGATTGTAAAATATTTAAGGAGGTAATAGTATGAACCAAAATAAGCAGAAAAGTCTCAATAAACATGGGTCCGCAAAGTAACGGTTGCGGAGATATGGAATGTTTTATGTTTTTAGCCCCTTTTTTATTTTACAAAAACGTTGTGTATTTTCTTATAATAGTTGGTTGATGTTTAGTGAAATAAACAGTACGTATTTGACAGTTGTTCTCAGTGCACAAGTTTTCTTTCGCTATGGCTGGTTACTCTAACGCAGAATTAACAGACAAGCATTTCATGTATGGTCGTGCTAATGGGAACGCCACCGAAGCGCAACGTCTTTATGTTGACGCTTATCCAAATCGCCAGATTCCTTCACAACGCACGTTTGGAAGAATTCACCAAAGATTGCGTGATACCGGTTCCTTGAGCAAACAGTGCCATTTATCCGGAAGACCAAGGTCGGTATCCACTCCTAGAGCAGAAGAAGAAATTCTAGCACTAGTAGAACAGAATCCAGGTACGAGTGTGCGGAGAATATCAGTCGAGGTAGGAATTAGTGGTCTTCTTGATTGGAGAATCCTTCACGAGCAACTGCTTTATCCATACCATGTGCAACGAGTACAGGCCTTAAATCCAATAATGATCATCAGCACGTTTGGTTTTTTGCCGCTGATTTCTACGTCATGATGCTGAAGACCCCCGTTTTCTTGCAAACATTCTTTTTACTGATGAGGCCGGGTTCACAAGAAATGGAGTGTTTAATTTTCACAATACGCATATTTGGGCCGACGAAAATCCTCATGCTCTAATAGAATCTGGATATCAGGCACGTTTTTCATTAAACATTTGGATGGGTATTGTAGGTGACAGGTTTCTAGGTCCTGTTTTTTTACCAAACCGATTAACAGGCGCTGCTTATCTCAACTTTCTACAGAACACACTGCGGTAGTTTTTGGAAGACATCCCTTTGAATCAGAGGCAACAAATTTGGTTCCAGCATGATGGTGCTCCAGCTCCATGGCCGTTAGAGAGCATTTACACCAAACTTTTCCACATGGATGGGTAGGAAGGGCCGGACCTGTTTTATGGCCTCCAAGATCGCCTGATATGAACCCTCTAGATTTCTTTGTTTGGAGATATTTGAAGACATTAGTGCATGGTACTCCTGTAAATAGCCTGGAAGAGCTGCAGCTACAGATTAATCAAAAGTGTCAAGAAATCCAAACCAAGGAGGGTGTTTTCGAAAGAGTTCGAATATTGTTGAGACGAAGATGTCGTGCCTGCTTGGAAATGGACGGAGGGCACTTTGAACATCTTCTGTAACTTTGTTTTTTGTTTGTTAAAAGCTTCCTTTGTCGGTTTATTCCTAATAAAATAAAATGTTTGAAAAACGAATAGTGGTCCATATCTCCGCAACCGTTACTTTGCGGACCCATGTTTATTAAGACTTTTCTGCTTATTTTGGTTCATACTATTACCTCCTGAAATATTTTACACTCTTTTTTTAACACCCTGTATATCAGTGGATCCAACTACGTATACGTTGCATTATGATCGTTGATGTTTTCATTAGCTGTAAATTATAATATTTTTTCATTCATCCATTCAAAATTTTAGTAGTGACTTCTTTTTTTCAGGACGATCTTTATACAAACAACAACAATTCACTATCTATATTTTTTTAAATTCAGTTTTTTTGTCATTATTAGGAACTGTCCCTCAAAACCCTTTGGAATATCACGTAACGCAATAGTGATTCACAGGAGGACAGAGATCTAATTAAAACATAAATTTAAGAAGGTTGATGTATTGTAGGTTGACAGTTGTTCTCTTGCTAATTGGGTGAAACCTAATAGGCCTATAGAGTCGGTAACAGCAGTGCGTCATTGACTTTTTATGAATATGATAAAAGAATGGGAAAGCGCGAGAGGGAAAAGGGAATGGCGATATCATCTATAACAATGAGGCGCATACGAAATATCTAATGGTAAATCTCTATTAAAGTGTACATACACCCTCTTTGGTTTTGTTGTGGTCTCTCTATACCGATGGCGGTCGACCGCATTCACGCACTTTTTGACAACTCCCCCCTTATTTCAGTGCTCACTCAATGACCATTGTATTTTCACAATACGTATTTTATGATTATTAAAATCTGACGTCACAGTTTAATTATAAATCAGAGAACACCTGCTGCATGGATATACGACTTCTCGGATGTATACATTACCGAAACAATCGACTTGCAACGTATCTGATCATTTACACTATCTAAAATCTAAAAAAAAACATTCGCTTCCCTGTTACCCACGATACCCATAACATAAACCCATCACATGTACCCATATGCTCATTATTATTAGCTTTTGTAGATGATTCACTGTATTGTAAAGGCATTTCAGTTAATATTAATAAATTTTCCTACAATTCCTTCTACGTCATATACAGAGTAAAAAGTTTTGAATGTACTGCATAATAATATGTTCCTTATTTTACAAGTAAAATTGCAAATAAAGCGTATTTCCTCTCCTTTATTTTAAATTGTTTAAATCAAAGAGGAACATCTAAACCCCTTTGCGTCCATCCTGGTATAGACTACGACTATAAATTTTAACGACCTTGAATAAAAAACAAGTAGGGTCTTTGTCTACGAATTGTCTAAAACAGTCAACTGAAAAAGCGGGTGACTTGCGAGCGGATAATCTCAGAAGACGTATATTGTCTATTTTTGTGGAAGATCAATCCGTATTTTGATTTCCTTGCAAAAAACCGTTATATACAACCGTATAAGTATATTGGATAAGATCGATGAATTGATCCCGTATAGCACTTCGGCTACGATTGAGGAGCATATCGCTGACAAACCGCGTTACATTCTTTTCGGTTCATTGAATAGAGTGCTTTAAGTTTACAGGGCTTATACGCTTACGGGTTTATATAATATTCAGGACACGGACTACACATGTGAAAATTTTTGAATGCAATTTCATATATAGGAAAGGCGTACGGCTGTAACTTAAGCCTACCACACACGACGCACCTTCAGCTTATTGGAAATTAGATGTTTTTCACTCATCTTTCGAATTTAAAAATTTCGTTTTAAATAATTATCATAATAATCCATATCAGTTAATTGTTAGACTTTTATCTAAAAGATGACTACAAAAATATACAAATAATTATACAGAATTAAGTGAAAACATCTATTTTGAGATTTATTTGAATTTATTGAAAAAAGAAAGGTAGTTTGGATATATCCTGAAAATAATAATTTGTAATTTTACTTGTACAATACTGGAAATAATATGTTTTTCACTCATCTTTCGAATTTAAAAATTTCATTTTAAATTATCATAAAATTCATATCAATTAATTGTTTGCCTTTTATCTAAAAACTGACTATAAAAATATACAAATAATAATACAGAATTAAGTGAAAAAATCTATATTAGGATTTATTTGAATTTAATGAAAAAAGAAAGGTAGGTTGGATACATACCTACTGAAAATAATTATTTGTAATTGTACTTGTACAATACTGGAGATAATATGTTTTTCACGCATCTTTCGAATTTAAAAATTTCATTTTAAATAATTATCATAATAAATCACATCAATTAATTGTTTGACTTTTATCTAAAAACTGACTACAAAAATATACAAATAATAATACAGAATTAAGTGAAAACATCTATTTTAGGGTTTATTTGAATTTATTGAAAAAAGAAAGATAGGTTAGATACATACTGAAAATAATTATTTGTAATTTTACTTGTACAATACTGGAAATATGTTTTTCACTCATCTTTCGAATTTAAAAATTTCATTTTAAATTATCATAAAATTCATATCAATTAATTGTTTGCCTTTTAACTAAAAACTGGCTATAAAAATATACAAATAATAATACAGAATTAAGTGAAAAAATCTATTTTGGGATTTTTTTGAATTTATTGAAAAAAGTAAAAGGTAGTTTGGATACATATTGAAAATAATTACTTATTTGTAATTTTACTTGTACAATAAAGGGTAGTACACACTACTTTACCAGTTATTTCACAAATCTTTTGAATTTTTACAATTTTATTGTAAAGATGGCTTTGATATATTTACTAAATTTTTGTAGATTTCCTATGTGGTTTTGTAATTTGTAAATTTTGTAAACTTCTGTTTTTTTTGTCAATACTTTCCTAAAAATACAATGTAATGTTTCTGTATTTTATAATACCTATACTTACTTAAATTAACGATATAAATTTTACAATATCCTAAAATTTGCATTTTGACTAAAAAAATGTATTAATTTACAGCAAATTTATAAATAAGTAGTAAAAACACAATAAAAATACGTTTTTACTATTTTTAAAGTAATATTTTTGTTTGTTTCACACACAACTTTATCATTGTTTAAATACGGTAGGGTATGATCTACTTTAAATATCCTATTCGGTGCGTGTATGTTAAAATTCGTTTTGAATTGAAACTTTATTTAAGTTGATAACTTTAAAGTGTAATTCACTTTTGAAGTATCCTGATATTTGTCGCGTGTAAAAAATCATTCGGAAAAATGCAATTTTGAACTCCAATGACGAAGGAAATTGTAGAAGAAAAATATTAATAATATAACATACAGTATTATTTATAGTTAGACCGAAATTTGGTAAATGGTGAGGCAGATCCAAGGGGTAGCAGGGATACGTATAATCGAGCAACCGTAGCTTTAATTTATCGAATGTCCGACGGTCGCAGATGGCCCTCTGTCAGCGTTAAGAGGTGCTCATTGGTCATAGCGACAAATGACAACAGCAATCCACTAAACACGCTTTAACCAGTTCGCCGACACTCGCATCAAACTTGTCCCGAACTAATTTTAATTATATTACTTAGTATACCGATTTTAATCGAATATTCGCCATTTCTAATTTCAGGCGCCCCACAGCATCCTAGATAATATCGCTGAGACTAATTGCTATGGTACCAAGGCCATAATATTTGATAAAAGATCAAAAATAAAAAATGTTTTCAATCACTGGCGCATTCGCCATTTTATACAATTTATTAAATACACCCACACAAAAAAGTAGTCTGTATTTTTTGTTACACCCACCCGTTCCTATATATTTCGATGCACTGAATCCGAGTTTGACGTCCGTTTACCTCAAATACCCTCAAAATTTTGAGTAAATCGCAAAAATAGCGAAAAATCGCAAAAACACGTTAGTGAGCGCTAAAAAATCGAAATTTTTTTTTACGCCCTTGATCAAGTGTGTTTCTTATGTATTTCGATGTGCTGAATTTGAATCTGAAGTCTATTATGTTGCATCGCTCAAAGACTTTGCAAAAATCGGCTGAAATAGATGGAAAAGGCGAAAAATAATTAAAATTAACCAAAAAAGTATATTTATAAATGATACTGCAGGAAACAACTACTCCGCGGGCTAATGCCCCGACCGGCAGCAGTATCTGTGTGAAACAGCCAAGAACCCTTGTCGGCCACTCCACCAGACATAGACCGGTTTCGGGCTTGTTAGCCCTCATCAGTATGCCATAGGTGAGATGACCGACAATTGAACTGGCTGTTCCTTCATATGTAGTTTCACATATAAATCGAGCAGACCAGTTACATCTCAAAAAAAAGTCTGTACTTTTGACCAGATCCACCTATATTTATGTATTTTGACGCACTGAGTCTAAAGTTCAGTTCGAGTTTAAAACCCTCAAAAT
Source organism: Monochamus saltuarius (assembly GCA_025584915.1). Taxonomy (NCBI): domain Eukaryota; kingdom Metazoa; phylum Arthropoda; class Insecta; order Coleoptera; family Cerambycidae; genus Monochamus; species Monochamus saltuarius. The sequence continues at coordinate 20,033,836 of CM046730.1, read as the reverse complement.
TTAGAGTAAGTCGCAAAAATAGCGAAAAATGGCAAAAACACGTTAGGGAGCACAAACAAATCGAAACATTTTTTTTACGACCTTGATCAAGTGTGTTTCTTATGTAAGTATTTCGATGCGCTGAATTTGAATATGAAGTCTATTCTATTGCATCACTCACAGACTTCGCAAAAATCGGCTGAAATGGCTGGAGGAGGCGAAAAATCATAAAAAATAACCCAAAAAAAATGTAGTCTTTACTTTTGACCAGATCCACCTAAATGTATGTATTGTGACGCACTGAATCTAAAGTTCAGTTCGAGTTAAAAACCCTCAAAATTTTAGTAAGTCGCAAAAATTGCGAAAAATCGCAAAAAATTACGTTAACGAGCACAAAAAAATCGAAAACATTTTTTTTTACCTTGATCAAGTGTGTTTCTTATGTATTTTGATGCGCTGAATTCGAATCTGACGTCTGTTCAGCTGCATCACCCACAGATGATGCAAAAATCCCAAGAAATATCTGGAAAACGCGAAAAATCGTTAAAAATCACCAAAAATAAAATGGTCTGTATTTTTGTCCAGAGTCATCTATCTTTATGTATTTTGAGGCACCAATTCCGAATCTGAAGTCCGTTTCGCTAAAACACCCTCAAAAATTTTGAGTAAATCGCAAAAATAGCGAAAATCACAACAAAAAATCACGATAGGGCAAAAAAAAATCGGAAAATTTGGCAGTAATTTTATATGATTACTAACAGGAAAAAACAAAAATTAGGAAATCACACCAAAATACAACGCCAAATCAACAATAATTTTCTAAAATTAATTTGCAACAAGTGTTTTATGAAGAAATAATTTCAACTAGTTCTTTTTTTTATTTCATTAGAATTAATTTGATAAAAAAACGACTATTTCAAAAAGTCTATTTATATTAATAATAATAACAAATACTTATTGTTGTACCCTAAGGATTGTGTGTGAGAGGGGACGGTGTATTATTATTAAATAGGCCTGCAATTAGTTAAAAAAATGGTATCAACTTAACAACTACCGTTTCCAATAGAGTGAATACACTTGACTTGATATTCGTTTCATCTACAAAGCAATTGGAATGTTTTAGGTGTCATTTTAGATTCGCTTATGCCGAATAAAAGTAATAGACGGCGAAACAGTTCCGAAATATCGAATTTCCATGGTCCCATGAAGCTATCGATGGTAAATTTATACCACAAGAGACTAGTAAATCCGCACATGATCCTGGCCGCCATACCACTATTGAAAGTAAGCACTCTTTGTGAGGGTCCCGTTGGCAGCGCGGCATTCGCTGACGGACTCCCAAACTGTAAATAAATCGTGGAAAGCCTTTCAAAAAGGGCTGTGGGAGTAAACTTAATCAAATTTCAAGCTCTATTGACGTATTAGTGGAGATTTCCAGATAATCCATCGAGCTTTGGATGGATATTATAAGAGCTCTTTTATAAACCACCGACTATATAGGACTGATTATATTGAATCGCGGTTAATTTTGGTTTTAATTAATTCCTTTCGCTATCTTCGACAAATAACTTTTGGTGGAACTGCTGTCGGTCTACAATTTATACGAGTGTGTTTCACACAACTTTAGAAAAATATTTTTGTATTTTTTTTGTTTTAATGTTATTTTTAAAATGTGCTTCTCTTCACTGATGCAAAAAAAATAGACAATCCTTAGACTGGTACATTGAGACAAATGTTTAATTAATATAAAATACATAGTAAATTAATTTTTGACATAGTATGATTAATGCAAGTCTACAAAATTATGGAGGGGCATTTAAAGACCATCTAAAATTTTGCTTTACTTTCGAATAATCTTCACTGATATTTAAAACAATTCAGAACCGCTATAGAGCAGCACACTAAAATAAATATTTTATTATACATACACTTTGAGTTTAAGATAGTTACTACCGTAATTTGATTAAAATAAGTTTATAAAATTATTAGAAGTATGTAGCGTGTAATTTGTAAAATTTCGCTTCAGTTTCGGAATATCTTGAGAGATAATGACAGCATGGAAAAGTAGCCAAGGCAAATTTTAACTGAACTTTTTCTCCGGTAAAAATGAGCGACAGGATTGGAAACATTGAACCTGCGAGTGTACCATGCCGGGCTCGATTCCCAATTAGGCGCAACCAACATCTCCGTTTCCCGATGAAGTATTGTTTCCTCGCGAGATCCTGATGGAACTTTTCCGCACAAAAGAAGAGATAAGCCGAGACAGAGACTTTCCTTCCTTATTTTCTAAAGAAGAAAGGACGGCAGATCATATTCTCACTGAATGCAAAATTAACTCGCTTGCCTCTCTCCCTTCATTTTAATTCATTTTGTCTCCGCGCTAGATTTAATGCTCGGTTTAGTTTCATTCAAAACGATAAGATTACTTAAAACATAAATAACTTACTAAATCTGCTTCTTAATTTTAATCGCATCGCGCACGTACAATCTACATCAACTTGTTTACTTTTATTAACTTAATCACTCCAGTTCTCAACACTCTTTCCACCCTGGTATATTTTTATATTTCACGCAATGTGTTACTAGGTTTTAATTTCGAAATCTCCTGATTCAAATTCTGAAAATTTAGAACAATAATCAATATAAAAAAATTGTACACAGCTTTGAAGTGATGAGACAAACAATTCCGATAGAATTTTTGTCACACGGTTACGCTATAACAGTAATCTGCCATGTTCGTAATCTGATTGAAGTTAGAATTCGCTTTCAGTTCCTAGCAACACTTTGGAATACACTGTCACACATTATATATCCTTGCAGTTCCCTGCTTTTGTAGCCCAACACTGAATACTTTGCATTTGAACAATACGTTTATATGTTTTACGATCTTTGGATCTAGACTACTCTTGTGGAATACGTTCAAAGTATGTGCCTTACCGGATAATGGCCGTATGCGAATTCTCTTCCCTCGACTACATTTTATTTCTTCCACCGATACATTGTCCTTCTTTTGAAGTACATAAAATCGGGAAATACATACGTAATGTAATGAATTACCTAATACATGTCAAACAACACAACATTAATAAAGTAAAGAGAGTAAAACGTTTTTGCGATTTTCTGTAAATATATGTATAATTAACACATGTATTTTGTAGCAAAAACAAATTAAATAAATACATAAGCAATTAAGTACCTATACAAGGTGTCCAGGATATGAGTACTTGTATGATAAATTGCACAAAGTATATTTTACTTACATTTTTTGTTTATTACACTCACAAGTATCAAGCAAGCACTACATTACAACGAAACGCACTAGCCACAATTACTTAATTGATACTGATACAAAAACACAGTTATACTTTTATTTCTGAAATGTATTTGTAGACAAACTATTCGTTTTATACATTTGTTTGCACTAGAGTTTTATGTTGCTTTTGACCTCTTTAGTATCGGTACTTGTATTCCGCACACCCTGTATCTATAATTTTCGAAGCTTTAAAAGACGAGTTGATCTGTCTTTGAAAATACTTTAGTTTAGTATATCTCTTCACATTATATTTCCAAGTATACCCCTCACGGTAGTTTGCACCTTTATAGTCTCATTGCGCGCATTTAAAGGCTTTATTCGCTTATAAAATCTTATTAGCACACAGCCCTTGGTAGAGTTATACGGCCGTATATACATGCAGCAGATAACATGCTATTGTGCTCCTATCTAGTGGCAATATGTCTTACGCTGGAGATATTATCTGGAGAACTTAAACATAACCTATCTTTAAAACCACTGGAGTTTCTACCTCTTCGGTTCTCTTTCCTGTTCTCTCCTTGCCTGCTTTATATCTCCGTTATGGGCAACAATCAAGCGTCAACTGGCGAGGATTTGTATATTTAAAACGGTTCGTTTATTTTTTAAGCCCCACGATGGCGGCAAAAACAATAAAACTGTTAGTCAATTATCTAATCCGGAATCGGTTATACGTACTAACGGTGGCATGGCCGAACAGTATACGAGCACCCCACAGCTAAATGCCGTGCTGAATATAGGACCTGGCCCAACAGGTCAGATAGGTTACCGGTGCAGCATAGTTATGCAAAAGCCCTTTCCCACGGTTACACCACCTATAGACGCATGTATCACATGTCCAGCGTGTCCTGCCACCAAACTTCTCAATAATATTAGATTTATGCGGTAGATATGCAAAGTCTAGCCTGGCAGGGTGAAAATTGAATACGTCGAGGCCTCTGTGCAAATTGGAACTGACCTATCCGCAATTATTAATAGAAGCTCGCATATCGATTGCAAAATGGTCAAGCCCATAAATTTACTTCGGTATGCCAGTGTAAAATGTATGTTAGGTGCCGCAGCTTTCTTTGAAATACAAATTATCTATAAAATTTGGTATTTCTATTTTAAAATTAACATATTCACGTCAAATATTTCATTGAACTAAATTTATTAATATTTCTATTTCGGTTACATGCAATTTTTAAATACAGGGTGTTAAAAAAGAGTGTAAAATATTTCAGGAGGTAATAGTAGGTATGGACCAAAATAAGCAGAAAAGTCTTAATAAACATGGGTCCGCAAAGTAACGGTTGCGGAGTGTGGACCACTATTCGTTATTCAAACATTTTATTTTATTAGGAATAAGCCGACAAAGGAAGCTTTTAACAAACAAAATACAAAGTTACAGAAGATGTTCAAAGTGCCCTCCGTCTATTTCCAAGCAGGCACGACATCTTCGTCTCAACGATATTCGAACTCTTTCGAAAACACCCTCCTTGGTTTGGATTTCTTGACACTTTTGATTAATCCGTAGCTGCAGCTCTTCCAGGCTATATACAGGAGTACCATACACTAATGTCTTCAAATATCCCCAAACAAAGAAATCTAGGGGGTTCAGATCAGGCGATTTTAGAGGCCATAAAACAGGTCCGGCCCTCCCTACCCATCTATGTGGAAAAGTTTGGTGTTAATGCTTTCTAGCGGCCATGGAAAAATGAGCTGGAGCACCATCATGCTGGAACCACATTTGTTGCCTCTGATTCAAAGGAATTTCTTCCAAAAACTGATACAGTGTGTTCTGCAGAAAGTTGAGGTAAGCAGCGCCTGTTAATCGGTTTGGTAAAACAACAGGACCTAGAAACCTGTCACCTACAATACCCATCCTATTGTTTAATGAAAAACGTACCTGATGTCCAGATTATATTAGAGCATGAGGATTTTCGTCGGCCCAAATATGCGTATAGTGAAAATTAAAAATTCCATTTCTTGTGAACCCGGCCTCATCAGTAAAAAGAATGTTTGCAAGAAAACGAGGGTCTTCAGCATCATGACGTAGAAACCAGCGACAAAAAACCAAACGTGCTTGATGATCATTTATTGGATTTAAGGACTGTACTCGTTGCACATGGTATGGATAAAGCAGTTGCTCGTGAAGGATTCTTCAATCAAGAGGACCACTAATTCCTACCTCGGCTGATATTCTCCGCACACTTGTACCTGGATTCTGCTCTACCAGTGCTAGAATTTCTCCTTCTGCTCTAGGAGTGGATACCGACCTTGGTCTTCCGGATAAATGGCACTGTTTGCTCAAGGAACCGGTATCACGCAATCATTGGTGAATTCTTCCAAACATGCGTTGTGAAGGAATCTGGCGCTTTGGATAAGCGTCAACATAAAAAAGTCGCGTTTCGGTGGCGTTCCCATTAGCACGACCATACATGAAATGCATGTCTGTTAATTCTGCGTTAGAGTAACCAGCCATAGCAAAAGAAAACTTGTGTATTGAGAACAACTGTCAAATACGTACTGTTTATTTCACTAAACATCAACCCCTATTATAAGAAAATACACAACGTTTTTGCAAAATAAAAAGGGGCTAAAAACATAAAACATTCCATATTTCCGCATCCGTTACTTTGGGGACCCATGTTTATTGAGACTTTTCTGCTTATTTTAGTTCATAATATTACCTCCTGAAATATTTTACACTATTTTTTAACACCCTGTATAAATAAAGTATTTAGTAATGGAAATACAATATTACCTTGTACCGTCCTACAGCTTTTTTTTTGAGGACTGCAAATTTTCTATCAGTTGTATTACTCCTCTGGGCAGCGATTAATATTTTTTCAAATTATTAACACTGTATTTCGAAATCAAAATAATTTAGGACATGTGTCTATAGCAAATTGTCTCATCTATTATGGCTGATTTTTCACGTTCGTTATGTTTAAAGGTGAATTTAAGTCTTGAAAATCATTTAATGATTTAATTAAACACGAATTTTCTTTTGTTTTTAAATTTACCTAAATTAATTTCTATTTCACATATTTATTGAATTTAACCTTGTCTAAGACCTCGTATATATGGTCGGGGTAGTATCAGAGCATGTAGGTAGATCTAAAGACGTTCGGTTTTCCTAATTTTGTGCCATAAATTACCGTTCATTCACGGATAACGTCAGAGTGAAGCGGTGAAATATTAATCGTTATCAGAAACCCTCGTTTTTTTTGTACCTCGCACTGATAAGATAAATACAATGGTCAGAGGTTAGACGATAAAGTTGAGATAAAGTTATATTACGAAACAGTTCGTTTTACTTTTAAGTAAAAGAAGTTCGAACATCAACGACAAAAATAGATTAATATTTGTAGTTCTACACAAATTAGAAATGTATTAGTTACGTTACAAGAATTTTTCTGAATACATAACATATTGCGAAAGATTGTTTAAGAGCGCCTTTTTCTTGAAATTGAGTTTTCGACAAATACAAATCATTTTAGAGTTATTATTATATAAAGCAAATATTATAGAAGTACAAAAAACACGCCGAAAATTTACAAGGAAGAAGGAGGTACGGGCGGAGCAGGGAGGAGTAGGGGGGAGTAGTATGTAGAGAAGAACGAGGATGACTACAAAGTGAACGAATAGACGTTAGAGTTATTATTAAATAAAGCAAATATTGTAGAAGTATAAAAAAAATCACGCCGAAAGTTTACAAGGAAGGAGGAGGTACGGGACGAGCTGGGAGGAGTAAGGAGGAGTAGGGAGGAGTATGTAAAGAAGTTCGAGAATGACTACAAAGTATTATTAAATAAAACAAATATTGTAGAAGTATAAAAAAAATCACGCCGATAGTTTACAAGGAGGAGGTACGGGAGGAGCTGGGAGGAGTAGGGAGGAGTATGTAGAGAAGGTCGAGGATGACTACAAGGTGAACGAATAGACGTTAGAGTTATTATTAAATAAAGCAAATACTGTAGAAGTACAAAAAAAAGTCACGCCGAAAATTTACAAGGAAGTAGGAGGTGCGGGAGGAGCAGAAAGGAGTATGTAGAGAAAGACGAGAATGGCTACAAAGTTAACAAAGAGACGTTAGAGTTATTATTAAATAAAGCAGATATTGTAGAAGCACAAAAAAGTCACGCCGAAATACAGAAATCTTACAAAAAAAAATTACACAAAAAATTTACAAAAATTTAGTAAATACGCCAAAGGTATCTGAAAAAAAATTTGTAAAACTGCAAAATTTTTAAGAAATTATAGGTAAAATATTGTGTATGTTACAAGTAAAATATTTTCAGTGTGGCACAAATAACATCATAACTTGTCCAGAATTTCGATCTACATAGGTGGCTACGTATGCATCACAAAAATAAGAAAATGAGCGCTGTTACATTCTATTTACACTCGCAAACAAAACGTTGAGTGGTAAGGTGTGGCCTAACTTTTAATACCCCCGCGTATACCTCGTTAATAATAAATATCAAATTTTAGCAAAGTTAGACGCGCGGCGAAGAACCAACCACAGGCAACGTAAATTAGACTGGGACACTGATTATCAAGGTAATTAATGAGTCACGTGACACCGACGGAGAAGGAGACACCGGGGTATGGGCGACACAAGGGTAATTCCTTAGAAATAATTAACATTTATATTTTTCTTCTAGTCTTCTCAGATACAATAGTTTTTCTATTTAAATATAAAATGTAGGTGAAATTTATGTAAAATTATTATTACAATGTGATCCAATTCCAAAAATTCAACGTTTTCGATCGGTACGAACTGAAAACTTACTTGTCGGTTTATTTGAGGGTCTCCAGCAATGTGTTGTATTTGTATTCCAGTTCCAACGCGTTGAAATTCGAGAAATAAGTTTTTCGCACCTTACTACATTCGACATGCCTGTCAGGCGACTTGGGCCTTTCCTTGGATGCGGGTAGACCATATAAAGAGCCATAAATTTGAAACACGATACTAAACAGTGTTTATGTTTCATTTTGGGCCTGATTTGATACCAGTTTTTATTACTCAAGGATATTTAATTTTAAATGCGACGTCTGGTTCTGTTCTTTCTGGGCATGCAACTGTAAAACGCATTCCTACACTCAGAGAAATATTCCGTTGATATTCATTCGTACATATATATTTTCCATTGTAAAGTTAGAAAGTTGAGCGCCAGTATTAATAGTAAATATTGTAATAAGTGAATATAAAAGTAGAAAGCAATGGATTTCAGAAGTATTTAATTTACTATTTAATTAATCTTTAAAAAATCACCCTGTATAACAAAACAAATGTTTATTTTGTGGTAGATACCTACCTACATAAAACAGAAACGAAATTAATAATTGTTTTAGTTAATATAATATTAACTTCAGTGTTAAAATAATATGTAGCATGAGAACAACAAGAACAGGTCGAATAATCTCACCTAAGGATAGGGATGTGCACATTAATTCTAACTGTATCAGGCCCTATTTCTTCCTTTATGTATATATTAGATATCGCAGTGTAGCGGTCACCGACACCGTTCATCGACCTACATCTGTGATACCTACAATTACAATTTTATGACATTTGCATTAAAGCAATAAACAAATCAATGCCAATAAAACCATTAAAGTACCCTCTGACCTGAGCCCAATTATAATCAAATAAAGGGATGGTCAGAGATTAACCAGCCCCCGAGACCTTCCTCGAGAGGTCCGGCGAAAACCACAGTAGTTACTTGTCGCTGGTCTTACGCGTAACATCCGTCCAGACTTCTGTATTGGTGGAAAATGCTTTCCCAGTTGTTATATCTTTATTAATATATTTAACGTTAACAACCCCACACGCAGAATTACTAATTCATAAATGTTGCCTTAAAACTTCTTAAACGTCCATGTGACATTGATATACATTTTTTGACGGTGTAAGCTCGACTGTCTTAAGTATTATTGCACAAAAATAAATATAACGAGTTTTAGAATGATATGGTTGTTTTTAAGGAATGCTAAACGCAATACGCCGGACAACAGTCGCTAATTTACATTTTTTCATAAAGACTTTTATGCACCTCGTATAACACCATATTTCTGAAAATAACGAAAGGGGTATGCGTTTCTGAGGCTGCCTATGCGATTAAATATAATATTTGGGGCATTAAAACGTATTTAACCATGCTCGCATTAGAGGCGAGCGACTAAGAGGGCTATTTAAGGGCATCCCTACTAGAAAATGGGATTGAAGGAGTTTGCTTGTAAATGTCGGATTAGAGCATTAACATTTATGCTAGATGTATTCTGAATGAGTTCAATGATGGGCATGCGTGCCTGAGTTCATATATTAGCCACTCTTGGATATTCTGTAAGCTGTATCGCCTCGTTTGGGGCTGCTCTATATGGACGCGTTATCCCGTAACAATTATCCAATACGCTCCACTAGCTGCAGCCTGTGGCTCTTAAAATGTTCCGATGTTCCTAATTGGTACGGGTTTTCCATACGCGTGGTCGTGAAATCTTCCAAAACCGTTCTCTCCGAAAACATTACAGCTAATAATAAAAAATAAATGAGTAAATACTGATTCAATAAAAAAAGCTAATAAAAGTTACTAATAAAGAATATATGAGTAAATATTATAAGGAGGAAGACTGGGAAGGGAGAGGAAGAAGGGGGAAGGAAGAGGGGAAGAGGAGGAGGATGAGGAGGAGCAAAAATTATGTAATGATTAAAATAATACATACACATATAATTATCTAAAATATTCGTTAATATACTTTAACAGAATAGCAGTGTTTTTGCAATACAAAAAATATACAATCTCCGCGTTTGTTACTGGAAAAAATTCACGGCACACTGAATTATTTTGAAGACAACTAAAACCCTTGCGGAGCACATTTTTCATTTACATAAAAAAGATTCCTCCGCGTTTGTTACTGGAAAAAATGCACAACACACTGAATTATTTTAAAAACAACTAAAAACCTTGAGACCACATTTTTCATTTACGAAAAGGTTCTACTGAGATCTTTTACTGTATTGTAAAGAGATTTAAGGTAATTCAAATTAAGTTGCCTACAATTATCTAGATATGGTAAAGAACAAAAAAACAGAAAAAGTTGTATTCAAACTTTCTAACGAAAAAAGTCATACTTGGCATAATGAAATTCAATTTGGAAACAACAATATCAAAAGTGGAGGAAGAGGAGGGACAGGAGGAGGATGAGGAGGAGGAGGAGGAAGAGGATGATGATGATGAGGAGGAGAATGAGAAGGAGGAGGATGAGAAGGGGGAGGAGGTGGAGGAGGATGAGGATGAGGAGGATGAAGAGATTGAAACTAATTCAAATTAATTTTCCTACAATTATAAAATAAAGAATAAAAATGCATCGAAAAAGTTGGATTCAATTAATATCTAAAATATCTCCAAACTAATCTAACTAAATGTTCTAACCAAAAACGTCATACTTGGTATAATGAGATTCAATTTGGAAACAACAATATCAAAAGCGTTGATCATCTGTCTAGATCAATATAAATTAAAAGCTTTCACATACTTCACTGAACTATTTATTTATGTACTATAGTTTCTATAGGTACAGTAAAAAAGTTATAAAAGCTAATAATAAAGAATATATGAGTAAATATTGTAAAGAGGAGGAGGAGGATAATTTACTTAAATTTTGTATAATTTAAATCATGGTCAAAAGTGTTGATGATTACATACGTATTGTAATAAGAGCAAAGGCACATTTTTAGAACTTCTGTTTTCCTATTGCAACTCAACGCTGAATCAAAACCCTCATATCGGAATTTAAACGCATCAACTGATTATGAAGAGTCAAATAAGTAATTCTTTTTTGAATATTTTGCTTTTATTTTTGATTTTTCTTCTATTATAAAGTAAAATTCTTGCAAGTAATGCCAAATAACAAAATTTAATTGCAAAAAATGGTACATTTACCACACAATTAGCATAAACAAAACATAAAACTTCAAATATATTTTGTTAAATAACATTTAAACATTATGCTTCGAAAAAATTTTCTTAAAACTGCAAATCGTAAAAGACTCCCAAGTTTTTTTTTTTTTGAAAAATTATATTAACAATTTTTTATTCATGTAGTATAAACTAAGACAATGTTATTCTATATCACTTGACTTGGGTTACTATTTCTTAATTGTTAAAGATTAACTATATATGTATTAATGAAAATATAAAGATTAACTGTATATTAATGAAAATGTAATTGAACTAAATGAAATTATACTCAGAACTGCTAGTTTTTTAAACCTACATATATATTAAGTAGATATGTATACAAGGTGTAACAAAAAAGCAGATCCATTAACTGCATATTTTTGACAACAAAATATGACGACCTTAAAAGATACAGGGTGTTGAAGTTAAACTTTTAAAAATGTTTATCGTCATATTTTGTTGTCAAAAATATGCAGTTAGTGACCTGCTTTTTTGTTACATCCTGTAGAAACTTGTACAGGGGTATTTTGAAGGGTATATATAAATAGATCTTATTAATTGATTTAGCATAATTTTAGATGATTTATAATTTTCAGATAAGAGCATTCTATTTAGTTCATTTTTTCTTCCTGTTATATTTCGAAAGGAAGGCATCCTACACAGCGTATTTTCTACTAAAAGTGGGTAAAATATTAACAAATTTTTCAAGCATCAAGGGTGCGATTTATCTAACTACCTGATATCTCAAATAGCGTATGAAATACGGCTTAGTTTACATTAATAAATCTATTAAGTGGCCTGGCGCGTGTTAGGACTTTTTTTGTGGTAGGATTTTGACCTGGCTTCTTTATCTCGCTCCTCTTTCTATTAGATCCTGCACGAGATGTTGGCCTGGCTAGAATAATAAGTTAAACACCTAATCTCGGTACTCGTAAAGCCAAAGATTAGCAAAACATCAGTAAAACGTGGTAGAGTGAGAGAAGGGAAACTGCGAAAGGGTTACGGGTCTAAGGCCGTGAAATCCGCCCTTTGTATCTTCGGTCACCTGAGTATGTAATAATCCCTTTGTCATTAAAATATACAAAACAAATTATAGGGGGCTATAGTACCAGTTAAACCCTTAGTTGAATACTGCTCTAGTTGGCACTATCCTCAAACCCATTTCTTCGTATATCTTATCTTACTTCTATTGTGACATACAATTGCTTGCCCTTATCCGTAAACAACAATGAATAACTTAATCCCAATCAAAGAAAAAAATACTACTCAACTACAATTGAACTCCATATACCTAAGTTCGTTTTTGTGGTAAATGCAAAAGTATTATTATAGCAATTAGGAATATCGTGAAGAATATGTTAACGATATTAGTACCTAATTATTCAATAAATAAGGGCGCTTTTTCAAAATCGGCAAAAACGAATGTTCCAATTTAAAAATTTATTAATATTTCATAATAAAATTACTCATTTCAAATTTTTATTGGGATATCTGGCATTGAAATTTCTGTTTGACGATCTGGCATACATCAAACCTACCGGAAAGTGCTTAATAAAAAGATTTTGTATTTTATTTGGCGTAATAAAATAAAATGGAAGCATAGCGACTGTTTGGCACTTTGTGTTAAATCGTATTCACGTTTTACCATCGCGTCACGGCTGAGTACACAAAATTATTAGTATTAAAGATGGATGGGTAATTTGTCTCCCTACTAATAAAACATAATTCTTAATATCACGTTAGAAGCCTTTATAAAGGCGTGATTTTACACAGTACATGAAACCCAAACAACAGAACTCAACCGACAATAGACTTTATGAGCTTCCACTCGTTGTTAGCCAAAAACCAATAACACTGGAGCATTTCCAAGATCCGCAACTGAATGCGCGACACGAATCAAGCAGCGAATTATTTCGAAAGGTTCGAATACAAAAAAAATCAAGTTTTTCATTATTTAATATTATATGTAATAATATGCTGTTTATTATCCCTTGCTCTTGATATGAACACACCCATTCGAGTCTTATTTTTAATAATAATAATAAAACATGAAGGAGATATGAAGCATAAATTAAGTCATATTTTTACCAATGTTTCGAATTTAATGAAAACAAGAACTGTTGCGCTGTATCCTAGAAATAGTGTTTTCGACAAATACAAGTAAATTTAGGCATTTAAGAACTAAATAATATAGAGCTTAGCAAATAACAGGAAAGTTATCTCATGCCACCTGAATATATAACGACAGACAACAGAAATCTTTCGTATTTTTTTTAATTCAACTGTAGACGTAAATATTGTAATAACATAAACTTACATAGTTCTGCATATTTTATAAGATTGTCGCTTTTGTTTATAAGTATGTGAAAATAATTGTTAAAATGGGGTTAAAGTTGCAAAATAATGTTCGTATTATAAGCGTATTTTAAAAGGTATTATATTATTTGAGGAGAATTAAAATAGTAAAAGTGGATAAACAAAACATCAATAATTTTATTTTTGATATTGCTTTTGTTCTATTTGTTTTATTTTTCGAAATTTCTGCGCCTAAAAAACACCAGAAATTTCATCATTTTACGGCGATCTTATAGATATAATAAATTTAACATTTTAGATATACAATTGAGAATAGACTCACTATGTCCATTTCTCAACTTGAACAAACATTTTTTTCAAAACTCAAAAACCAAATAAAATCATCAATCATCAATTTTTATCCGCGACATTGTTTTTCACGGCAATGTTGATTAAATCATGGTTAATTGAAATATGATCGAATACATTTTCGTATAATGTTTGTCATTATATGACTTTCTAAGGAGAGATGGAAAAATAATCTTGGTATATAAAAAAATCGTAAAAGATTATTTTTGCAATAATACATCATCCCATAATTAAACCTGTAATTATTTTATCATAAACAATAAAAAAAACTACAATGCGACGCTCGATTGTCTTTTTTTAATAAAAAATAATAATAAATTTAAATCCTTGTGAAATACATTTCAATTTTCCGATGTCTCCTAAGGCTAGGAAAGTTACAGTCGAATTTAACGTTTTCACGTGATCACCCTGTATATCAGTTCCAAATATAATTTATCATAAAGTGAGGCGGTTTAAAAATTTTGGGAAACGAGCAGAATTTGTCGTTGTAAAATTTTCAACCAACCAATTTCTTCAATTTTAAGCGACTGTAACCTTTGAATTTTTCGAAAACGGACTCATACTATCTTAAAAAAGTAATAAAATGATCAAAAATTAAATTTAATAACACCAAAGCGTGGCTTTATATTAATCAATTTTCTTTATTAAATGATTATCTATTGAACAATGTCAGTGTAAGACAATCAAAAGATCTTTTAATTATTACGGTAATTTATTTAGTAAACTTTAAGTATTAATAATTTTTTGTTTAATTTAATAATAATTATTATATTGTAAGAAAACTTTTTTTTGCAACCGACATACAAATTTAAGAAATATTCTACGTTTTGGTGGATGCGCAGGTGTTTTTCATACGTATTTATTTCAACAAATTAAAAATCATATTCGAGTGTTTTTGGTAAAATAAAAATAAATGAGTGTGAAATTACGATAGTTGAGATACTTTCGAACTTTAACAGTTATTCTTACGCAGGTAATTTGAGAAAAGTCACTGTTCTTTCCAGATTTTTTAAAAATATTAAAATAAGTACTTTGGAATGAGTAACTAATTCCTCCAAAAAAGTCTGAAAAAAATTAAAAAAAAAATCAAAAAATATTTGTAGCCTAACTTATCATTGCTATACAATTGTGCTTAAAGTTAAATTTTACAATTGTAATTTCTTAGGAAGTAATTAAATTTTAGTGGAGGTGATCGAAAATCGAATGGTCGAGCAATTAATAATAAAATATTACGTACAATGCATAAGAACACACAAACAGTGCAGCACCCTGTATAAAATGGTCACAAAGCTAGAGCGGTTAGGTTGCACTGTATGGCGAATGCGGTATCACTTTTTGAATGGATGTGGTAGTACACTAGTGAGAATAGTGTTGATTAGCGGGCATACACTGTTGAAATATATTATGAACGCACTATGGACTGGCGATGTCTCATCGCAAATCGCAAGAACAATAACAATTAACAGGAACAGGAGTACGGAGGCGATGCGGCGGTAGAGAGAGAACACGTGGTGGTTTGCGCGGTGGCCAGCGGCCAGGGCCGTTCTAGTGAATTGTTATAGAGCAGAGGCAGAGGCTCGGTGTTGAATTCATTCTTCTTTATTTAATGCGCTGGGGTCTTAGCCTCGGCAGACCGGTCTGTGGTCTGCGGTCTCGGGTCTCCGGTCTCGGGCGACGGATCGTGTCGTCGACGCGTTTCCCAGTTTGCGCTCGCTCGAAGTCTTCGCCTGCCGGCGGCAAGGCGCCCCCACCACCTCGCCGGGAACGCCCTATGGCCTATCGTGACCCACGTGTGAACCAAGAACCTCCCCGGACCGCCCAGGCCAAGTCAGTGTCGGGCCCGAGACCGAAAGGTCACTAGTAGAGGCTAGAGTGTGTCGTGGGGTTGACCTATCACCTCCAATGTGAAGATACGTGCTCCGGCTGAAATCGAACTCGCCTAAGTCTCCAAGTGCGATACAGGTTCAGAGTGCAGGAGTCGGAAAGTGTCTTGAACCCGGTGTCGAGGTTGACGTGATGTTGGTGTGAGAGTGCAGTGCGTGTGCGGCGAGGTTATCTTTCGGTGGACGTGGAGCGCCTAACTAGGCCGCAGCCAGACCTAGCCATGGCTCTGGTGGCCAGCTCCTGGCGTGAGTCTTCGCTCGTAAACCCCATTCCCACCACTCTGAACTCTTTACCTAATGGCCTCAACCCTCTGCCGCCGACCGTCGGGTCAGCCAATTTGAACCCGCTGCCCACGAACATTAACCCTATTACTATCGAAAATCCCGATATCGCGCTCATCAACCGCCAGACACCCTCGCAGAACTCTCAGAACAGTGCTAACAGTGCCGATAAGAACCAGAACATCGAGTGCGTTGTGTGCGGGGACAAGAGCTCTGGCAAACACTACGGTCAGTTCACGTGTGAAGGTACGTATTCTTTCCCGACAACTCCACCTTAGCTCCGACACAATTTTCACACACACTCACTGCGTTTAATGAACAATTAGTACGTTATCTGGTCGGCCGCGACCATTAGAACTCGAATGAAACTTAACCCCGATGACCTTCCTTTATACCCTAGTTTTATACTACACTAAAATTTAAAAAATTAGTCTATAAACGTACCAAAATAAACGACACTATGTATAAGTACATCTCTGGATAGGTGCTGGAATTCAAATAAAACTTAGCCATGATGAAACCCTACAACTTGATACAAGTAATAATAATAATATAGTTTTTAAAAAATCAGTCTACAAAAAGTGTTAAAAGAGACAAAATCTTGAATCTCTGGACTGTTAAATAGGTCAACTAAAACTTAGCCATGATAAACCCTACAATTTGAAACAAATATAAAACCATATTATCATTTTTACACCCACTATGATATAAATTTTAAGTATAAGATATCTTGGTACCCGTTGGAAATTACGTTTACCTACTGCACTGGTTTCTTATCATGTGCAGGACCTTATAACACTATAAATCACTTTAAAACAGTGTCAAAAAAATCAAAACTTATAACAACAAAAAACAAAACTTAACTATGATGAAACCCTACAATTTGATACGTAGATATAAAATCATATCACCTATGTAAACAAAAAATCATTTTTGTATGCCCGATATATGTAATATAATTAAAATTTCTAATATATGTGCCCGTTGAAATTTACGCTTACCTACTGCACTGGTTTCTTATCAAATTTTAACACTACATATTTCTAAACATGTTTTATTAAAAAATCAGTCTAAAAAAAGTGTCAAAATTTTGGATAACCCAATTAAATACAGAACTTGGAAATACAGCCATGCAAAATGTATATTGATATTTTTATTGTAAAAACTTTAAGAACCTACAAACTGAATTAGTTAAATATAAGTAAAAAAGGTCTCTTATAAAATCCTGCCAGGTTGACAGACTAAAAAACCAAACACCTTTGACAAATTTGGGCTCTAAAACCCCCTAAAATGTTGCTGCAAGTTGCGCCTATGCCCGTAAAACCAATTTCTTATTGTACTGTTTTTTTTTATCACGTAAGAATTGTTCCCTCATAACACTATTTCTAAACATATTGTATTAAAAAATCAGGCGTCAAAAAGTGTCAAAAACTAAGATTTTGAATAAGTACATTTCTGGACAGTTAAATAGGTCAAATAAAATTTGCCACGATAAAACCTTACAATTTAATACACATATAAAACTATATTTTTCTAATACTTAGATGCCAAACTACAGCGCAATAAATTTTGAATAAGTAGGAGATACATTTCTGGACAGTCAATGTTGGAATTCAAGTAGCTAAATCTTAACAATGATAAGTTTGTTCAAACTCTACAATTTAATACAGATAAAAAACCATATTCAAAAATATATCATTTTACACCCGATATAATTACCTAATTAAAATTTCTGGTATAAGTACCTATTGAAAATTATTGTTCACTACTGCACTGGTTTCTTATTCCGTATAAAGGGCATTCCTATGTAATACACTTTCCTAAACATATCTTTTATTTAAAAAAAATCTGTTCAAAATTGATTAAAAATATGCCAAAATGTAGTAACAAACTTTTACACTGATAGTACTCAACAAAATAAGAAAAAAAAATCGTATTCACATCTTTCACAATTAACATTATTCCATAGATACTAATGAAATATAATTAATGGATGAAACATATAAAATTGTTTCTACACTGAAGAAAATGTTTACTTAAATAAAAAATACTCTAATTTGAGTAGAACTACGTAAAAATGTATCCTTGGCATAAAACAATTTTTTTCACTGTAGTTTTGATAAATGTGGGGTTTTTCATGATAGTCTCCTTATTTTGACTTTTATCAAAACCACAAACTGAAATGCCTAGAAGGAAATAAGTCACTTCATTTCATATATACGAAAACTCATTTTCAAGTTGCTTAAAATGCATACACCTATCTAAATATATATATAAGATAAGATATTTAAGCTAGTTTTATACCAACCTCCCTTTCACAATACTGAAAATGGTAATGATTATGTAAAAGATCGACTAAATTAAATGTTCAAATTGTGCACCGTTGGCTGCCTGACAGTAGCCAAGACGATTAATAAATCCTTTTTAGACATTATCAATAACTTCAAGAGATACCTACCTATACGATGTATCTCGTGACGAATTCTTCATTTTAAATCTTCTAAATTAACCGGTCTAGTAACGTATACTTTGCTTTTTAAGTATTCCCACAAGGGGTGTCAAATCAGGCGATCTGGCTGGCCAATCGGCCCCCTACACCATAATTTTTTTCACGATGTGTATGTCGAATGACACGCTCTTTCAAATGGCATGGTCAAAATTGTGGGTTGCCATTTAAAAAAATTGCCGATGACGTCTCATCTCGAACAACGATGACGTCACAAATATGGGTCGTTTCAAAATTAATGAATTTATTCGTTACTTTTCGAAAGCACTGTATATTAGCACTGGAGTCCGAGCTTATTTGGCTCATATACTTTACCGTCAGTTTTTGACACCCTTTCGATTTTTAGTCCTATTCCCATTTGACACACTAATGTATGTTTAACCGGTCAGTTGCGATTCGTCATAACTATGCATTAAAAAAATCAGTTCAGTTCCCACTACAGAAGGTGTACTGTAAAACTCATCCACCGTAACATCGGCGTCTGTTATCCCCAATTTTTTACGTGGTTACGCTCTACTGCCCCCCAGACAATTACATAAATCTGGAAACAATTGGTACATTGTCAATGCGTCCGGTAAAATTGTTTTGTCTGATTTTTACTAGAAAGCCCCTTATTATTATTAATAACGGAAAAGACATTAACGCAGGTGTGCTTATGAATAATATAAATGACAATTCTTTGTATCGACGTCCAATTCCTCCTATCAACAATGCCTAATTCATTTATAACATAGATAACTCAAGACGAATGAATTCACCTACTATACAAAATGTTCTTATCTATTAATTGTTCTGGAATGGAATATAAAATGCGATTGTTATATGGAATTTCGTAATATCCGTCAGTTTTAGCTCTAGTTGATACATTTAGTTTAATTCGACTGCTAAACAATTATTAGTGATACTCGACACTTGGCATAATGATGACAATATTTTTCAATAAGAATCCCGCATATTTGTCTATTGCCGTTATTGTGAAAATGGCGTGATAAAAAAACACAAGGATATTTTTAAACAGCAATTAATTTGTGTGGTTCTAGTTATCTTAACGCACACTGAGAACAACGTTTAGTTAAAGTTTTAAATATACCCGAAGGGGTAACCACTCATGCAAATCGTGTCACAAATCTTGCAAAATCCCAAAAAATCATGCAAAATCCCGAGAAATTATCAATAGATTTATGTTTATGAAATAAAACCTTGAAATCCCATCCAAAAAAGGTTGTTAAAGACCTTTCTTTAAGCAAAAACGTCAAAGAATAAGAATTATAGATTAAATAATCAATACACCAAAGCACACAAAATTTATGAGGATTTAAATGCATGAGAAGTACTATAGGTGACGCCCTCTACAATTGACAGAAAATTCGAGGCCATAATTCAATTTCTTGTGTCAAAAAACTCACCACTACCAAGTTTTGTGTATTTACTACAATTTATAATAAAGTTATTAAGAAAAAACTAAAAATGTTCAACATCCTTGTATAAGTATAGAAATTTTCAGGGTAATTTTTATTCTCGGAAATTCCTTGCAATTGCCCGGAATTCCGCGAAATCCCTTGGAAATCTCCACCCCTGTCGAATATACCTTTATTTGCTTTAGACGTAGTGTCAGGTTGTTTTGAGGGAATGTGATGGTTAAGATGCGATTCATAAAGTGAAAAAATTAATGGGTATTTTCGTGGTCGACATAACACCTGTTAAGGCCTAAGCGGTGATCTGTATGTACCCTTAGGCGGCTGGAAAATAACTATAACCCCCTATGAGTGCTCTCATACATATTCAATATGTAAATTTTTGAATCCTCACTGTGTTTATGTATTCTTTATATTCAGGAATTTTGCCACTAACCAGTGACATATTAATATCCGATGTGTGGATTTTGCATTGTTTACTTTTAACCGTATCGCTTGGCAAAAGGCATTGTTAAACGCTTCTTAGTTTAAAATACAACACAGGGCTTGTGCTGTTTCAATTATAATATATTTAATTTAAAAAATCATTATGCTTCTGTTCCAGTTTGAAGCTTTCGCTTATTTCAATCCACAAAGGGTGCTGTGTCTATGTTTATTGAACGGAACATTTACTATTGTAATTATTATTGTCAAATCGTACACCTGGTTTTTGGTTTCGCTGAAGTGCGTATATAATTACGTTCTTTTTAAGCCAGATTGAAAGATCACTCTGCCCTTTTTGTCGTCTAATTTCTTGATCTCCAGAAATTGATCAGAAGACAGGATCATGATTCGCTTGCATGGGCATAATATACGAAGAAAATGCTTTTGCGAAGATGCTGTGAGATCGCATCCTTCATCAATTATAATACACGCAACGTCAAAAGTTTTGGACCCCCCCCCTCATTCTTGTTAGAAAAACCAAATACATTTATAAAAGTATATTGTTTTCTGAATCTTTTTTTTTTTTTGATGTTCGATAAACTGAGTACTTAGAAAATTAAAAACCAGCAAATGTGTGACATTTTTGATAAAAATTGTTAAATCGAAAAGAAGTAACAAAGCATATTGACACGTTTGTGCATTGAGATAATTAAACGATCTCTTGTGGAATATTGTTCCATTTCTCTTCTGCCGCCACGACTAACTTATCTGCAGTCTGAGGTGGAACAATATGATTATGAATGTCTCTACCAACAAAATCCCACATGTTTTCAATAAGACTTGTGTCAGGAGAGTTGGCTGGCCAATCCAATCTATTGATATGTCTTGCTTCGAGCGTCTCTTGAATCCTTCTTGCGCGATGTGGTCGAACGTCCATAAACACAAAACTGTCACCTTTCAACCATTCAACTTTGTTATTCAGTTTACAATAATCAAATTTCCTGCATAGGTTTCTGATAATTATCATAATACTAATGTAAAATTTATCCAGTTCCCATGACACGAATCTTATTGTCATTAGTTATAAAAGATCAAAGACAAACGCACCTCGAAAGCATGAAGAAAAAAATACGTTTACATAATTACACATTTTTGCAATCGCTTCGTCTGTATTTTCGTCATATATTTCATCACAATTATATTGTGAATTAAACTATTTACTTACACGGGGTGTGCAACGACTACGTGCAAAAGAACGTAAACAAGTAATATAAAATTTGCGTCTTAGTAATCTAATATTTGTATAATCCGAGAATATTTATATCAGTAAAGTTAATAAACGTCTAAAAATGTACTGGACTTATTTAAATTTATATGGTTTGTTAAATATTAATGAAACTAATTAACATACCCAACCGATCACAATATTTGAAAACTGTAAATATAAGAAAGTTACATTTAAATAAATTAAAGTTCGATAATTTGCATATTTTAGGTAAAGCTTCGTATAAATTACGGCGATTAAAATCTGAGTCGTTGACATTAATTCAATTTGTAGATAACATTAGACCACGCGATTTAATTGACTGACTTAGAAGTAATTGTATATGAGAAATCTTAATAGTGTAAGAAACCTTTCTTACTTGGATTAGAACAATGGTGAATGCGAAAAGAATCGTATAAATTCAACAAGGGCTTCTAATAGGTATTACTGCAAAAGACACACACTTATCCGGTTGAACACCCTCCAAAGAAGAATCTATAGAATTATATAATATAAAATAATAGAACACGCCGGTTCTGTACACAAAGGCGAAATGTTAAAAAATCCAGACGTCGTTACTGGCCCCTACGGTTGAGAATTTGACAACCCCTTGGGGACCTCGGAAGAAAAATGAGCCTTTATAAAAACATTTCGGCAATAAAACTATAAAGATGAGACATGTATGACAGGCAAAGTATTACCGCCATTAATTCACTAATCTTTTTCATAAAAACTAACTTACGGGCCTGCATAAATATCAGCTCGACCAAAATCACACACACACGAACACAAATATTACATGCACCTACTTTAAATAATATTCTGTGCAACAAATAATCATACATTGCTCAGTAACTTGAGTATCTAAATCTGACATATCAGCACCTATATCTGAGATATTAAAAGAGATAAGGCAGTTTTGCAAAATTTTACTGCAGTTTCGACTTTTTCTGCGAACTTTTTCACACAATTCAAACTAATACTTTTAAAATGATGTAAAACCTTATTTTACAAAAAAATATGTTGTTTAAAGTTACTGAATTGTAAAATTCAGACATAATTTTCTGACACCGATAATAACAACACCCTATATTATCATAACATTTCCGTTTTTATTTATATTATACATTGTTTAGTAACTTGAGTATTCAAACCTGATACATCAGCAATTATATCAGAGATATTAAAAGAGGCAAGGCAGTTTTGTAAAATTTTACTAGTTTCGATTTTTTCGGTAATTTTTTTCGCACAACTCAAACTAACAGTTTTAAAATTATGTAAAACCTTATTTTACTAAAACTACTGTCCTTTATATTATACACTTTCGATTTTTTTCTGTAAATTTGTCCATACAATTACAGATGTGTGGGACAAATTCAAAATCAACACTTTCTTTTTATCACAAACTGATTAAAATTATGTAAAGCGTTATTTTACTAAAAAAAATATGTTGATGAAAAATTGTTTAGTTGCTGGATTACAAAACTCGGACATTTCTGTAGTTCTAATAATACCCAATAAAAAAAAATTGATATATTATTTACCGTTACTAAATTCCAAGAAAAAGACATTGTGTCATACATATTGTGTTAACAATTTCTTTGTGCAAAATCGATTTTAAGAGAAATCGTAGAGTAACCAACACCTCAGCCGTTGAACAGTCTGAAGTGTCTTATCTGAGAATGAAAACCCGATCTCGATGTGCCTTACAGAGTTCAAAATTCAAAAACGCTGACTAAGCATTCTCACTTAATACTTGTAATCCTATAGAGTGGAGATCTAACTGTTTTTATTGATGTTTCAGGTTGCAAGTCATTTTTTAAGAGAAGCGTCAGAAGGAATTTAACGTACTCATGTAGGGGTAGCAGAAACTGCCCCATAGATCAACACCATAGGAATCAGTGCCAGTACTGTCGATTAAAAAAATGCATGAAGATGGGCATGCGACGAGAAGGTAATAAACAACTATATCCTGCTCATAATAGTAAGTATGGTATTTTTGGATATACAAACATTATAGCCTGAAAATACCAGAAATTTTTGCCTTACTATAATTAATTGTCGGATCAGTTACATACTTATCCTAGTTATTTTTTTTACTTTTGATATGAGAAAGATCGAAAGGTTATCGGCGCCTGCCTGAAATATTTCGATTTATTATCTTGTTTAAAAAATACAGTAAATAAGATTTTGCTTACAATATCGTGTGGTTTAATTACGCCTTTAAAATGTAATTATTTCAATACTGATAAACAAATTTATAACTACGTCATACATGATTACATGGAAAACATATCTTTAAAATAAACCCCATTTGAAGAAATATTTGGGGATCATTTCCAGAAAAAAATAAAGCTAAAGATAAAATACACTGTATCAAAAACACTCATAAAATGTTAACTGCACAAATTAGGTGCAAGTTTTAGCAAAAACAATGATTCGAAAGTGTAGTATAAATGTTTAGGATGTTTTAGATTGGTCATTATACTATTATGTCATAATATAGGTGGCATTAATTATACAGGGTGATGCAGAAATTATCCAAACAAATGTTTTCAATGTACTTATAAATACAATTTTGTAAAAAAAAATCAAAAAGGGCAGTTCGAATGTGATTTAAAAATACACTTCTGCACGGCACTGGGAATTGGTCCACTTTAAAACCTGACCTTGCGCAAGTCAAAGTGTAATAAAAAATGACGAAAACTATAAGGATTTTACAAAAATTTTCTTTACGATACTGACTCTATTTTTCTTGATACAATCTATTCCCAATTTTTTTTAGATAAGTTGTAAATCACCCTGTATGAGTGATGATAATTCTCTAAAAATTATACATTTAAAGTGAAACATAATAAAAAGTAGGTATACCAGCATCTACCTAATTAACTTCTCGTAAAAATTATAATTCGAAAGTGTAGTGAAAATTTTAAATTGTGCATTAAATCATATGATTGAATGATTTTAATACACTAAAAACCAAATATTCTTATTCTCGTGTTTTAATAATAAGGCTAAAGAACGGACATTTAACAACTTACTTTTTTAAAAATCTGAATACGAGGAAAGAAAATATACAATGCGTTCATAAAGTAACGCATAATATCATTATTAGTTAAGTAAACAATATTATTAAAAATTCCCGAAACAGGCAATTCTTGATTTTAATGTTCAGGGTGATCCACCTTAACGTCATCACTGTTTTTTAAATGCAACACCCCATTTGAAAAAATGGTAATTTAAAATCAAAAATCGCCTGTTTCAGGAATATTATTCTAATTCTAAAGTGTAGTGAAGATACTCGTATGCGTCAAAATATTCACTATCCCATTATGCGCGATATTTACTACAAGTGTGTACAGTAAAACCGCTTTATGGAATAAATATTTTACAGTTTCCTTTGTTTAACGATGGCAGAGAGTGGAGTGACCATCCTGTAGCTGCTGCGGAATTTGAATTTCATGCGAGCGGGCATTTAGTGATGTATCTTTTTAAAAATCTGTATAAGCCAGGGAAAGAAAATATTTAGGCTTATGTATGTATAGCGGTCGTAGAATAGCAAACCAGAACCCTATTCTTGTAGATGATTGATCGATTTAATATACAAATACTTGACCGTAAGGCCTAACAAAGGGCCGTAGCCGTACCTAAAAGATCGTTTACCACTTGCATACATTAACAACTGACTTGAGATTAATGGTCGAATATGTGGTGGTATTGCCGGCCAGTATATGGGAAAATATTTAAATTTGTTCCTATCGTTTCTGTACACTCTTTCTGCTACCTCTATTTACCCCAAGATGTCGATAAATGGTCAATCACATTATGGATTCAACCGTATCTTTTATTTTTCTATATCTCCCCTATGTTTGTTCTATTCAAAATGCTGATTTATATGTGACCAGAGGACAGTCTCTTTCCGATCTCTCAAGAGGTCAGGGGTATAGCAACTATTCTTACAATATTTTCATCGATACCGAAAAATATTAAAAATATACACTGCGAAAAGAGAATACAACAAATGAAGTGCTTGCAAACTTTAATTGTTTACTTCATTAATACAGATACAAAAACCAATTGTACCTTCATTTGTAATTTTTTAACAGCTTTGCATTTTTTTGCAGTTGTTTTTTTATTATTGAAATGTATTTCTAGAAAAACTACTCGTTTTAGATATTTTTTTTATAAAAGTTTATTTTTTTGATTTTGGTCGAATATAAAATCCCCTTTAGTATCGGTACCTATATTCCGAACGCTCTGTATAGACACTTTCAAAACTCAAGTAAAATTCTCGTCAATACAGGGTGAATCTTAAATAAGTACAAATATTTTAACCAGCAGTATAATTCACTGTGTAGAACACACAATTGATGATAGTTTTTTTTACAAAAAAATCAAATGAAAAAATGAAATTTTAAATCAATTTTGTAATTTTTCTGTCGAAAACTTGTTGAGGACCGCTGACTTTCATACATTTATGAGTCATAGCACTGCAGATTGAACGTGTGTTTCACAGTGTTGCCAGTGTTACACAAATGTCTGCTTTTCTTGATATTAAACGTATACGTCAAGCTGCTATTTTGTTATTTAATATTGTGTGTACCTTTGTTTTTAAAATTTGTGTCACTGATTAAAGTGCGAAGTCACTTTATGGTTCTGGATTCGAAATAGTTAATACTGACTCATTTGGGGTTATGTGGCGAAAATTAAATTTCATATGCTGTGTGAAAATCATAGTTTTTCGGTATTCTTCATAAAATAACTTAAGGTCTTGTGTCTCTTTCTAACAGTGTACAATGACATTTAACTTGTGAAATGTGGATTACTGATTAAATAGTTAATTTTTTAACAAACAGGTAAGCTTGTGTGCACGTTTATGTACAACTTTTGAATATTGGACATAGTAATATGACGTAGGTAATATCTTTCTAACTACTTTATGGTAGTATTGAATATGAAATTTATTTTTAATCGTTTATAGTAAGGTCAGTTAGGAAGTTAAAATTTATCTTAATATTGCTGCGTTTCCTATTACATACCCAATTTTACTGTACTTATGCTTAAAACAAGTATTTTTAAAATAGAATTAACCGTATTACTTTACTATTACTTTAAAGGAAACGTAATATTTATATTAGAGGAGATATGGCAACCTCGCACAAATCATATGGTTCATTAGGTTGGTTATGACAGATATGTGAGCGGTCCTCAAAATGTGGGTATTTTAAAAAAAATTAAAACTCGGTAAATTTTAGAAATTTTTAAAAATGGCTTTCACTAGACTACACCAGCAGTTAAAATATTTGTACTTATTAAAGGTTCACCCTGTATTTTTACTAAATATAAATGGAATTATGTTTATGACTTAAAAATAGTTCTAAGCATTATTTCATACATATCGGGCATCCTGCATAGCCATTTTACAACGCAGATTGTTATATTTGCTTATTTTGCAAAGTAGTTCTGATACATATATCGATAATTTCCCTAGAAATCCATTAAAAGAATTAGCTCAGACTTGAAGATAAGTACCAAAGTTCATTAGTTCGTCACTAAACTGATAACGGACATAGTAGTCTTGTTATTTAGTTTTTTATGTTATAGAACATAAAATTAATCTATTTTATTATCAAGGCAATGGCGTTATATTTAGTTATACTACAGTAAAGGAAATAACTTCGGTTTTATTGACCATTTTTCAAGCATTTCTAAAACTTGTTCCATCTTAAAAATTAATAGAAATATAGATATTTCCTTTCTTCTAATTGTTTAATAATTAATGTAGCTTATAAAGTACACAGCTAAGATACATAAAAAATGTTTCAAGGTAAAATTTATTGCATTCTATTTATAAGTAGCCCCATATGATAACTGTTTTGCCGTAGTTCTACGTTTCAAGATAAGTTTACTTTAAGACCCAAATCAAAATGGCTACTTGAATTACAGCATATATTTATAGCTACCAATATAAAGTTAATACATGTAACAATTTCCTATGTATCGAGTAGATTTCGCATCTTTATGATTTCTAAAACAGACTTTCTTTATCCACTTTAATTTACGTCGTTGCTTTTGAGAGAATGTGATCGAATAAATTTCTTATACGTGACCTTTTGACCTTCCGCGACTGGAGCTTTGTCAACCCTTTCATTTTATTCATAATTTATTAATCAAACATTAGTCCTAACATGTTTCCGGTATTCCCAAGAAATGTGCCTAATTTATTATTTGGACAGTAAAACTTGTTAAGAGATTCTCTCATTACATTGCTAAACAATATTTGAGGCGTTCCAAAGTAACTTATTTTAAGAGGAAATTGGCCAATTATGGTCTTTGGTTATTGAACTTGTAAGTACAAATTAACTGTGTTCTGCTTTATACGAAATTTTATTGCATTGTCAAAAAATGGTTCAATACTAACACCAGTGGCGTGTAAAGAGGTAATAACTTTTTAAAAAAGGTTTTTTTATTTACGAAAATAATATAAACGGTCTGTAGCTTAAGGTTTCGATATCTTCTATGTATTGTGTTCAGTTAAATGTTGTAGTACCCTGTAAGACGAGACGCATATGCCCATACGGGAGTCAGGTAGCAAAAATGAAACTTGTTTTTGAAGGGTTCCTATTCGCATATAGACACCTTACGTCTTAGGGGTAACGTATATGGATGACCAGTGTCCAGTAAATATTATGTAAATCAGGATAAGGGCATGCTAAGGGATCTTTATTCAAATCTGGTCTAGTATTCTTTTTTCGTGGGAAAACATTGGGAACCCGGCTTATGAGAATATGAGACTGGCATACAAAATGCGATTTAAGGCGACACAAAACAAAATTTGCATTGCTTTTCTTCCTGTAATTCAAATAACCGAATATTTACCCGCAAATGGCAATTATAGCAACCCGGATATGTTTCAACGCGGTAGGCTTAGGCAAGTCGTCGCCTCAGGTTTAATCACAGTTTGCATCTCATTCTACTAGTAAAATTTGTAAAACCTTCACCCTTTTATTCTGATATTACTATAGAAAACAATAAAGTCAAAATTTCACTAATCTTTTGAAAATTCAAAATACAAAATATTTCTAAAATGAGTATTCAAAATTTCAGTGCATGTAAAACCAGTCAAAAGATGACTAAAACCTTAGTATAGTTTTTTTCTCAAACACCTCTCAAAGGAGCTACCACTTCTGAAAGGGATGGTCGTAAAAATGTTTTTTTTTTAATTAAATGCTAAAGTAAAAACGGTATGATATTAAATTATGAAATTTTGGTTAGCAAACTTTTTGTGCTTAGAAAACATTTTAAAATTTATACCAGAATTGTGAGAAAACCTTTTTATACGTGGATTTTTTAAATTTCTGAATAAAAACTTGTTTTTTACATACGAAAAATACTACTATTATTGAATATAGACAGGATGCACTGTTCTCGAGTAACACCTTGTATAATAATTGATATTGTTCCTCTATAGAATTGATCACTTCAAAGTCAAAATTTCACTAATCTTTTGAAAATTCAAAATACAAAATATTTCCAAAATTAGTATTCAAAATTTCAGTGCATATAAAGTAAGTCAAAAGATGACTAAAACGTTAGTATAGTTTTTTTCTCAAATATCTCCCATTCCTGAAAGGGTTGGTCGCGAAAATGTTTTTTTTTTAATTAAATTCTAACGTAAAAACGGTATCATATTAATTTTGATCAGTTAGTAACCTTTTTGTGGTTAGAAAACAGTCAAAATTTATACCAGGAGTGTGAGAAAAATTAATTTTAATCTTGTTATACGTGAAATTTTTAAATAACTTGTTTTTTTACATACAAAAAATATTACTTTTATTGAATATAAACAGATGCACTGTTCTCGAGTAACACCTTGTACAATTGTTATTGCTGTAGAATTGATCACTCCGTGAACGAATATGTCAATATATTATAGACAACAACTACAAGTACTATTCCACTACTCTTTCGAAAATTCAAGACTAGCATTTAATATCTCTGTATTGTCTGCTTTATACAATTATACTAACGGAATTTTATGACACTATACAGCAGTTTTTAAAACGCTTGTGTACGCGTATTTCAAGCATTTCAATAAATTTAATCAACATATTTTTAAATAATTTATAATATCTGTGCGCAACACGAAGGAAAATTATTAATAAAAACAGTATAAATTATAGGATAACACTAACAAACTTTGACCTGCAACCGGTTCTAAATGTATTGTAGATGCAAATGCAATTCTATATACATATATACACAGTTATTTGTGCGAAAGATATTCAAACATTTCTTATAGAGAAACAGAAATTATAGTTGAATAAATTATTTTTTGTAAACTCACCTTCGCTTTCGCAGCAAATATTTATCTATATATGTTTTAAATCTTAAATTTTTCACATGCTTAGAGGTCCATTTTATTAATTCAACATTACTTTCAATTCAACAGAACAATAACCTGAGCAAAAATGGGCGCTTTGGTTTTATAAATACAGTATGCGCCAAAAGTATGGAATAAATTCAATAAAAACGAAACAATTATTTTTTGGGAAAAATCCTCGAACAGGTCGATTTTTAATTTAAAAAATACATATTTTAGCGTAAAATGCGATTTTCAAATGTCATTTGTTTTCGAGTAATGACGTCATCGATTTTTGCAATGCAACCAATCGTGAAGAATTATGAGGATTATCCACCATACTTATCAGAATGTTCTGTTTCTGATTTTCGTTAATGCTTGGACGTCCAGGTTTTGGAATATTTACAACATTGCCAGTTTCTCTAAATTTAGACTCTACCTTACTGACTGTTGATTGGCCGATAGGGCGATCTGGATATTTTTCATTAAATAAATCGCAAACTTCCTGCTGAGTTCTAGTCATATTCCCGCATCCGATAAGAATTAAAGTTTCAATTCTTTGAGTAACAGTTAATTATGTGCCATAATACTTTAAATTGAATAATAATTTCTATGTCGCTTACAATACTTATTAGAAAGTCGGTGTGACAATGACACTTTGCAAAGATTTTCACCTACGTGATCCATAAAAGAACTATGGAATTCGAAAAACTAAACTTGATAACGTTTTTGCTTTATTTTAATTGATTTATGTTTTCTAACATTCAATCGTCATTTACTCGAAAACTTTCCTATGTAAGAGGGCAAAATTTTAGTACTGTCTGATAGAGAATTAAACGATCTTTCAGAATCAAGGAAAAAAATATGGTGTTGCCATTTAAAAAAAAATCGATGACGTCATTACTTGAAAACAAATGACATTTGAAAATCGCATTTTACGCTAAAATATGTATTTTTAAATTTTTTTTCCAAAAAATAATTGTTTCGTTTTTATTGAATTTATTCCATACTTTTGGCGCATACTGTATAAAGGGATTTCGTTAAGAAATTTTCTTGTGTTAAACATTTTGTAGCTACACATGACACACTCTATATGTCGGTCTGAATACTGCAGATGGAACAATGAATATAGAACTTGTCATGCTAGAAAGAATTTCGAAGAAACTTGTAATATTGCAGCGGAAGCGTGAGACAAAACAGTCGGACTTATATAAACTGAGTATACACTACATTAATTTAATTATACTGTCCATTCTGAGAATGTGTGTTTGATGCTTGTTTCTTATAATATCCCAGGACTACAAGTAGGGTCATCTTTATGTGTTCGGGCAAGGCTAATGAAATATATTACACTTATCTTTATAAAAAAACATGAAGCAATGGAAGGCCATCCATATAGAAACCTTTTGGGTTCATTTACTAAAACTAAATCAATTTTTAGGGAGTTTTAGTTGCCTTAAGTTTGTTGTTCCATATGAAATCCAGTTTTGGTCACGTTAAAATTTGAAACAAAATCCTCTTTGTCCGCAAAGTTCAAATACCGTATAGGAAAACGTCAATTATCTAAACGCACAATTAAAATGAATAATTTCCAAGAGGAACCTACAAAGATTGGGCAATCGAAGAATAAAAGACGCGTTATTCATCTTGAGCGTAAAAAATGTAAATCCAGCCGAAGATATTTGTGGGAGGTGTTTTTTTTAGAATGTGACACAAATATGTCAAAGATGGAGAAAGTATGTAGGCTCCACGATGTTGTTCCTCGCGGTTGGCCAATAAATAAGATAACTAAGCTGAATGCCGTTGTCAGCATACTATTCGAATAGTGAATTTACTTCCAAGCTTCATTTTCAACAAAAATTGCGAGATAGATTTTCGATAGCATTGAAACTATTTCTAATGCTCAAGATATCTCAACGTATTTTTCTTCACATCTGGAACGAAATATACCAACCGTAAACCTATCAATATAATATTGCCAATTCGTCAATTTTTATTACAGATTTTAACACAGTGTCTAAACAATAAGAAAATAATTGAAGAACGAAGTTTGGCCATCTGCATAAGAATCATAATGATTGATTGCATATATCAATCTCCAAATTTATTCCTATTTTTTACTTATAAACAAATTTTTAATGACAGTTTTTTGCAAAATTAAATATATCACCTATTTCACGTTTTATTATTTTCTAGACACCCTGTATATCTAAATTTATCTATGGTAATGCGATTATTTTCATAAGCCGAACAATTTTATGAAAAATCCATGGATACACTGTATACAGGGTGTTCTGTACAGGGTTCTCAGCAATTTTTCAGAACCAAATTCCCTGACATTTCCAGGTTTTTCCTGACATACTTTTTAAAATTCCTGACAAAAAGGATACAAAATATGTTTTTAAAACTTAAACCAAAGTAAAAGCACTCAAATGATAAGGCATAAATGAGCCCATTTGATGACAAATAAGTGACATGGATATTTAATTTTATTAGAAATATTTATTTCAGTCATTGCAACAAATATAAATATTTAAGGAATCTAATAATATATATTTAAGAGATTTAATAGAAATATATATAAACAAACACAACAAAACCAATAAAAATATATTTTACTACTGAGCAAACAGCTATACAAAAAACAGCTTTAGCTGTTTTATGTCATTAAATGTATTCAAATCGGTTCAAAACACTATATTTTTGCATTGAAACAGTAACGTCACACAGGTCGCTTTTTAAACCGTGTTTAAAACGTCCACAGAGCGCTGTTTGAACTCTTTAGATGCTTTGCTAAGGTCTATGCAGCAGTTGCTAGATAGAAATTTCAAAATCGGTGTGATTTAAATTTTCAGATTTAATGGTTGATACTTTTATATTTCTTATCTTGTTTATTTAAAAAGTAATTGGTTGTGGATTATTGTATGTACCTCTACAAATTTACGTATTCTTAGACATCTTGAATTACATTACAAACGCATATTCCAATTACTTTTCTCTTCAAATTTCATTAAACCTGTCACTCACACGAACATGTAGGTAATTATTTGTTTTTGGTTTACAGTTGCTAAAATCAATTCCATATTTTTGTTGCAGATCTCACACATTTTCCAAATATTATAATGTTATAAATAAATTGTATAAACAATAATCAAAAAGTGAGTGTGATGTTAAAGAGAAACAAATATTTAATGATATTACGTTTTGAAACTATACATTTTCTTGGTGCATTACATAAGTAACGTCACCATTGAATATGTCTTGAAACAGGCGATGAATATGTATAAAAAACAGCTATACACTCCAGATATATCTGTTTCTTTATATCAATCTGCGGGTACGTGTGATTAAAACAAACAGAAATAGGCAACTGGGTGCGTTCATTAAATAAAGAATTTAGACACGGCATGAGTAGCATTCAGAAATTTTCCCTGACGACAATAAAAATTCCCTGATTTTTGACAATTATTGGCACTTTCCCTGACGTTTTCCTGACAAAGTTCAAATTCCCTGACATTTCCAGGTTTTTCAGGTTTTCCCTGACGCTGAGAACCCTGTGTAAAGATTGGGTCATAGTTTAGGGCTAGTTTTCTTGGCAAAAATAAGGTAATTTGAATCAATTTACCTTCACACAGTTTTCCTTCCCTAAGGGCGCCATATTCTTGAAATAGTGTTTTCTACAAATACAAATAATTTCATATTTTTCTGTGTTGTGTTTCATGCCGTCTTTCCTATTGGTATCTATAACAGCGTAAAACGTTTACAACTTCATAGCCGTCATACATTAGTTTCATCCAGGTCAGTAATTGGTATTTTCTCCCCAAAGGGTGACTTCAAATGAACACTGGTCGCCGAAAACCTGACCGGTACAAATCGTATTACATCAAGACAACGTTTTCTGTCGGTAAATAAAGAAGGAACGTTACGAGAGCATGTGGCACAGTGCCTTTTTAACACTTTGGGCACGTGAGGGATCCAAAGAGAGTGTGGCACAGCTTCGGGTCAAGTTATGTTGTGCTTTGACAGATCTCAGGTATATCTAAACAAAATAAAACAACCACAAGCCGAGAGGCCATTGTCTGAAGCAATTGAGAGCGAACAGTCGTAACAAGCCCTCATGCGGACTAACTTAAAAAAGATTAACATCGTTTTAATTCCTCCTTTTAATAACAGTACGTTCGTTAAATTGGGGAATATGTACATATAAGGGCGTTAAGATATGCATTTTTATTGGTATTAATGCGCCTGATGGGCCATTATTTTTTTTTTCAACCCGATTGACAGATTCAATATAAAATGTAACTACTTGAACTATAAACTTAAAATATTGAAATCAATAAAGAACATCAATACTTTATCCTGCACAAAAGTAACAATTTTGCTGCTAGATCTAGACGTAGAGCATAATATACAAAGCGTACGGAGTCAGAGTGCTCACCGATAATATGCATGAAATTAAAACAAGCCCCAATCTCGATTCTACACGATAAATTTCACAAGTGTGCGCACCAAATCGTCGAAACTACCTACCGCTAATGAAGTACAACTAGAAAATTGCAAGGGAATGGGAAATCATTTTTATTGCACTCCACTTTCGATTCACCATTTCTTAATGTATCGATACCTTAGCCTTAGTATTTGGTCCAAAATAGTGCTCTGTAATACACTATATACAGGGTTGGAAGTTTTGCAAAATATTCTCCCTGATTTAATCGAGATTTACCGTTGCAACTTAGACGATATAGTTTTGGCCATCCGTGTCGCAAATCCCCTCTTGCTAGATTTTCATCACGTCGGGTTGTAACAGTGTGCACGTGAATATGATGTGACATGCATTAAATGATAGAAAATATTGACAAAATTTTGTTATTTTAAAGATTTGCAAGCATGAATGTCTCCATATAGTATAAAACGTAAGCGCTTTAGAAAACAAATTATGAGAGGACAAGCTTAGGAACAAATTACACAGGAAATGTTTCTCACAGCACATTGTTAATGAAACAACATACATTTTTACGGATTAGGGTACTTAAATGTATTCATCCTCGACTCACATTTTGAGTTTGACCTTCTTCTGATAAGAACTTATTGAAATTGATGGAATTGTCAAAGGTAACGTAACGTGGCATCGCATGGCGTGGCGTGGCGTTGCATCAGAGCAATGTGTCCCCGGCTTTATAGAATCGTATTACAAATAAATTGCTTTATTACTAACTGTCAAATTTTAAAGACAAAGCCTACTACTGACTTTTTAATTTTTTCTAATACTTATTCCAAGTAAAGTTATTCAGAATACCTAATGCACTTGCTGTTTGAAGGTTCTTATACTTTGAATATTACGTTATAATAATGAAATTGATAAAATCCAAAACATCAGCGCCTTTATGAAATTTATTTTTCGAAAAGTTCAATTCCCTTAAAATGTATTTTAAAGCATACATTCAGAAACGCTCTGTCATTATTTACGTCAAACGTACATACGTCTCCTTTTATTTATTTTAAACCTTGGGGAAATTACTACAGATATTGTTTTACTGACATTTAAAAAACGTGTGTTTACAAAACTGAAAAGGACAATAATCATAAATTTCTTATGAGTTCGTTCGTGAAATGTTTGTTATTGTTTAGCTAACGGTTGCCCAATCGCCCTGTACATGTATTATAATTCTGAAGACTTAGGTTGCTATGCTGAATGCGGTTATCGTGGGAAATGACCTTAGCTGACCCTGACCCTGTAGCCTCTACCAAGACCCAGCGAGCACAAGCCACAGACCACTGATGGTACAAACCCATCAACCACGGTATGCTCTATGCTCCACAACTAAGCTTTCAAATAACTGAATCATACTATGATGGACATTTTATTAAATAACCGTGCTCACTTTACAGCGTTTTAATCACATATTCGCAATTTATTACTATTTCTCGGAAGATCTATGTTTTGTCTAAAACTAAACATGATTCTAAGCGGGTATTTACGCTATGCTGCTAATTGTAAGTATATGATTATCAATCATTGCTTACTT
The DNA here is from genome assembly GCA_025584915.1 of Monochamus saltuarius. Classification (NCBI taxonomy): domain Eukaryota; kingdom Metazoa; phylum Arthropoda; class Insecta; order Coleoptera; family Cerambycidae; genus Monochamus; species Monochamus saltuarius. The sequence goes on along the minus strand of CM046730.1, from coordinate 19,997,773 downwards.
GAAACTTGGAATTGTCCATATATTTTTAATAAGATCTCAGAATATACAGGGTGAGTCAGCAACTCATACAGTCTTTCTGAACATCGTTAATAAGATATTTCTAAAACGGGCATTCGAAATTTCAAAATGCTTTTACTAACTAACTTAAAAATAGTATGATATTAAATCATGATATTTTGGTCGTTGAACTTTTTGTAATTAACAATGCGCAATAGAAAACATTTCAAAATGTATACCAGGGGTGTAAAACAGCCTGTATTTTACATTCAAAAAGATGCTTTTAAGAAATATCGATGGATGCACAGATGATGGATGAACAATACACTTTTACAAAAAAGCATGGATAATTCACATTCAGATTTAGATTTTCTAATAATTTGTTAGTAAGAGACATCGTGCATATTATATTGACTTGCCAACGTAAAATTACGTGTTATTACAGACAAATTTTTATCAGTGTATCTAGATTTCTTAACAGTATTTTTTGTATGTAAAAAACAATTTCCTCATTTTTCATTCAAACATTATAAAAATTCACGCACAAAAGAATTAAAGTGAACTACACCCTCGATCAAGCTATTTTCTCACACTCTTGGTATAAATTTTGAAATATTTTCAATTGCATACTGTTAAGCACATGAATCCTTTGTATAGTAGTTTTACCAAGTAACACAGACGATATCAGTTATGCCTAATATCATAACATGTTTATTCCAAATGGTTAAATTTTTTAAATTTCACCACATTACACAGGTAGAATTGAACTAAAATTGACACTTAATAGTCAGCACAGGCTGCCCCAGTGGTGGAGATAAGGGTATTTACTATGCTCAAATTGAACAAAAAAATTAGTACGACTCTGTAAAACGAGATAATAATAAAACAATTTTTTTGTATAAATTTGTAACATATGGAACGAATTCGCAGACGATAACGACCAAATTTGTTGTTCCAAATCACGTAAGTGCGCGCATATCAGAACAAACGCAAATTTACATAAGACGATAAAAATCTGCCATCTTCCGTCAGTGGCAGAAAGGATAATGTAAAATTATGTATCCACGGATCTACCGGTCTGTTGAAACAGATTGGTCTACATTCTTGAAGTTTTAACGATATATACAGGGTGATTCTAAAATTTTTGAGTGTCTTACAAAAAATTTACAAAATTTTACAAAAAACTGTTTTACGATATTCACTTCATTTTTCATGACGCTATTCCCAAATTCTGTTAGATATGTTCTGCATCACCCTGTAGAGTAGTGGACAATACAATAAATGAACAAACGTATGTCAAAAAATTTAATAGTTGACCGGCAATCAATGCTAATTCAAAGGTCACAACGTATATAAATGATGTTAGACAACCATGTAGCTTGATAAATGGTAAGTTATTCGTTATATCTCCCGGGTTAGTGATGAACTTGGTTCACTTGATAGTTGATCGACTGCGGGTGTTTTTAGGCTGGCCATCGACGTTGTACCGCAGCACCTTCAAATCCAGTTATCTTCGTTAATAACACCATCATCCGGCTTCTCTGACTTCGACGTTCTATATGCATATGAACAATACCGACAAACTGGAAAAATTCTTGCACTGTTTCAACAAACACCTTGTGTAAGAAGTCTAATTTTTGTTAAGTGGATGATGGACTTAAGCAAAAATATGACGCTTTACAGTTAAACTTGTTGAGTGCGCTATGGAATGCATTGTTTTTATTTTGACACACTTGAAGCAACAAAGGTTACTATCGTTTAAGTCTAGGCGCTTTCGAGCTTGGAACATACCTTTTATGAATTCCCATCTCAATCAAATACGGATCTTAAGCCGCAAGTCGCTGTTCGCATCATATTTGCATTCTAGTTAAGAAAGCACAATGTAGGTATCCCATTGTAGGCTCTAACTCACTCATAGTTGTAACTGGTCACACAATTATAATTGTTAAACATAGGTGTACCTATACTTGACAGAATAAAACATTCTCCAACTTTTTTATGTCACATATAGTCATATAATTTTTCGTATACCATGAAAATTAAAAATATCTTCTACATTCAATCCTAAATACTCTGTATAGCAATTTTCAAATCTATATCCCACTTCTGACTTAAGTGGAAATAAAATCAATGTTTGAATTACACAACAACTTTTATTATTATTTTATGAGGCTAAGCGTTCCTTTAAAAACCTGTTGAAATGCAGATATTTTTATTATCGGAAATAATGATCCACCTGCTGTTTTAAAACAAAGTTTCGTGGTTGAAGATTTTACAACACTGATTCAATCTCACTTCCGTTGCTCATATTTCCGTACTTAACTCCGCGCGTTGAAATTCAGATCGGAAATTATTATACTTGTTCGTATGCATATTGCTGTACACCTTGATTTAATTATATGCTTTAAAATCCGCATCTATATCACCGCATAACGTTTGCGTATTATGATTTTTAACGCATATACAATTAAATTGTGCTTCCAATTCATTCATTTCATACACGATCTCAGCTCCAAACTGTCACTTCCTCCCAACTCATTGAGAAACTGAACAAACTTCAACAGAATTGTTAGTAACTCTCTTAGTGATAATGTTTGCGTATTATGATTTTTAACGCATATACAATTAAATTGGGTTTCCAATTCATTAATTTCATACAAGATATCAGCTCTAAAGTATGAATTCCTGACAACTCATTGAGTAACTGAATATGCTACAACAGAAGTGTTAGTAACTCTCTTAGTGATAACGTTTGCGTATTATGATTTTTAACGCATATACAATTAAATGTTACTTCCAGTTCAATAATTTCATACAAGATCTCAGCTCTAAAGTATCAAGTCCACCCAACTCACTTAGTAACTAAACAAACTTCAACAGAATTGTTAGTAACTCTCTTAGTGATAATGTTTGGTATTATGATTTTTAACGCATATACAATTAAATTGTGTCTCCAATTCATTCATTTCATACACGATCTGAGCTCCAAAATATCGCCTCCTCCCAATTCATTGAGTAACTGAACAAACTTCAACAGAATTGTTAGTAACTCTCTTAGTGATAATGTTGCGTATTATGATTTTTAACGCATATACAATTAAATTGAGTTTCCAATTCATTAATTTCATACAAGATCTCAGCTCTAAAGTATGAATTCCTGACAACTCATTGAGTAACTGAACATGCTTCATCAGAAGTGTTAGTAACTCTCTTAGTGATAACGTTTGCGTGTTATGATTTTTAACGCATATACAAATAAATTGTGTTTCCAATTCATTCATTTCATACACGATCGCAGCTTCAAAGTATCACTTTCTCCCAAATCATTGAGTAACTGAACAAACTTCAACAGAAATGTTAGTAACTCTCTTAGTGATGTTTGCGTATTATGATTTTTAACGCATATACAATTAAATTGCGTTTCCAATTCATTCATTTCATACACGATCTCAGCTCCAAAGTATTACTTCCTCCCAAATCATTGATCTGAAAAAACTTGCAGCAGTGCTAGTAACTCTCTTAGTGATGTCTCTTTCTATTTCAGCCGTCCAACGAGGAAGAGTGCCGCCATCTCAGCCGTCACTTCCTGGTCTATCGAATCAATTCCTCAACTCCACGGACTCAGTCACAACATCCCTAAGCAATCACACGTACCTTAGTAGTTACATATCTCTTTTATTAAGAGCGGAACCATACCCCACAAGTAGGTATGGCCAGTGTATCCAAACGAACAACATCATGGGAATCGATAACATATGCGAACTGGCAGCTAGGCTACTGTTTTCGGCGGTGGAATGGGCGAGGAACATACCTTTTTTTCCAGACCTTCAAGTTACAGACCAGGTTTGTGGATGACGTTAAGGAAGAGTGAAAACACTGATTTGATGTTGAATTTTTGTTACAGGTGGCGTTGCTCAGATTGGTATGGTCGGAGCTGTTCGTCTTGAACGCGAGTCAGTGCTCCATGCCGTTACATGTGGCACCCCTTATAGCAGCCGCTGGTCTACATGCCTCGCCTATGTGTGCGGACAGGGTAGTACAGTTCATGGATCATATTAGGATATTTCAGGTCAGATAGTTCAGCGACAAAGTGAAGATTCTATGGTCTAAACGATTATTTCTCTTCTGGTTTCAGGAACAAGTAGAAAAATTGAAAGCTCTTCACGTGGACTCAGCTGAATACTCTTGCCTCAAGGCGATAGTCCTCTTCACGACCGGTAAGTGTAAAATTGGTTACTATTTCGATGCTTTGGTTAAGCACGTAGCGCAATACAGTATTAAATACGTAGGAGAGCAAGCAAAACGGCTGCATCAACATTAGGCCGGCTAGTGTAAATGAATAAAGAAGAGCCCAGTCCTTGACACAAGCTGCCGATAGCATAGGCGAGAAACACAGAAAAGCAACAGATAATACAAGAGTCCACAATGGTGGCCACGTCACATACAATTTTAACAATGCTTTGTTTATCGAGACCGACCGACCTATCACATACTCTATCTTAGCTATGAAATTGTAAGACAATACGATATTGTTCGGGGTAACTTTACACCTTGAACTCGGGAGAAAACCGCGCTTATTCCGTTAGTTCGTTTAAAATAAACAAAATAGTAATGCCCACATAGTTTGCTTAACGAAGAAAATTGATATGTTTCTTTCAACATTCCTTTATTAACCATCGTAGCAAGGGACAAATATGAAATTATGCAAATACAATCAATGGAAAAAATACATAAAAAGTACTTTTAATTCTGAATACAATAATTACAATGAAAAAGCGTACAAACAATGCTTCCTTTTCAAAAAACCACCCCTTTTTCAAAAGTGGGGTAAATTTGATTCATAAAAATAATGCAAAATATAAACCTGCTATTTAGTATCTAAACAAATAACTTATAATTTGTATAATTTAATTATACAGTGTATTCCAAAATAATTTTTTGTCATTAGGCCACATTGTATATTGAATTAAGAAAAAAATAAATCGAAATTAATCAAATGCTCAAAAAATGCGTTGAGGGTAAGCAGGAAACTGCCTGGGTATCTAACGAAACGTCAAATATTTATTATATATAAGGTGGGCATTAGTCGCGGTCAGAATTCATGTTCCATGGTGTTTCTGGAAATGCTGAACGCCGGCTTTTGTTTACCGTGATATGGACGTCACGATTTGAACAGCGTCAACAGAGTTGCATGCCCAACTGGCCAGAAACCTTTTCACACGTAAAATGTCCGTATATTCGCTTTATCATAACTAACGAATTGCTTGCTCTACGGTCGAATGTAAACACTTATTTGAATATGAAAATCAATTAGGTACAACCCTGTTTATTACCCGTTCGCTTATTAGTGTCAATTCCATTCTTCATTATGCCGCTATAATTAATTATATTCACTCCACGCATTGTTAAAACATTCGAAGAAAAATACGCTTTGATTAGGAAGCGTGTATCATAAGTAGTGGCTCAAATCGGCGATTTTACTATAGTAATTGTAGGCATGAGCACTAACTGGCAGTAACGCCAAAGAATAAGATGCTTTATACACGAAAGTAAAATAACATACGATTAGATTGGTTATCAATATTATTATAAGATTGAAGATAATATAGATAGTTTAATGGCTCGAAAGTAAGAAGACATCTAAAAATACTATTAGAATTAGTTTGTTTCAGTAATTGTACAAAGACTTATCTATGATATAGTTTGTTAATGATTAAAAATAATACAAAAATTATTATTCGAAAGTGTAGTAAATTTGATATTATATAGAAATAATTTCACTTATATTTCCAACCCTCAAAACGGTTACAATGGAAAAACACGTTACTTTCGAAAAACAGTTGTTTTTCCTTTTAAAATTATTGCAATAAAAGATATCTATTTAAAAATTACTTCACTTTCGAAAGTGGGGTAAATCTAATTCAAAAAAATATTCTATATATATTTTCAACTCCCAAAAAGTTATACACTGAAAAATTTCTTCACTTTTGAAATGCAGAATAACTCTTAAATGTTTTGCTGATTCACCCAAAAATTATAATAATTTATATGCAAACTATTATACATATGTAAACAGAATCAACAAATCTTCCAAAGTGAAATAAATTTAATTAATAAAAAATAATTTCAACTATATTTCCAACTCTTATTACTCATTTTTTAGAGTTTCACTGTTTAAACCTTTACGTCGAAATAATATACAGGGTGTTTCTTAAGTTGGTTGGCTAAAACTAAGGTAACTTGATTAAATAAGCAAACAGACCTTACGCAATAATTTTCCAGCTATATTGTGTTCAAATTTACTTCACTTTCGAAACTGGAACTTTTAATTTCAATGGAAAAATACGTAGAAATTACTTTACTTTCGAAAAATTCATAAAAACGATCGTAACTGTATTGCCGCCGCACAAAAAAGATATATAAAAATTAGGTCACTTTCAGATGATAATTTGAACTATATTTTCGACTCCTATTTCTCACTTTTTAAAGTTTAACAGTTTAAATCCTTATGTTAAAACAATATACAGAGTGTTTCTTAAGTTGGTTCAGAAAATTTAGGTATGTGGCTAAAACTACGGCAATTTGATTAAATAAACAAAAAGTCTTAACGTTATGATTTTCCAGCTATATGGTGTTCAAATGTACTTCACTTTCGAAACTGGAACTTTTCATTTCAATGAAAAATATGTAAAAATTACTTTATTATCGAAAAATGTATAAAAACAATCGCAAAATTAGGTCACTTTCAGATGTTTCTAACTCTTTAAAATGTTTACGATGAACAATATACAAAAATGGAATTGTTAAATTTTTAGTTGAGTGGTATCAAAAAAAATAATTCGCAAAAAAGTACTTTACTTTCTAAAAAAAAGTTTTAGAGATGGAAACTTTAGATTTGTAAGACAAAACTATGTTTGAATCAATGTAGAGACTTATTTAGACTAATTTAGATAAAAGAATTTCTCATTTTCATAAATTCCTATGAAAACATGCAATTTAAAATCAAGGCACGGTTTTATGTAAAACAAAAATATTTTCACCTTGTTCAGATATTAGTTTATCAGTGTGACAAAATTTTTGTAGCCGGATGACAAGCATCCTCCATTCACTTAACATATAAACTTTTAACTTATCTGTAATATAAAGTTTATTAATGGCCGTAAATAATAAAAATCAAGAGGTTATAAATTTTAATCTTCGGATTGCGAAAGAGAAGATGTCATAGGAGAATTATGGAAACGATTCCCAAAACTATGTTAACGATTATACGGAATTCCTGTCAAAATAAGAACCGAATCAACATTCGAGAATCCCACCTATTATGCCCAAAGGATTATTTATTATTCATGTAGAAAGTCCTAAAATTAATGTCGCCTCGGATATGTAAAATACGGCGATTGTAGTGAAATTTAAAACGCGACAAATCCGACTTTTTGTGCCGTGCTGTTCCTGCACCTACTTGATTCTCGATAATGCTGACGCATTCGTAAATTATTCGGATAACCCGATATCGGAGATGTAATCCCTGATTTGGAATAATTCGGGCATATAATTCAGTTACATGAAATTGAGATTTATTAAGTGTTAATTTTGCGGTTCAAAGTTGAAAGCCCCACGTTTAATTTGTCGTCAGTTCTTTCACTAACACCATTAACAATTTAAATCCAGTTTCATGCAAATCAGGTCATTACAGTAATACAGGGTGTCCGCAAAAATGCGGGAAATCCCTCGGGATAGAACATGAAAAAATAAGATGAAAAGTTCCTATAATTCCATATTTTCCCGGACACCCTGTATGCGCGTTGTTTTTCCTTACGCAATTTAACACAGCCAAACCCTTCGCGGGACTATAAATAATATGAATTGAAATCTTATCTGGGTAGGATTTGAACTATTCCCGTTTGTTTTGGGCCCAGTGGCCTCTAAATACGTTCAAGTTGGAATATTCGGAAGTGGGGTCGTATTTCGAACTCTACGAGTCGAAGATCAGCAAACGCTGCACGTTGCGGCTACAAGTTCCGGTACAGCATCACGAGCGGCCGTTCATAACTATCCGCGGGGTCAAAATAACAACAAATATCAGCAAGGAGTGCCAATAACCCAATACGTTTGACAGTGAAGCATTACTTTTATTTTTGTCATTAATAATTTTTATACGGGAATCCCGCGTATTTCACTTAATGCTTTTGCGATTGGAATTATAATTTTTCACTTGTCAAGTTCGATTACTTTCTCAATCAATAAAAATTCCAACGAAAAACGGTTTTGTCAATCAATAACACACTGTATACTGTCACAGATAATATTTAGTAGTTGATTCATATAGTAAAAATTAAATATCCAAGAATTTACTTCACTTTCGAAAAATGTTCTGGTTTCTAGAAAGTGTAGTGAATTTTATTTATGAAATGAAAAATGTCCAAGATTCGTCTAAAATCAATAACATTCTGTATACTAAAACTTATTTTCAAACTTAATAGACAAAAGTGATTACCTAGTTGTCCATATAAAAATAAACTTTTCTAAAATTTACTTCACTTTCGAAAAACAATTCTACAGTCCTGACCTTGGCGCCTTCGCCAAAATTGCAATTATCGAGGACTATTGATAGTTCCGCCATTTTTCTGATACTGCAATTGCTTATTGATTTAATTCGATAAGAACTTTTTGGAACAGTTTGAAATAAATATGAGTCAGCTTAACACATAATAAAAATCGTATAATTTTCGAAATATCATCTTACTAAAACACACATTCATTGTAACGGATATACCTATATGAGTGTTTTGCTAATTTTAAAAACAAAACACGTATAGCGCGATTTAGTGTTAAATAAACCAATTTCGAGGTTCAGCAGACTTTCAAAAAAAATGCCAGATTGTTATATAAAAATGTTGAAAAATGTGAGATACAGGGTGTTGAAGTTTTAAAAACTTATAGCACACCATGTTAATCATAAAAAATAATTCCAGTAATATTTCAACCCTTAAAACATTAAATTAAATAATATATATATATATAAAATTACTTGACTTTCGAAAATACTTCATTATTCGAAAGTGAGGTAATTTTCCTTCAGAAATATAGCTCCATTTTCGAGAGTAAGGTAAATTTAATTATAAAATTAATTTTAGCTATAGACCAACACTCAAAATATTGTATTAAAATTTATAAAAAATACTGGACTTTCGAAAATATCTCATTATTCGAAAGTGAGGTAAATTTAAACATACAAATAATTTTAGCTATATTCCAACCCATAAAATATTGTATTAAAATTTATAAAAATTACTTGACTTTCGAAAATACCTCATTATTCGAAACTGAGGTAAATTTTCCATCTGAAATACAGATACATTTTCGAGAGTGAGGTAAATTTAATCATAAAAATAATTCCAATATTATTCCAACCATTAAAACATTAAATTAAAAAATATATACAAAAATTACTTGACTTTCAAAAATACCTCATTATTCAAAAGTGAGGTAAATTTAATCATAAAATTAATTTTACCACCAACTCTTAAAATATTGTATTAAAATTTATAACAATTACACGACTTCCGAAAATCCCGCATTATTCGAAAGTGAGGTAACTTTTCATAAGAAAAATTCATATAAATAGAATATGAAGCAAATGCTTCGATTTGTGCAAGTAAAAGCAAATCCTCTGTTTTATAAATACGGCCTACTGATTATAAGGATTCTTTTGTGCTCGTGCAGTAAAGCACTACTTGCGCGGTACGTACGCCTATGCGCGGCGTGTCAGATGATGGCAGTTTCTATCTCTAGGTATTCGGCCCGTGGCGGCGGGACGCGAGGCCGGGGGCAGGCAAGACTAAGAGGAGTGCACTTCGCAACTTGTGGCTGATGTACTTGGATGGCCCCAGGGCTTCGGCGTACCACCAAGTCACGACCTTTCGTAACCTAACCTGCTTACCAAATTCACACACGCGAAGACCAGCTTACATAGTACAAACATTCAAATATGCTCGCCTGAGATCTGTACTGGGAAATCAACACTTATTCGGGATGGACTGAAATTCTGGTTTTGTGCCCCTTTGGACGAGCCTAGGCCGAGGATGTTGGAAAAATTTAACGGGTACGATCCTCCGACACAAATGTAAATGCAAATAGTAGAAAGTTGCATTCGGAATACTCTTGAATGTATTATCATACGTTACGTGCCGTTAGGAAAAATATCAATAAATTGTTACTACTACCAGACGTCAGAACCTATATAATACATCATTTTTCACTTGACTAAATAGAAATTACCCACAAAATACGTAAACTCTGTTCTACAGGATGTAACAAAAAAAGCAAGTCATTCCCTTAACTGCCTATTATTGGCGGCAAAATATGACGATTTAACCCTACTTATACAAAAATGTCTCCTTTAACAGATACAGGGTATTAAAGTTGAGGTTTTAAAATTGTTTTTTTCGCTATAATTTCTTCATATTCTCGAGTATCACTGAGAAATGAGGAAGGTGTATTTTACCCCCGTCCAGTTTTTTCTGACGTGCGGCTATATTTTATCACGTCATAATGTAGAATTTTGCTTAGAATATTTTATTACTCCTGATAATTTTTCGTAAAACTGTTTTTTACATAAAATTTGTAAATCGGGTTTTTTTGCGGGCGACTGAAAAAATTAGGCAATAACCACAGGATTTTCAGAATATCAGATATTCTTTATTGCTCGTTTATGTTTTTCATTTAAATCTTAATATAAATCTACTGTTTAATAACTATGTTTCTTAAATCCCTATTTTTCCGTAATAAACAAATTTACATAGATAAAACATTTATTTCTGTAAAAGTGATACATATGGAGTCATTTACAATAATATTTTTGAGGATTTGCTTAATAACAGGAAGTATCTATACAAAATTTCAAAGTGATATGTGAAAATGTGTAGCAATTATAGCGAAAAAAACAATTTGAAAAGTTCAACTTTAACACCCATATAGATAAATATGCTTAAATCGTTATATTTTGCCTCCAAAAATATGCACTTAACGCGATGATCTGTTTTTTGTTACATCCTGTATAAAAAATAAAGTGCACAGAAAAGAACATTTTAAATTTGTTTTTTTTCCATAGTAAAGATAATATTTCAAAAAATATACGTCAAATAAACATAAGATAAACTTACCCTATAAGTCTGCTTTTAATTGATTTCCTACCATCGAACAACACAGGTTGTTTAGGATACATGAACCTGAAAAAAATTAAAACATTATTTTCATGTACAGTATTCTCATACTTTAACTTTTGCAGGATTAATTTAAAGATAAAAAAGGAATATTTTAATGATGTTTCTATTCTTAAGCAGTTAGAAATTAGAAATACTTCGTTACAAAGAAATAATTATAATTTGCAGAAACAAATCGCGTACTTCTGCATCTGCACACAAATTAACCATTTAATGTTATGGCAATAATTATCAAGCAAACGAAAGTGTAAAATTATGTTGCAGTCTGCGATGCAAGCTTTAAATTTACCTACAGTACGTTCGACGTCCGTACGTTCCGAGTTTATAGACTCCACACTGCCGTAAAACATCTTGTGACCTACCGAAAGGTCATATTTTAGTATATTAGGGTATAAGTTGTCCCTTCAGTGCCATAAATCCTAACAATTAACCCCTTGTGACCTTTGGGCGTCAAAGGTAAAAAGTCATATTCGAAACGTCTTTTTTAAAGGCCTTTTAATCAGTGGAAATATCACGAGGATTTGCGACGATGTTATTGCTCATATTTTATTATATAAATCGTGCTCAGGGGGTGATTGTGGCATACTGTATAACGCGAATTACTAAAGGGAACTGCCCTAAAAAGTCTATGTCGATATTAGTCACGGGGTAACATATTGTGTTAAAATCGTTCCGGGGACAAGAGAAATATTCCTGGCGTAGTGAATATGAAATCAGGAATGCCTCAATTTTCCAATATACGTGCGTAAGCCGCAAGTACCTTGAGGGCACATATTTTAATATTACATGACGTGGTCACACGGTCTTCCACGATTGCTTCCCAGCTTCTCGTCAGTGTTTAATTTAAAACTTGGACTCTAACTTAAAACACTCTGTATAGCGAGACGTGCAGGACCAATCCTTAAAACGTTATATTAAAAAAATAAACATTACTTCGAAATTCGAAAGTGAGGTAAATTTTCATTCCAAAATTCAATACAAATACTAGATTTTCGAGAGTGAGGTAAATTTAGCCGTAAAAATAATTCGAGTTATAATCCAACCCTTCCAAAACTATCAATTTTCTGATACCAGTGGCATCCACTCGCAAGCCGTCAGAGGGGCGGAAATTGGGGTAAATGAAAAACTCGATAATTCTAAAATAGAAACCCGTCATTTTAACAGGCTGCAACTCGGTAGATTATTACTTTATAAAATTATCAATTTCCTGATACCAGTGGCACCCACTCGCAAGCCGTCAGAGGGTCGGAAATTTGTGTAAATTAAAAATTCGATATTTCTAAAATGGAAACCCGTCAATTTAACAGGCTGAAATTCGGCAGATAATTACTTTATTAAATTATCAATTTTCTGATACCAGTGGCATCCACTCGCAAGCCGTCAGAGGGTCGGAAATTGGGGTAAATTAAAAATTCGATATTTCTAAAATGGAAACCCGTCAATTTAACAGGCTGAAATTGGGTAGATAATTACTTTATTAAATTATCAATTTTCTGATACCAGTGGCATCCACTCGCAAGCCGTCAGAGGGTCGGAAATTGGGGTAAATTAAAAATTCGATATTTCTAAAATGGAAACCCGTCAATTTAACAGGCTGAAATTGGGTAGATAATTACTTTATTAAATTATCAATTTTCTGATGCCAGTGGCATCCACTCGCAAGCCGTCAGAGGGTCGGAAATTGGGGTAAATTAAAAATTCGATATTTCTAAAATGGAAACCCGTAATTTTAACAGGCTGAAATTCGGTCGATAATTACTTTATAAAATTATCAATTTTCTGATACCAGTGGCATCTACTCGCAAGCCGTCAGAGGGTCGGAAATTGGGGTAAATAAAAAATTCGATATTTCTAAAATGGAAACCCGTCATTTTAACAGGCTGAAACTCGGTAGATAATTACTTTATAAAATTATCAATTTTCTGATACCAGTGGCACCCACTCGCAAGCCGTCAGAGGGTCGGAAATTGGGGTAAATTAAAAATTCGATATTTCTAAAATGGAAACCCGTCATTTTAACAGGCTGAAATTCGGTAGATAATTACTTTATAAAATTATCAATTTTCTGATACCAGTGGCACCCACTCGCAAGCCGTCAGAAGGTCGGAAATTGGGGTAAATTAAAAATTCGATATTTCTAAAATGGAAACCCGTCATTTTAACAGGCTGAAATTCGGTAGATAATTACTTTATAAAATTATCAATTTTCTGATACCAGTGGCACCCACTCGCAAGCCGTCAGAGGGTCGGAAATTGGGGTAAATAAAAAATTCGATAATTCTAAAATAGAAACCCGTCATTTTAACAGGCTGAAATTCGGTAGATAATTACTTTATAAAATTATCAATTTTCTGATACCAGTGTCACCCACTCGCAAGCCGTCAGAGGGTCGGAAATTGGGGTAAATTAAAAATTCGATATTTCTAAAATGGAAACCCGTCATTTTAACAGGCTGAAATTCGATAGATAATTACTTTATAAAATTATCAATTTTCTGATACCAGTGGCACCCACTCGCAAGCCGTCAGAGGGTCGGAAATTGGGGTAAATTAAAAATTCGATATTTCTAAAATAGAAACCCGTCATTTTAACAGGCTGCAACTCGGTAGATTATTACTTTATAAAATTATCAATTTCCTGATACCAGTGGCACCCACTCGCAAGCCGTCAGAGGGTCGGAAATTGGGGTAAATAAAAAATTCGATAATTCTAAAATAGAAACCCGTCATTTTAACAGGCTGAAATTCGGTAGATAATTACTTTATAAAATTATCAATTTTCCGATACCAGTGGCATCCACTCGCAAGCCGTCAGAGGGTCGGAAATTGGGGTAAATTAAAAATTCGATATTTCTAAAATGGAAACCCGTCATTTTAACAGGCTGAAATTCGGTAGATAATTACTTTATAAAATTATCAATTTTCTGATACCAGTGGCATCTACTCGCAAGCCGTCAGAGGGTCGGAAATTGGGGTAAATTAAAAATTCGATATTTCTAAAATGGAAACCCGTCATTTTAACAGGCTGAAACTCGGTAGGTAATTACTTTATAAAATTATCAATTCTGTGATGCTAGTGGCACCCACTCGCAAGCCGTCAGAGGGTCGGAAATTGGGGCAAATTAAAAATTCGATATTTCTAAAATGGAAACCCGTCATTTTAACAGGCTGAAATTCGGTAGATAATTACTTTATAAAATTATCAATTTTCTGATACCAGTGGCATCCACTCGCAAGCCGTCAGAGGGTCGGAAATTGGGGTAAATTAAAAATTCGATATTTCTAAAATGGAAACCCGTCATTTTAACAGGCTGAAATTCGGTAGATAATTACTTTATAAAATTATCAATTTTCTGATACCAGTGGCACCCACTCGCAAGCCGTCAGAGGGTCGGAAATTGGGGTAAATAAAAAATTCGATAATTCTAAAATAGAAACCCGTCATTTTAACAGGCTGAAACTCGGTAGATAATTACTTTATAAAATTATCAATTTTCTGATACCAGTGGCACCCACTCGCAAGCCGTCAGAGGGTCGGAAATTGGGGTAAATTAAAAATTCGATATTTCTAAAATGGAAACTCGTCATTTTAACAGGCTGAAATTCGGTAGATAATTACTTTATAAAATTATCAATTTTCTGATACCAGTGGCACTCACTCGCAAGCCGTCAAAGGGGCGGAAATTGGGGTAAATTAAAAATTCGATATTTCTAAAATGGAAACCCGTCATTTTAACAGGCTGAAATTCGATAGATAATTACTTTATAAAATTATCAATTTTCTGATACCAGTGGCACCCACTCGCAAGCCGTCAGAGGGTCGGAAATTGGGGTAAATTAAAAATTCGATATTTCTAAAATGGAAACCCGTCATTTTAACAGGCTGAAATTCGGTAGATAATTACTTTATAAAATTATCAATTTTCTGATACCAGTGGCATCTACTCGCAAGCCGTCAGAGGGTCGGAAATTGGTGTAAATTAAAAATTCGATATTTCTAAAATGGAAACTCGTCATTTTAACAGGCTGAAACTCGGTAGATTATTACTTTATAAAATTATCAATTTTCTGATACCAGTGGCACCCACTCGCAAGCCGTCAGAGGGTCGGAAATTGGGGTAAATTAAAAATTCGATATTTCTAAAATGGAAACCCGTCATTTTAACAGGCTGAAATTCGGTAGATAATTACTTTATAAAATTATCAATTTTCTGATACCAGTGGCACCCACTCGCAAGCCGTCAGAAGGTCGGAAATTGGGGTAAATTAAAAATTCGATATTTCTAAAATGGAAACCCGTCATTTTAACAGGCTGAAATTCGGTAGATAATTACTTTATAAAATTATCAATTTTCCGATACCAGTGGCACCCACTCGCAAGCCGTCAGAGGGTCGGAAATTGGGGTAAATAAAAAATTCGATAATTCTAAAATAGAAACCCGTCATTTTAACAGGCTGAAACTCGGTAGATTATTACTTTATAAAATTATCAATTTTCCGATACCAGTGGCATCCACTCGCAAGCCGTCAGAGGGTCGGAAATTGGGGTAAATTAAAAATTCGATATTTCTAAAATGGAAACCCGTCATTTTAACAGGCTGAAATTCGATAGATAATTACTTTATAAAATTATCAATTTTTTGATACCAGTGGCACTCACTCGCAAGCCGTCAAAGGGGCGGAAATTGGGGTAAATTAAAAATTCGATATTTCTAAAATGGAAACCCGTCATTTTAACAGGCTGAAATTCGATAGATAATTACTTTATAAAATTATCAATTTTCTGATACCAGTGGCACCCACTCGCAAGCCGTCAGAGGGTCGGAAATTGGGGTAAATTAAAAATTCGATATTTCTAAAATGGAAACCCGTCATTTTAACAGGCTGAAATTCGGTAGATAATTACTTTATAAAATTATCAATTTTCTGATACCAGTGGCATCCACTCGCAAGCCGTCAGAGGGGCGGAAATTGGGGTAAATGAAAAACTCGATAATTCTAAAATAGAAACCCGTCATTTTAACAGGCTGCAACTCGGTAGATTATTACTTTATAAAATTATCAATTTCCTGATACCAGTGGCACCCACTCGCAAGCCGTCAGAGGGTCGGAAATTGGGGTAAATAAAAAATTCGATAATTCTAAAATAGAAACCCGTCATTTTAACAGGCTGAAATTCGGTAGATAATTACTTTATAAAATTATCAATTTTCTGATACCAGTGGCATCCACTCGCAAGCCGTCAGAGGGTCGGAAATTGGGGTAAATTAAAAATTCGATATTTCTAAAATGGAAACCCGTCATTTTAACAGGCTGAAATTCGGTAGATAATTACTTTATAAAATTATCAATTTTCTGATACCAGTGGCACCCACTCGCAAGCCGTCAGAGGGTCGGAAATTGGGGTAAATAAAAAATTCGATAATTCTAAAATGGAAACCCGTCATTTTAACAGGCTGAAATTCGGTAGATAATTACTTTATAAAATTATCAATTTTCTGATACCAGTGGCATCCACTCGCAAGCCGTCAGAGGGTCGAAAATTGGGGTAAATTAAAAATTCGATATTTCTAAAATGGAAACCCGTCATTTTAACAGGCTGAAATTCGGTAGATAATTACTTTATAAAATTATCAATTTTCTAATACCAGTGGCATCCACTCGCAAGCCGTCAGAGGGTCGGAAATTGGGGTAAATTAAAAATTCGATATTTCTAAAATGGAAACCCGTCATTTTAACAGGCTGAAATTCGGTAGATAATTACTTTATAAAATTATCAATTTTCTGATACCAGTGGCATCCACTCGCAAGCCGTCAGGGGGTCGGAAATTGGGGTAAATTAAAAATTCGATATTTCTAAAATGGAAACCCGTCATTTTAACAGGCTGAAATTCGGTAGATAATTGCTTTATAAAATTATCAATTTTTTTATACCAGTGGCGTCTACTCGCAAGCCGTCAGAGAGTCGGAAATTGGGGTAAATTAAAAATTCGATATTTCTAAAATGGAAACCCGTCATTTTAACAGGCTGAAACTTGGTAGGTAATTACTTTATAAAAATATCAATTTTCTGATGCCAGTGGCATCCACTCGCAAGCCGTCAGAGGGCCGGAAATTGGGGTAAATTAAAAATTCGATATTTCTAAAATGAAAACCCCGTCATTTTAACAGGCTGAAACTTGGTAGCAAAATATTTTACAAAATTATCAATTTCCGACCGTCTTATAGGTTGCGAGTGGATACCACTGGTATCAGAAAATTGATAATTTTATAAAGTAATTATCTACCGAATTTCAGCCTGTTAAAATGACGGGTTTCCATTTTAGAAATGTCGAATTTTTAATTTACCCCAATTTCCGACCCTCTGACGGCTTGCGAGTGGATGCCACTGGTATCAGAAAATTGATAATTTTATAAAGTAATTATCTACCGAATTTCAGCCTGTTAAAATTACGGGTTTCCATTTTAGAAATATCGAATTTTTAATTTACCCCAATTTCCGACCCTATGACGGCTTGCGAGTGGATGCCACTGGTATCTGAAAGTTGATAATTTTATAAAACATTTTGCTACCAAGTTCCACCTTGTTAAAATGACGAGGTTTCCATTTTAGAAATATCTAATATTCTATAAAATACCTTATTATTCGAAAGTGAGATAAATTTTCATTTCAAAATAAATCAATTTAATAAAAAAATCCAAATATAATATACCAAATACCAAACTTCCCAAAAACAACTCATTTTGGAAAGTGAGATAAATATTTGATGTATGTATAATAATTACAAGTTGTTTCCAACTCTTGTTGTGGTAGTGATGAAAAACTTATTATGTAAATTAAAACTCGATTCATAAATTTTTAGCTGATCATATATAAAATTTACTACACCTTCGAAAACTGTTTAATTAATATATAAATTTAACCGTAAAATGTAGAAAAAACAAAAGTATAGAAGAATGGAAATATTATTGCGATTTTGGTAGATAGAAAGTTGTCGTAACAAATATGATAGAAAAATAATTTTCCCAACAAGTAGCAATAAATAATTCAGTTGGCACAGTTTTAGGTAAACGTAGCATGTGGGTGGACTACAGTGAAAAGGCGTATCGCAAAATCCACGACGACTAGCGTTGCCATTGTAGTCGAGCTATTAGCAAGGATTTATAGCAATCGTAACACAGTCGTCGACTGTCCTTCTGTCTAGGCGCAAATCAGACTTTTCCGGAGTCTAATAGGAAACTAAGCCAGTAAAGCACAGCAACACTTTTCAATCCTAATCACAAAATACAATACAAAAATGTTATACCTCATTTCAGTTACTAAATCCTTTGATTTAGGTCACTATTCCCAATTTTTCTTATTTTAAATTACAAAGAGAATTACAAGAAAAATGTGGGTGTTAACAAAGCATTGTGGAAACGAAATGGGGGGTGAAGATTCTTTTATTGGAGGGTGTAATACTCGAACGATGGTTGTCGGAGGAAGTGAAGTAGTCTATCGAATTGTCCTATTTCACGCAAACTTTAAATAGGGTTTTGAAATGTGACAGGAGCCCGCGACACATAAGGATTATTCACCCTTCTAAAGTAATTTCGCTTGGGGGTGACATCCCTAAAAATTAAAAGCCACAGATTTGCACTATGCTATTATAACAAAACTACCCCGCACCCTCGACGCTACTCTGATTCATAAAACCGCGCTGATAGATTATCACACAGCCCTACATTAGAATCATCTGATCTCGTCAAGAAGCTAAAAAATCGATAGTAGGACAATGCAGACTAACAAATAATGCTATTACATAGTCGTATGTGCACGTGAGTCACTGCATACGTACCACTTACGTCCAGTTTGAAATTTGTAACCCTTAAAATACAGGGTGTTAAAAAAAGAGTGTAAAATATTTCAGGAGGTAATAGTATGAACCAAAATAAGCAGAAAAGTCTTAATAAACATGGGTCCGCAAAGTAACGGTTGCGGAGATATGGACCACTATTCGTTTTTCAAACATTTTATTTTATTAGGAATAAACTAACAAAGGAAGCTTTTAACAAACAAAGTTACAGAAGATGTTTAAAGTGTCCTCCGTCCATTTCCAGCAGGCACGACATCTTCGTCTCAACGATATTCGAACTCTTTCGAAAACACCCTCCTTGATTTGGATTTCTTGACACTTTTGATTAATCCGTAGCTGCAGCTCTTCCAGGCTATTTACAGGAGTACCATACACTAATGTTTTCAAATATCCCCAAACAAAAAAATCTAGAGGGTTCAGATCAGGCGATCTTGAAGGCCATAAAACAGGTCCGGCCCTTCCTACCCATCTATGTGGAAAAGTTTGGTGCAAATGCTCTCTAACGGCCATGGAAAAATGAGCTGGAGCACCATCATGCTGGAACCACATTTGTTGCCTCTGATTCAAAGGAATGTCTTCCAAAAACCCATACAGTGTGTTCTGCAGAAAGTTGAGGTAAGCAGCGCCTGTTAATCGGTTTGGTAAAACAACAGGACCTAGAAACCTGTCACCTACAATACCCATCCAAATGTTTAATGGAAAACGTGCCTGATGTCCAGATTCTATTAGAGCATGAGGATTTTCGTCGGCCCAAATATGCGTATTGTGAAAATTAAACACTCCATTTCTTGTGAACCCGGCCTCATCAGTAAAAAGAATGTTTACAAGAAAACGAGCATCATGACGTAGAAACCAGAGGCAAATAACAAAACGTGTTTGATGATCATTTATTGGATTTAATTAATCGGTCAGTGGTCGCGCGGTTTAAGGCGTTAGTACTTGAATCGAGGTGACTAGACGGAGTTGGTTCGAGCCCAGCTGCCGGTAGACCGTATATAAGCTATATTCGTGGAGAGGATTGGCACCCTCTCTGTGGGTATGGTAGGGTGGAATAATGTTAGCTTGGGTCAATGTGAGAGATTGATGCCGGTTGATATTTGACTACCCCCCTAATTAATGAGGCCTACCAGCGTAAGTCGTTCCTGGGCGCAAATGCGGCCTGCTTAATAATAATATGCCGCCCCCTCTCCCGCACAAGTCTCCGACTTCTGGGCTAATCCCTGTGATTAGAATGAGGGGTAGAGATATTATTATTATTATTATTTAAGGCCTGTACTCGTTGCACATGGTATGGATAAAGCAGCTGCTCGTGAAGGATTCTCCAAACAAGAGGACCACTAATTCCTACCTCGGCTGATATTCTCCGCACACTCGTACCTGGATTCTGCTCTACCAGTGCTAGAATTTCTTCTTCTGCTCTAGGAGTGGATGCCGACCTTGGTCTTCCGGATCAATGGCACTGTTTGCTCAAGGAACCGGTATCACGCAATCTTTGGTGAATTCTTCCAAACATGCGTTGTGAAGGAATCTGGTGATTTCGGCGCTTCGGTGGCGTTCCCATTAGCACGACCATACATGAAATGCATGTCTGTTAATTCTGCGTTAGAGTAACCAGCCATAGCGAAAGGAAACTTGTGCACTGAGAACAACTGTCAACTACGTACTGTTTATTTCACTAAACATCAAGCAACTATTATAAGAAAATACACAACGCGTTTTTACAAAATAAAAAAGGGGCTAAAAACATAAAATATTCCATATCTACGCAACCGTTACTTTGCGGACCCATGTTTGTTGAGACTTTTCTGCTTATTTTGGTTCATACTATTACTTCCTTAAATATTTTACACTCTTTTTTTAACACCCTGTATTTTACTTGTTTACTTGTGATGTCTCTTCACTTTTTAATGACTAATATATGCTGAAACCACGCATACCAGAAAATGAATGGAATGTTCGTGTAAAGTGAAATTTCATTAGTTTAGTTCTTGGTTTTAAACTATCACCAAGTGGTCTGTGACTCATTACCCAAAACACCCTGTATAATAATAATTACACCACTTTTTTTCAAAGGAAACAGACTTTTACAAAAGAAATCATATCAAAAACTGCTGCAGAGCTAAAATAAATTAATGTTCTTTATCTGTTGTCGAGAAGTTATTTTTATTTTTAATTAGTTTATGGAATAATTAACGTAGTATTGAAGGGGTCATATCTGAGATGACCCCTTCTTTAAACGATAATTCTGTTATCTATTTACAAGTCTTCGTTATAAATAAACTCGCTACATGCGTGCCAGTTTTTAATAATGTCGTATACATGTTTCTTCGTCCTCTCATACGAATTTTGAAAACAATTTCACAAATGTTACGAAACGCCTTGAAATTTATATCTCAACTTCAGGAAAATCAAAACATGCGCGTAAATAACAAGAAAGCGAAGTCTAAGCTTTGGGGAAATTATTATTACACACTGCTCTGATTAAATATTCTAATACAATTTTAGGTGGTTTTATCCCTATTGTCGACAAGAAAAGGGAATTTCTAAGACCATCAATTCAAAAAATCGGTAAATTTTTCCCGATAATAGTAATGTCACGAAAATGAAAGACTCTTGACGTAATATTTCAAAGTTATTGTACCCTAGCACACGCCTCATAACATTATATATTTGCTTTTCATCTTTTTGTCGCAGCGCTCCAACTTGGGACTTTTAAAGGTATATTTAGCAAATTGGTTCAAACATCTGGGTTCACTATTCATAGCCAAGGCACATTACAGACCTTTTCGTTCCATTCGTATTTTTCGAGAGGCGGAGTAGCAATTTTACGCAGTTTGTATTTCTTTTACCCCGGTTGTATTTCTCTAACTGACCGTTTAAATTCTCCGTGTCACTGCCGAATTTTTAACGAACGGCCCTAAATCCTAAATTGTCACGTCACGATAAGGACCGCTAAATACCAAACATCTGTCACACGCTAAGGCGAATCAGCTTATTTAGTCATAATAGCATCCTTTGGTTTTCTTGTGCGAATTGACACATATTGTTCGTTTTTTCAAAATATCGGTATTTCTGACACTTCTAAAATGTCACGATGGAATTTTTAATTATAGAAAAAAAATTATAGGAAGTTTAGTCGTAGAGCCACGTTGATTTTATTGATAGTTTTATTTACCTATCTTTCGAACCAGAATAGTAATTAAAACGTTATAAAACAGGCAATAAAAAATCATCTGTTTGCCTTAGGCAAATTTTTACGATATATTACGAAATATTGTTTTAGTACTAGAACTCTGTTCTGATAATATACAGTGCTTTCGAAAAGTAACGAATAAATTCATTATTTTTTAAATTGAGAGGTTTTCGAAAAAATCCCCTGGCAAGTCGATTTTATTTAAAAAAAGGCACTTTTTGACATACGACCCACATTTGTGACGTCATCTTTGTTTGAGATATGACGTCATCGACAATTTTTTTAAATGGCAACCTCCTATTCTGACCATGCCATTTGAAAGAGCATGTCATTCTACATACATACATCATGAAAAATTATGGTGTTACATAATAAAAATTTCAAGAAAATAATGTTTGAAGATTTTAAAATGATAATGATTATGAAAAAAATCGACTAAATTAAATGTTCAAATTGTGCACCGTTGGCTGCCTGACAGTAGCCAAGACGATTAATAAATTCTTTTTGGACATTATCGATAACTTCAGGAAGTATTCGATGTATCTCGTGACGAATTCGTGCTTTTAAATCTTCTAAATTAACCGGTCTAGCAACGTATACTTTGCTTTTTAAGTACCTCCACAAGACATAATCTAGGGGTGTCAAATCAGGCGTTCTGGCTGGCCACTAAATCGGCCCCCTTCTCCCTGTCCAACGATTCGGGAACAGCTCATTTAAATAAGCACGGACAGGTGTTGCATAATGGGGAGGTGCGCAGTATTGTGAAAATTATATTTTAAAATTTTCAAACATTATTTTCTTGAAATGTTTGTTATGTAACACCATAATTTTTCATGAAGTATGTATGTAGAATGACGCTCTTTCAAATGGCATAGTCAAAATTGTCGATGACGTCATATCTCGAACAACGATGACATCACAAATATGAGTCGTATGTCAAAAAGTGCCTTTTTTAAAAACAAAATCGACGTGCCATCAGGGATTTTTTCGAAAACTTCTCAGTTTCAAAAATAATGAATTTATTCGTTCCTTTTCGGAAGCACTGTATATATTGTCATAACATATAGCATTATTTTGAGAAATTTCCATGAAAAATAATTGAAAAAAACTAATTTATCAATAAAAAATTTCTGATGGAAACGATTTTATTTAGGTTCGATAAAATATTGGAACGAAATTTGCTTTCAAATATATTTAGCGGTTATGCCTATCGATTAGAAGTTGTTGAGCCAAAGAGGTCGATTGCCTACTCTTTAAAACGTGCTTAAGGACGCGATCCCATCGATCTTGAACTAATTGTGAGGTTATCACACACTGATGCTCAAACAAAGTTACAAAAAGGACTGGTACACGAAGTTGAAAAGCTGCCTGGAATATCTGACTAGCATAGTTGCCCTTTTTATACAGTTTCTTGTTACATAATAGTGACGGACCATAGCCGTCCAACATCTAAATTAAAAAAAAGCATCCAGCTAATTTTGAATTTGAGGATTCGCTTTTACTTGCTATATTGTTTCTGTCAATTCTACTGAATTTATAGGTAGATTAATTTTCTTGGCTTCATGTTACATTTAATTTCCGCTGTATCTCAAAAATTTAAACTACAAATTTCCAAGACAATCGCTTTATATATACTTAAAATATATATAAAAAAAATCGAAAATATATTTTTTTTATTTTTTAACACCCTGTAGAACGAAAAAAGGAACATTCAAATAAAGCATGTTTGGTCAATCACTATATTTTGACGTATACTCATAAGCTATGTACCATTATTAATTGCTCTGATGTCGGAGACCTTTTTCGGGAAACGGAAAACCGTACCCTGCCGAAAAATATCCCCAGACGCCCATGGTGGACCCTGTACGGCACGTGCTTAGGCAAGAGGACCAAACAAGAAGTTTTTTACGAGGGTATATATTGGGGCATCATATTACAATTGTACTGTCTGCATAAATCTATTGTGGTATGTAGGAGGGAAGCTGTGAATGAGATGAGATACATTTTCAGTTATGGGGAACAAACACGGTTGAAAATAATGCGCTGATTATGAACACAATACAGAAGAAAACGTTGTTAATGCTAGAAACTGTGTTTTAGAGATTATTTCTTGTTGCATTTAACTACTTGCGATTTAAAAAATGCAAGATTCAATTTTCAGAGGGATGCAGGACGCTCAAAATAAACTCTACACTGGCATACACTATAAGTAAATCCAATAGAACTATATCTTTTATGCCAAATGACATAATTTTTATTAAAAATACGTTACGATGTTGTAAGATTGTATCTCGTGCTCACTAAAATGCGGTTATTTTCCGAAAACATACATTTCTCAAGTGCATGATGTATTTTACATAATGTGTTGTGAAATAACAAACTAGCATATTTCAGATAGTTTTTTGTGCTCTTATGTACTTTACAGAATATGTACAAATGACATAGCATATATTATTTTACATACCTACTTACTTATTCATTATTGTACAGTTTTGAGAAAGAAGTAGAAGTATTGCTACAGCTTTATGTTGCATTTAACATTTCCAAATGAGGTAGCCGTAACGTTAGAAATGCTATAACGTTTCGATTCAAAATCCATCCGGACATTGATGTATTGGTAATATATAGCTGAAGCGTATGTTACCTTAGTTAGGCAAAATAAAAAACATGTATATTTGATAAGTTATCTAGTAGTTTTCGTTATTTACGCGCTATCCTAAATAAGTACGTCAGAGTATTCATTGAATAAGACTATTTAAGGTACAAGCCTGAGAACAATATCTAAGGAGATATTTTTAGTGTCCTTAATGAACGATTACGCAATTTGTCGGTTATATTTATTATTATTTGTGATGCAGCTGGTGTTTTTCAACAATTAAAGTTTGCTACATTAGTAATTACCAGAGGAGTTGTTAGTAACACTTGTCCTTAATTGTACCAAGCACGACGAATATATTATTCTTTATTCACCCATCGCTTTATTCTTGTTCTTGCTCCGTTCTGCTTATTGACGATGAAGTGTGCCGAAAGCTCCACCAATTAATGCTTTTTATGTCTCGCTCGCTGAATCGGCCAGACTCATTACTTCATTGAAAAAAGTTAGATCTCTGCCCCTCCCACGCGAATTGCCTTTGTGGTTAAAATATTTTCACATCTACGAGGTGTGTGGTGTGTCAAACAAAGTTGCGGATATTTTCAATGTAATTTTACTATTTCCAACAAACACATTTACGAAAAACACGCAATTCAGTATTCTTTCAGCCAAAACCACTATAAATTATCTATTCAGTTTTCAATATTAACGAAATTTACAATATTAATAGAAATAATACCTAAAGCGTATAATAGTCCTGTTTAGATAGTTATAATAAACATATTCCAAGGATGTCTCGATCCAATAATGGTCGGCTTGTCTATACAATCATTATACAGGGTGTTCCCATAAGAACTGACACAGAGCAGGTGTATGTAGGAATCCCAAAATATTGCAATTTAACCTAACATACCTATATACAAAGATGCACATAGGCGGAGGTACAGGCCTTTAAAGTGGGGCAAAATATTTCGAATAATTTTCGAATATCTCTGAACTACTTTCACTTGGAATAACCAAATTTGGTACATGATTTAGACTTATTATTCGTCTTCTTTTACTATGAGTTCAAGTAAATTGAGACACTACAAGATGTTCATTGAAGATTAGTCACCTCTAAAGTTATACCAAACTTTTTTCCATTGATCGAATTTAAAAAGAGTGGAGAATTTAATTTAAAACACTTTTTTACTGCTGTTAAATTTTAAAAAACTTCAAGACAAAATACATTAATTAAAACAAGATTTTAATAGGTTTTATTAGAAAAAATCAAGTCAGTAGTAGGCTTTGTCTTTAAAATTTGACAGCAATAATACAATAAAATAAAGTAAGGATTTAAAAAAATCAAATTAAAACTAAAGAAATTTACTCTGTCAAATGTGTCCCATCATGAATAAGCCAAAACCAAAGGAGTTATTGCATTTTCTATATTAGTGCAACAATAATAATGTAGTGACGCAGAACCGCTGCAAATGTACCAAATTTATTTCAGCGAACCTCGTATATCCTTTATCATTATAAAATCTCTATTCTTTTTTATGGAAACCCTGTTGTAAATGTAAAAATTCGAAAGAACAATGGTGCCGGACAAAGCACAGCATATTGTATATATTATAAGCATATTTATCGCTTGGAATGACCTGTCACCTTTTGACACGCGTCTTGTGACGTCACTCCAATTTGCATAAACACTTTACACAATAACCATTTAACTTTACTATCTCCGTATTATACACATCCACGTCCAATATGTGGAATTAATAATGCACATATTAATATACTTATGTATGCAAATAATATACCATCTCACAGGTAACGCTAACACAATAGACAGTTGTCACATAACTATGCTTTACTGCATAATAAAAAGACGTATGTGAATTTCGAAGGCATATTACCGCAATCGATACCGCACGTCTTAAATTTATTCAAACTTTAATTGCTAAATTATGATGTGTGGCTCAAAACTTACGCATTCTCAAATCCAAAGTATAGTGAATTATACACGGTGTAACAAAAAAGCAACTTATATAAGAAATGCCTCCCTTGGAAGATACAGGGTGTTAAAGATTTAAAATCGTTTTTTCGTAATAACTTTGTGTTGGTAGTGTTCTGAAAAAAATATGTAATGGTTAAAATAATATATTCAAATATAAAGCAAAATATGCTTTAATCATTCAATAGCAGTGTTTTCGCAATACAAAAAATTTACAACCTCCCGCGTTTTTAAAAACAACTAATAACCTTGAAGACATATTTTTTTATTAACATACAGGTTCCACTGAGACTTTTTCCTGTATTGTAGATGTTTAAGCTAATTCAAATTAATTTTCCTACAATTACCTGGATATCATAAAGAACAAAATAGTAAAGAAAAAGTTGGATTCAATAAATATCTAAAATAAAAATTAATCTAGTTAAATTTTCTAACGGAAAAAACCATACTTGGCATAATTAAATTCAATTTGGAAACAACAATGGGTCATTCCATTTGAAATCGTCTAATTGGCAAAGCCGACCCATTTTAGATTTTGGTGTAACTTTGAAAATCTCTTCTCTAGGGTCCCAAACAACAATATTTACACGAGTTTGATTTTTACATCGCTTGTTTCCGACTATTTAAATAAAGACTCTTAAAAATTGCTATTTTTAAGTTTTATTAATTTTTGCTGTCAAATTTTTCTGTTTGAAGATATTTAAATGATCAAGACGGAATTCAGAGTGGGAAAGATAGTAGTTTCAGTGTAAATGAAGATAAGTCATTTTTCGTGAATTGCAATCGACTCTAGCGTCTTAAGGCTTACGGTGAGCGCTCGATCCAAAGGGATATAGTTTTCGCTCAGTAACTCCTCAACGAAAAATGATAAAAATATGCGGTTTTTTTAATAGACTACAAATACTATTTTACGTCGGCGCTGTGTTTTGAAATTTTGAAAATATGCAAAATTCATTTTAAAAAAATTTATGTTACACTTTTTCAAAATTTCAAAACACAGCGCCGACGTAAAATAATATTTGAAGTCTATTAAAAAAAACCGCATATTTTTATCATTATCCGTTAAGGAGTTACTGAGCGAAAACTATGGGTTTGTTCCAACACAGCAAGAATCGATTCCGAACCGTCCAGAATTAGTCAGTCAGTTTAGTTGTTAATGTACTCTCGGCAAATGCGACGTAAGACGGTGTTGGTCAAACATTTCTCACGGTACTGAACAGTTCTCGACGGTTTTTGGAACAGATATTATATATCGTTTGATAGAGCGCTCACCGTAAGCCTTAACTGTTGAGAGCTCGGTTGAGAGTTAAAAATTCATGCTCCGCGGGAATTAAGTATACATATCATAGACAAAATTCAGCCACAAGTTGACCTGAGTAGCCCACTCTTTATAGAAGAAAACCTTGCTTGAAGTTTTGAAATTTTTAAAAATCCCAATATTCAGGCTATGAAACGAGCGTGTTGACTGCGAGATAAAAATCTGATACAGAATCTACTGTTCTTGCCTTCAACTTTAAATGGCTACATCACTTGTTTTGTTATTTTCATGTTTAGTGCATGTACATAATTTTCTCGTTGAAAAATTGTTTACAGTTACTATCTTCGATAATAATTACTTCCAGAAACAATTTTACACCCTAAATATCCATAACTTTATTAAAACTTAAATTATTAAATATTTTTCATATTTATAATTATTTTTGATGGTAAGTAATTTTAATTCATTAGTAAAAACGTCCAGATTTTTGCTGTAAAAAACGGCTCGAGTCGATTGAAATTCACGAAAAATGACTAAAAACACTCATTTTCAGCACGCTGCTATTATTCAAAGGGATCGTCCGAGCCAATTATCTTCATTTACACTGAAACTACTATCTTTCCCACTCTGAATTCCGTCTTGATCATTCAAATATCTTCAAACAGAAAAATTTGACAGCAAAAATTAATAAAGCTTAAAATAGCAATTTTTAAGTCTATATTTAAATATGCGGAAACAAGCGCTTGTAAAAATCAAACTCGTGTAAATTTTGTTGTTTGGGACCCTAGAGTAGAGTTTTTCAAAGTTACACCAAAATCTAAAATGGGTCGGCAACAACTTTTATTATTTTCAGACGATTTCAAATGGAATGATGGGGTCATTCCATTTGAAATGTCAAAAGCTTTCGCCTTAGTTACTCTAATATTTATTCTATATACTATATCAGTAAATATTGTGAGGTGGAGAAAAAGGAAGAGGATGAGGAGGAGGAGGGGAGGAGGAGGAGGTCTTTAACACCCTGTATATTTTAAGGGAGGTATTATTGTATATAGGTGAATTCCTCCTCCAATTATTTAATAATTCTATTTTAAAATTTGAAAAAGTAGGATGAATTTTAATACAAATTTATGATTGAAACAATTCCTGCGGCCCTATTTTAATTGGTATTGAAGCATGTTACACTGTCAAAACATATACATGTAACACGTACCTTTAAAATATTTGATTTAAACAATATGTTGGTACCTTGTTCTAATGTTGTTTATTGTCAAGAATAAATAATAAATCGTATAATGAAATATAAGCAAAACATATTAACGATCTACGACATGAGACTATAAAATATATGATCTCCATACAGCAATAATCCGTTAGGTTAAACTAGATAACTGCAGGAAATATAGGACGACGTCCATATTCTTTTTTTGGACACCGATTCCATCCATTGACACTGACCTCAAATCGACCTGAGTACTATATCTCCTGCAGGTCTCTTTCTGAAGTAATGCTTGATTGATTCTGACTAGTTTTTTCGATTCTTTTACCGAAGTGCAAATAAATCACAATGAAATAGTGCGGAGGGCCGAGGGATAGGGTGCATAACAAAGTAGTTCCTACTTTTTGTGAACTGATTTTTAACAGGATTTGTTTGCGTCGTTTCTGGGCGCACGGATTTTTTGTCCTCCCGCAAATTACCGACGCCTTTGTGATTTAATAACTTAAATACTGACACTCTATTAAAACATGCTTACTTTGAATTGTAAATATTATTTAGGTATTAATAAATTCAAACAAACTTGGTATACTGAAACTTTGCTTTTCAAATTTGCATTAATACTTAAACAAAAACACAATGGCGACCTTAAAAACTTCATTTAAAAACACTCTAAATGACGCCTCAGACGTAGTATTCATTTAATTCTTTCCTATTAAAACAAAATAACTAATATTACATTTGATAATAACAGAAGTTTCACGGTGTAACATAATTTGAGAAAGGAGCTACACTTTTGTATAAAATAGAAAATGCCTGACAAAAATTAAAAGATGTGGTAGATATATTGCTTTCGTACATGCCATTTGAAAGACGTGTCGTTCTACATACATACATGAAAAATAATGGTGTTACATAACAAAAATTTAGATATTTAGAAAGATTTTAAAATTTAATTTTCACAATACTGAAAATGACAATGATTATGTAAAAAATCGACCAAATTAAATGTTCAAATTGTGCACCGTTGGCTGCCTGACAGTAGTCAATACGATTAATAAATTCTTTTTGGACATAACTTCAGGAGGTGTACGATGTATCTCGTGACGAATTCTTGCTTTTAAATCTTCTAAATTAACCGGTCTAGTAACGTATACTTTGCTTTTTAAGTATCCCCACAAGAAATAATCTAGGGGTGTCAAATCAGGCGATCTGGCTGGCCACTCAATCGGCCCCCTTCTCCCTATCCAACGATTCGGGAACAACTCATCTAAATAAGCACGGACAGGTGTTGCATAATGGGGAGGTGCACAGTATTGTGAAAATTAAATCTTAAAATCTTGCAACATTATTTTCTTGAAATTTTTGTTATGTAATACCATATCTTTTCATGACGTATGTATGTAGAATGACACGATCTTTCAAATGGCAAACAAATTGCCGATGACGTCATATCTCGAACAACGATGACGTCATAATCGAAAACTTCTCAATTTCAAAAATAATGAATTTATCCGGTTACTTTTCGAAAGCACTGTATAAAACCGTCGGGCATAATATTGAGGTTAGGATTTGATTAGTCAACTCATTGAAATACTAGATTAATTACAGACATCAATTAATTTAAAACCGAATTCTGTAGTGTATTTTCATCCATTGACAAAATCGCTTTTAGAATGAAAATTAGTTTCACCCTGTATTAATTCGAAATTCGTGTTTACGCACATAGCATCGCAATTATTGATTGATTGACAAACTTTTCTGAACATTTTGCTGCATCGTATATAGAAAAAGGCACTTTACTAGTGATAAATTTTACATTTTTCTGAATACCACAATTACATATATCAGAAAATAAAACTAATCCATCCAAATGATGACGTGTTGCTGATGATGTTTATAAATAATTAGTAATGGGTGTGACTTAAGCGGACGCAATGAAATAAATGTCGGTGTATAGTTTTGAGTATAAAGCGAATGACATAAAATAAAAAAGAGGCCATTAGCATAGCAAAGTTCGTATGTTAATTACATTTAGTTCTTAAAATAGCCTTGAAAATTCTTGACCTCTTCTTATATATTTGACATATCTCTAAAAATACACGTTTAAATGCAATTGTCTCATGCCTGGAAGTTTTTTCACTCCGTTCAGAATCCATGTCAGCTGTTACTAGTATTAATAAACTCGTATAAATTAAACCTCTAAATTTAATCCATTATTAAAGACACCCGTCTATGCTAATACTTGTTCGTCAATTTTTAATGGCTCTAAGGACAATTAAAACTTCCTAATATAAGTCTACTTTATGTTGACGCAGGATTGTAAACTTTCCGTAATCCTTTCAATTGTTCATTTACAAAGTTTCGTTGGTAAAGATGCTTCTTTATAGCTACAACTTTAATAGCACCGAACTTTTATTTATGAACTTTGCCAATTTCACCGCAAAATTCTACCCCGATAATTCCTTGTACGATATCGCGGTATTTCCTAATATATATTTACTACAGTTCTAAATAAAATAGTAATAATTGCCTAGTAAAATATAAACAAAACATTAATAACATATCGATTTTCCCAACTTTTGTGTAACCGTAACATGGCCTACCTTTGTATTGGGGTACGCGGTCTCCTTACTATTGTTACAAATCTAGATTCATTAATCCAATGGGAGATAGATTATCTCATCTCGGGGTCAGTAGGGAGCTGATGAGGACTCATGTATCCAGCGCCGTCTCTTACAATAGCAAATCCATTCATTAGTTTGATAATTTACCTACAGCGTATCCAAATTATCAGTTAATCTCGTGTTATTCATTATTACGTTTGTGACCTTCCATCAAAAATACTAGAAAATATCTCATACTTCAAGTGAGAAATTCTCGCAGCTATCGTGACATCAAAATATATGATGAAACAAACAAATCCTTATTTTCTCTAACAATATAGTATCTACATTTGTGCAATCTTAGCACTCGTGTACGATGTATCGATTCTGGTTTCACCAATCTTCCGATTTGTATTGGAGCAATTTCACTGTTTCGATTTATATTGGCATCTACAGTTTTCTAATTTTGGATGATCAAATTATAGTTGAACTCTTCAAATCATTAAATTCACTTGTCAGTAATTGCCCACCATCAATCTTCAATAGTGCATTGCTCGAAATATTCTTCACCAATCTTCCGATTTGTCTTAGAGTAATTTCACCAGGATTCGATTTATATTGGTAATGATTGATCTATTTACAGTTTGGTTTTTATTAATTATAACATTCATTTTGTAATTTCTCCAAACTTCCGATTTGTTGTAGCAACGAGTTTATTTACATACATATACAGTATGCGCTAAAAGTATGGAATAAATTCAATAAAAACGAAACAATTATTTTTTGGGAAAATTCCTCGAACAGGTCGATTTTTAATTTAAAAAATACATATTTTAGCGTAAAATGCGATTTTCAAATGTCATTTGTTTTTGAGTAATGACGTCATCGATTTTTTTTTAATGGCAACACCATATTTTTTTCCTTGATTCTGAAAGATCGTTTAATTCTCTATCAGACAGTACTAAAATTTTGCCCTCTTACATAGGAAAGTTTTCGAGTAAATGACGATTGAATGTTAGAAAACGTAAATTTTATCCATAAAAAAGTAACAATTCTGAGGTATGTAAAATAAAATACAATTGATTAAATTTTATACTTAAATTAAATGTTCGAATTGCCATCCACCAACTTCTTGACAATGCGCTAGTCTGTGAAGAAATTCTTCTTGCACATTATGAATGATTTCTGGGGTAACTCTGCGTATTTCATCCCGAATGCGATTTTGAAGTTCTTCTAAATTACGTGGTTTATTAATGTACACTTTTGACTTCAAGTATCCCCATAAAAAAATAGTCAAGAGGTGTAAGATCTGGCGATCTTGCAGGCCATTCTATCGGTCCGCGTCTGCCAATCCACCTCCCAGGAAACCCAAAAAATCTCGTACAGGACGTGCATAGTGCGGAGGTGCACCGTCTTGCTGAAACCATATGGTATCATCAGGAATGTCAGGGTCATTATCGTTAGGAAAAATTACTGCAAGGCCTGGAACAAGGTCATTTTCTAGAAACTCTAAATATCTTTGTCCTGTAAGGGTTCATTCAAAGAAGAAAGGCCCTACTATTCTGTCGTCAACTATTCCAGCCCACACATTTAATTTCTGAGGGTGTTGGGTATGTGCCTCTGCCATCCAATGAGGATTTTCCCAACTCCAATATCTGCAAGTTTGACGGTTTACTGTACCATTCAGACAAAATGTGGCCTCATCTGAAAAAAGTATTTGCCGGTGTAAATTTCTATTTCCTTGACATAAATCCATTAGAATTTCGCAAAAGTGTAAGCGGCGATCGGGATCATTTTCATTGAGTTCCTGCACAAGTTGAATTTTGTAGGGATGATATTTTTCCTTCCTCAAGATACGTAGCACTGTGCTCTGACTAGTGTCATTGTTTAATGCAACCAATCGTGAAGAATTATGAGGATTATCCACCATACTTTTCAAAATGTTCTGTATCTGATTTTCATTAATGCTTGGACGTCCAGGTTTTGGAATATTTACAACATTGGCTGATAGGGCTATCTGGATATTTTTCATTAAATAAATCGCAAACTTCCTGCTGAGTCATATTCCCGCATCCGATAAGAATTAAAATTTAAATTCTTTGAGTAACAGTTAAATGTGCCATAATACTTTAAATTGAATAATAATTTCTATGTCGCTTACAATACTTATTAGAAAGTCGGTGTGACAATGACACTTTGCAAAGATTTTCACCTACATGATCCATAAAAGAACTATGGAATTCGAAAAACTAAACTTGATAACGTTTTTGCTTTATTTTAATTGATTTACGTTTTCTAACATTCAATCGTCATTTACTCGAAAACTTTCCTATGTCAGAGGGCAAAATTTTAGTACTGTCTGATAGAGAATTAAACGATCTTTCAGAATCAAGGAAAAAATATGGTGTTGCCATTTAAAAAAAAATCGATGACGTCATTAATCGAAAACAAATGACATTTGAAAATCGCATTTTACGCTAAAATATGTATCTTTTAAATTAAAAATCGACCTGTTCGAGGATTTTTCCCAAAAAATAATTGTTTCGTTTTTATTGAATTTATTCCATACTTTTGGCGCATACTGTATTTGTATTTTTATTATTCATGTATTAGTTTACTGAAAAATTTCACCACACTTTCGAGTTGGTCAATAATATTTCTACCTTGTTGCAGATGCCTGCGGACTGAGTGACGTGGCCCACATAGAATCCATCCAGGAGAAGTCTCAGTGCGCTTTGGAGGAGTACTGCAGATCCCAGTACCCCAATCAGCCAACTAGATTCGGGAAACTGTTACTGCGTTTGCCTAGTTTACGGACTGTCAGTTCTGCGGTGATCGAACAATTGTTTTTCGTAAGACTTGTGGGAAAGACGCCCATTGAAACCTTAATAAGAGACATGCTTCTATCTGGTAGCTCATTCTCGTGGCCGTATATGTGATACTTGAAACTGTACTAGGTGTACTAGTCAAATGTCGTAAATAATTCTTACCTGGTTTTGCTCCTAGCAATCGCGAGTTCAGTGATTGAAGAGTTGTAAATGTGAGACTTATTTTGTGTTTCGATTAACATATCAAAAGGAGCAAAGTTCGAGCAAATATCAAATTGCCAAATATAAACTGCTAGGTAATACTCAGATGTAATAAATGTTCCTTTTTATATCAAAAGAAATGGATAAGCGATAAGCTTAGGTTTACGTACGTATATATAAATGTATTAGTAATATATTTTATTGGATTTGTACCATATGTAAATATCTAATGTCTCATAAATAAGTACATATTTTTATTGGTATCTGCATTGTTTACAACATATAAGCAGTAGTTAATTTTTTGTACAGCCAGACATACTTTAAAAGCATAATACTACCTACTACATTGTATTCATAAATTTTCATACCAAAGAAACAAACTTTCTTTATTGTTATCCTTTAGTATTAAGTGCACTTTTCAACTTAACGAAGTACAAAATTATTTTACAAATATATTTCACTTGTACTTATAACACAAACTACAGTCACTCTATAAACCATAGTAAAAAAATCATCAAATTTAGAAAACTCCATGTAGAAATTTTCAAGACAGGACAGCATACTCGTATTTCTCCCACATCAATATTCCGCTACATTTGAATGATATTTATACAGTGTGTTTTTATTTTGATGTGACTAAAATCCCCACTGCGTTGTTTTTCTATTTTTTACTCTTAAGATACGTACTGACTTTACTCATATGAATGTTGTGAGTAAAATACCTTTATAGCAGTCTGAAAACACAAAAATGCTCAAATTGTAGGTATAGTTCTGCAGTGCATAAACAAAATTTAATCTCGACTGATTTAAAGATGTGCCAAAAATGCATGTAGAAAGTAAATTATTAACTTCTCATCACTTCATCGATATGGCTTTACAAAAAATTACAAGCGAATATAGTTAACAATATAGTTACCTTTTATTGTGTTATGTTTCTTAGTCAACGATCAGATTGTTTTTTATGGTTTAAGTAGTTGTTTATTGTTATATTGTTATCTTAAATGATTGTTATACATGTTCACTTAACAATTTTCTTGTCGTTCTCGATATGATAAGATGGCCAGTTTCTTTACAAAAGTATTTTACTTAATTTAAAGCGTATGGACGTTTTAATTTTTACGTACTTAGACTATCGATTAATATGATTCGATGTAAATCACGTTTGTTTTTTTATCCACAAAAAAAACACTGAGGGGAAATTACTTTATAAAATGCAATATTTGCCTGTTGTTTTTTTGTATAACATTGTTTTGTACCTTACAGTAGTTTTTAGTTCATAGTGCAATCTTAAAAAATAAAATATTTATTGGATTTTCTAACCTTTTCTTTATTTTTTTACATTAGATGTAAAAAAACTCTAAATTAGATTGTACATGGCTTTGAAAAGAAGATGCCATTGCCAAGATCAATTTTAATCATAGTACATGATACGGGATTTCCTTATAAATATTTGTAATAAACCGTGTATATATCTAAATAGTAAAATTAATAAAGTCACTGTATTTATACCATTGTGTTTTAATTCTAAGCTCATCATCAATACCCTGTAGGTCAATAAAGAAGCAAAACAGTAATACGATTTAGAAGAAAAAAAAAGCTTAATGTACACAAAAAATTTTAAACAGAAATAAAAAAAATATAAGAACTGTTTGATTTGAAATATTTTATTGGCGTTTTTGCGATGAAGGTGCTTTACACTGGCATCAGTCATATAATCGGTAATTTCTCATACACAGTTGAATACCTGTAAATGACTAAAGAAAGAACATTAAATCGTAATTTATTACCTCGTACCTATAAAAGCGCTAAGAGGTAAGTATTTTAATGGCATAATGTACAAGACAAAATAAGTACCTAATTTCAGGCTGATTATATTTTACTCGCTCAGGTGCGGTCTTGTCTCGGGTATACAAACTACAGCACTTAGGGTGGCATTTTGGACGTCGGAAATCAAGGCTTCCGGAGTCGAGGGGTTGAAAATTGCTAGGAAAGAATTGTGGCTCAGCTGCGTCCAACGCAAAACATGTTGCAAAGTGCAAAGTTATATTAATTATCACCCTTGTCTCCTGGCTAATTGTTATAAACTACCTATTGACTCACTACCAAGGCTACGTAGCATCTCGGTTATTATAAAAAACGCGCCCGCGAAAATTTTCACCCATGTTTCGAATTTAATAAATTTTCTAAGCCTTAAAATTGCTATTTTTAAGGTTCCTTGTACCTTTTTAAGTCTGGCATTCCACTTCACAATCGTTTAAACTCGGTTAAAAAGTACGCACTGAGATTTTTATGAAAGAAAACTCGACTATTGAATAATAAACGTGTCGGTAAAAGGAAATGAACTTTTTATCTCGCCAACCTTTGACACGCAATACAAAGAATAGTGTTTGGTTGATTGACACTTTTCATTTTGTCTTGTTTTCTATTTAAATTCATCTCGCACGGAAAAAATCGATGTCTCCGACAGGTTTTAAAATGGATAGCATCCCCAACGATGTCCTTTCGATCTTATCGGGTACTACCGCTTGAAATTTTATCACTTTGTATGTCATATTTTCTGTCTGGCACTCACGTCAACTAGTAACACGCAGTTACGATTATACAGGGTGCCATGTTCGAGGGTCACCACTGAGATCTCGGAAACTATAAGAGATATGGAAACGGTTAAATAATTTGAATAACAATTTAAAAAATGAAAAAAATTATAAATTAAATTAAATTTGAAACTTTAGTTATGAAAGATTTTTTTAAACTAGTTGCACTTTATCATTGACACCTCGTCTTTCGAAGTCGAAGACTTGTGCGGGAGAGGGGGCGGCATATTATTATTAATCAGGCCGGATTTTCGCTCAGGTACGACTTACGTTGGTAGGCCCTAACCACTATTCAGTGCAGGAATGAAGGAAACCTGGGGGGTAGTCAAATGTCAACCTGTATCAATCTCTCACATTGACCCAAGCCAACATTCTTCCATCCTACCATACCCGCAGAGAGGGTGCCAATCTCTCCACGAATATAGCTTATATACGGTCTACCGGCTGCGGGGGTCGAATCCACAGCGATCTAGTCACCTCGATTCAAGTACTGACGCCTTAAACCGCGCGACCACGGGCCGAAAATGGCATCAGTTTTTGAGTTCAACGTTTCGAATCTTTGGACCATCATCAATTTAATTTTGCTGAAACACCTGAGTGTTTCATGACACTTGTAATGTTATTGAAGATGTGAAAGAAGTTTTGGAAGATTGGAAATTATACAAAATATAAATGACAAATTTGAGATGCTAATGAAACAAAATATATTTACTTTAAACCCTTATGCCAACATTTCAATACATATTTGCTAATTATTGACGATATGGCTGTTTTTACATTTGTTATCATGAATATATAATTAATGATACCGCACTAAATTCAGGTTAGGATTTTAATTTGTTCCTGGGCGCAAACGCGGCTTATTGAATAATAATAACCCGTCTCCTCTCCCACATAAGTCTTGACTTCTGGCAGAGAAAAATAATTATTTTCTTTTAAATTCATTTTTTTACGATAATCTTATTTGTTGGGTTTTTTTGGAAACAAGGCTTTTGTGTGTAAATCTCTTTGATTTTTGAGTTAACTATACAGGGTGTTCTTAGCGCCGCTATACTATTCGTTTCATATTTTTTTACCGATACAGATTTTTGAAAAATAATTAGTTATTTTGACACAACCTTCGATTGATGCTTTAAAAGAAGTATACTTGTTGCATGTCGCTAAAATACATTATTTTAGAGAAAACTGCGTTTATCTTATTTGTTAAATTTGGAAATCAATACATAAATGTTAAAAAATCATTAATTCAAAAACAAATTTGAAATAAATATTTTGTTTTCACTATTGTGTTTAGGTTTTGTTCAACTGATTATTTTTAAATGTTGTGTTTCCTTCATCTTGTCATATTTTTCTGTGTTATGTTTCATGCTTTTGTAATACTAACTGTAATAACTTTTTAAATCAATAATACTACTTAATCAAGTATACCTAATCCCAAAACTGAACATTTTCCAAAACCTCTGTCCTTAAAAAAATCTGAGAGAAATAATATAACGGCACATACGCTCAGAACACCCTGTATTAAAATTAATCATGTATTCGTATTTATCACATAAAAAAATCCAGAATATCAGTACGATTACCCAAAAGAATAAATAATTTATAGTAAAAAAATGAAATTAAAAAAATTATCAAACCTATAACTTCTTAAAGAAGTAAAATTGTACAAAGGTAAGTTGATTTAAATCACCCTATTTTCATGAGAGGAAGGTAGCATAAAGTATGACCCATTCTTTACCGAACACCCTGTATATTACGTTCCGCAATAAAAAGTGGCAGATGTTTTAAATAA
The DNA here is from genome assembly GCA_025584915.1 of Monochamus saltuarius. Taxonomy (NCBI): domain Eukaryota; kingdom Metazoa; phylum Arthropoda; class Insecta; order Coleoptera; family Cerambycidae; genus Monochamus; species Monochamus saltuarius. The sequence goes on along the minus strand of CM046730.1, from coordinate 19,958,425 downwards.
TTAATAATTTAAATGTTCTAAATAATTTTTATATTTGTAATTAATTTTTTATATCATGATTGTTCTTTCCTAATGCAGGGTGTAAATTTAGCTTCACTTCCGAATATCTGGTCGTGATTGTGCTGGCAGACGAGTAGCTTGATAATTACTAGCTTTTTCGTTTCGGTATATTTGAAACAGAATGCCTCACGGTCTTTAGCCTCTTTAGACAGTTGATTATCCTTTTTGAGCATAAGGAAGGGGGTCTTCAATAATCACTACACTGTGGCAGGAACTGTGGGCGTATCTATTGACACTTTTCTAGTAGCCAATAGGAGCAGGTCAACTGTTACCTTGGTTACCATCTTTGTCCTTACTTGTGATAAAGCTCTAGTTGCTCCTTTTGGTCCTTTTGCTCATATCCTTGTATCTAAAGACAGATCAGTCGGATTCACACAAAAAGCTACCAAGACACCGGATTACTGACGCTGACACATCCCCGCAAAAACAATCCTGCGGTCTCTTGATTTTAAATTCTAATAAAATCGCATCCTTGCCGAAATTCAAGTCAGGTACACCTGGCTGCACTTCCAGACTTTCGTATTTTAATTACTATCCTTACAAGGATAAGGACAAAAGTTAGTAATTTCTGGATAGTAGAGAATTACATTACATTTTAAAATATAATTTTAGACACTTAGCAAATAAATATCAAATTCTTTAAGAAATATGTACACATCTGTAAAAACCTATATTATTGTAAGAGGATACATATTTAGTTTACGTGGAAAAATGGACTGAATAAACGAGACAAACAATTACTAATATTTCCAGCTACATCAAATACACAATTATTATGGACTAATTAGTTCAAATCTACTCATGTGGATGTATAATAAATCCTCATTAAACAAATCTGAAAATATCTGGAACAATATGACGTAATCATTCTGTTGTCATATTCCCAATCTTTAATATAAATTGACCTTTAATTGACACCAATTGTAATGCTGGAACAAGCTCAGCCTCTACAGTATGTTTCTTTACCTCTAGATATTTTATACTACATATCATGCTCAAGATACCCTAGTCTGCTTGAATTTCCAAGGATTTTTTACTAAAAAGGTTAAGTTTAAAAATGTTTTCTTTAACAAAAAAATAAAGGAACTTTATTTGGGCATTTTAAATGCCATATTAGATATTGCTAATTACAGGGTGTTTATAAATGAAGTAGCAAAAATGAGACCACAGATCCAATAAAACAGGTAGGAGAATCGATTGTTTCGATAGTCAGATGGATACACTAAGCTGCAAAAAAGTTCTGCTATTTAAAAGAAACATGGTGTGTCACAAGTGGCGCCCTCTGCTAGTGACGTCAAAATGACAAACAAATTTAAATTTCTCGCCCGCAAAAAATCCGATTTACAAATTTTATGTAAATATTTGGAATTGTTAAGAAGTTATTTACAAATATCGAAAATACAATTTTAACTTTAACACCCTGTATCTTCTTTATTATGCTCCTTAGGATATAGGTATATGTTGGCTTAAATTGATTTATTTTCAACTAAGAAATCTGTAGTCTCATTTGTGCTACTTCATTTAAAAACACCCTGTATGTATTATTATAAGTGGTAAATTGCAAAAATGTATTATATGTAATATAAATCTAAATATTGCCCGGCAGTTACCCACCTGAGCCACCAATGGATTCATTGTCAACAACAAGCTTGGCGCCTATCTCTTGGCTAAACGAACTCTCACTAATTGAACTAAATCTTAAATACACTAACTGTAGTTAAAAAGGCACATGTGAGAAAGCACAACATATGTTACATTTAATTGAACAATAGCCCTTATATTTCTATCCATGAAATTTAACATAATTACTTGGTTAATTGCTATTATTGGTACTAGTGTGTGACCCCAAAACTAATTGATCTGTGTTGTTGTTTTCGTTTAAATTCAGAAAGGATCGAGTGTCTTTGCCAGCCATAACAGTAACTGTAAATCCAAATTTTCTGTTGAAAAGTCGATGTACAATCGTTTGCACTAATAATGGCACTCTTTAAAATTAATTTTGCGATTTCTTTCAACTTTTAACATTAGTTCTTAGTTGTTTCACTTACCAATAGAGATTTAATAAAATTTCTACTCAGAACTTCCAGAAATTCAAAAACTGTTTTGAGTGTCATTATTATTGAAAAAACATGAATAGATACGTGAAGTATGAACACTCGTGATATATACCGTTACAAATACTTAATTTGTATATATTTAAGTAACAAATTGTGTTTTTCCACAATTCGGAAAGTTTTCTTAGGTTTTTTCTGACCAAAAACATTTTTTTTAAAGTTTTCATGCGTTTGACAGGAAATTTCAAGAAAAATGAACTGCATTATTAAATAATCACTTTCTGGAAACACTAGGATAAGTAATTCGGGGTCAAGGATTCCGAATTTGGCCTCGGATTGTGTCTAGAACAAGCGGTTTAAGTGAGGCTATCAAAAATTTTGAAAAAAGTTCATGCATCTCTTTATCCCCAAAACTTACATGGAAACAGACTTTAGAAATGAATTTAGGAGGGTCGAAATAGTTCAAATGAATCATTCAGATATTTTCTGAAAACACATTTTTTTTTGTCGAAAATTTTCAGGATATAATTCAGTTCAGAAAAACGTCTAAAATTTGGCAAAATAAGCTGTTTAAATTCAAGATAAAAATATCTAAGTGTAGGTATTTGGACACGCCAAAAACGCTGACAATGTCAGATTTTCTCTCCGTGCTAAGTTTGATAGAAATTTGCAAAAAAGAATAAAAGAGTAGAACTTTTACGCCATGGTTAGGAACAAAGGCTGCATTATTAAATAATTACATTGTGGAGACACTACGGTGGAAAATTCGGGCTGGAGGCATCAAAATTTGGCCTCGGATTGTATTTGGAACAAAATTCGAGATAAAAACATCTAAGTGTACGTAAGCAGATACACTGAAAATACTGGTGATGCTAATTTTTCTCTACTTGCTGCAGAAAATCGCAAAATTTATGTTTTATCTAGTTTCAGCTACATATTTTGTGAATTTTAGTAAAAATGTATCGTTTTTCGACTAGGTTTCGATTATTTTAACAGTTAAATTTACTAATAAATAAAAAGTGTTGAATTACATCAGTTTAAATCTGTCCTGATTTGAAAAAATCATAGAATAAGCAATAACATATGACTCCTGGACCCCCTTTTAAACATTGTATCTAAAGTTACCTGCCTTTTCGCATTAAGTACCTTGTTCCATCCAACAACTAAGCTACTATTAATCGTTAGCTGTCGTAGATAATGTTTAATTTTCTCTTGGTGTAACAGAAGGTATTAGCGGCTTTTTTGAAGGGGAATCGGCAATTAAAAACCTCATCTTAACATATAAGGTTTTTAGTGCGCTCAGAGCAGCTACAGTATTTATTTGTGGTAAAATTAACTACACTCTACCTCCTTTCATTTTTACGTTCAGTAAGGTCGTATAGTCACCGATTTATTGTTGAAGATTCTCACTGCACAAACTAAATGAAAATAAATAATTTACGCTATATACTGTACTATATATTACGGTCTTAAATGTTAGGAACGAGCTTGGAAAATATGTGTCCTCGTATATCATACACTTTGGGCGGATCTAACAGGTTTCAATTCCTAGAGAGCAATAGCTGGACATGGGCCTATAATCACCTGAAATTACTTCATCTGACTCACTCTCTAATTATGACTACTCGGTTTTTTATTCAATTAATATATCTTCTCTGGTAAGGCGTTCAATAAAGACAACCACGATAATTTTTAGTTGCTTCTTTCAAAATGTTAATCTTATTGAGTTGTAACGATTTTCCTAATTGAAGAATTTTAAATTTGGAGTTGCGCTTATGTTTCAAATCGATGGAAGTATCGAAATAATAATATTAAAAAAAGGTTTTAATGAAGAGAAATCATCCTTATAAATTTCACCGCGTCGATTGTTAAAATATGCAGAAATAAAAGTTGTAAACCAATTTAAATAGATGGGAATATTTATCAGAACTTAATGCTCCGCGGTAAATTTATGTTAAAGGGCAAATACCTCCGAATAGGATTAGGGAAATTGGGGCTGGTCGAAGTGAATCACAAGGGTTCTTAAAAAATACACATTTCTTCAATTCGAATAAATTTGTGGAAAGGACGAGAACCGTTGGTGGTGACATGTGACAATTTGGCTGCTGTTTTCCTCTCTTAAGAGCCCGTCACTTTTAATTTAGAGTGTCCCAATAAAATAAAAGAAAACAATCCCTTGGTTTTCGCACCCCTCTAAGATCAAATTACGACAATATATAATAACGTTTTATAAACTATCTCACTCATTTTTTTTATTATAACAATTATAAGTACGTATTAAATAAAAAATATTATCAATTCCGTACTATTATCTCTATTCCATTTTGAAGATTAATATAATTTGTCAATATATTAACATTGAAATCGACTTTTCCTTTTATAAATAACCTTTTACCACATGATAAATGCTTAATATTAACAACAGGATATTTAGTTAAAGGTTAAATTAGATTTAACATAGCAATAATAAAAAAGGCATCATATAAGTAATCACAACGAAATTTAAAAAAATTATGCGAATATCTTGCTATCATTTTCTACTTTTCTTATTCCATTTTAACGCTCGAATAGCCTGGTGTTACAATGAGATCAAAATCCCTGGTTTAGAAAGCAAAATTTTGCAAAATCATTAATTATCCTGGCAGTTTGATTCTAAACGGTCAACTGGTGATTTTCACCAGGTAAAATGCACAATAGAAAACCATTAGCAGAAAACTATTAGCACAATTTGCTAAATATTACAATGCCGTGCAATGTAAATAGTTTAACGCATGTTTCCTACAAATGATCCAATACGAAAATAGGGGTCCTAATTTTACAGGGAGACACAATTGATATTTCTAGAGATTTCACAAACAAAAATTATCGCAGGGTTATTTCTTATAAAATCTTTCAAAGAAAACGTTTTACGAACAGCTACTCTATTCATTTTTGGACTAGATAAAAATAAGGAGCATGGAAATATGTTTCAGCTTAAATGCTTATTAGGGTCACGAAACAGAGGGGAAATATAATTTATACACGTTATAAGAAATTTGTGGCAGTATCTTCATATATTTTATAGCCCTGCGGGCCATTTTGCTCTATCTGACGTAGAAAAGACAAATTTTTATGAATAAAAATTAGGTAATTTTTTTGATACGTGTATTCGTTAGGGATGCAAAAATGACAAATTTGAAACACATCTACGTTGTACAGAAACATTTTTTTGCTTTTTTAAATAATTAACCATGAAGATATACTATATAGCGTAAAATATACAACTCCTAATTTTATTATAATCGACTACAAAGTAAAATATTTAAATACATCTAATGTCTTTGCATAATGGCTTGCAATAAGGTGTGGTATGTAACAAATAAACATCCCTACTAAAAAAGACATTCCACTTTTCCTTTCATCGGTACTTTGTCTGAAATCTGCGCTTAAAGTCAGTGAACCTCACCTCGAGCTGGGAGTACTACCCATACAGCACGAAATATTTCAGCGAAAAGAATGCAATGCCAATAGAAAGCTATTTTTAATTTTTTTTTTATTTTGAGATTATATCTAAAAATTTTGAGAGAGGTATTTTTCTAGACAATTTTTTTAGTCCGCTGAAAATTCTTACGGTGTAAGTTTTTCTCTGTTCTAAAGTAGAATTTTTACAAGCACAGTTTTGAAGAAAACAAAAACTGAGTACCAGAATATGAAACTGGAAATTTAAAATGTGTTTATTTTAGTTCCACCTACTTGAAAAAAAAAATATAATAAAGAAGAAAAGAAATGTTCTCTTCAAAATAGTAAAAAAAATTTATATCAAAAATGATTGAGACGCACATATTTGGACCTGCTGAGAACCTAATGCCATTTTTTCTTACGTTCTATAATTTACACTACCAACTTATAATACTGGTTCTACTGATACAACAGAGAATCGAACTGAAAGGGTCAGTTCATTTATTATGATACGATGGAAGCCATTTTTGATTCCATTATATCCTCAATGGCAGTTGCTTTTAAAATTTTAATAATTAATGCGAATTTGAGGACCCTCGGCTAATAACTTGTTAAGTACTCAGCTATTAGAGATAGGTTTCATTTATTGGACCTCTTAACACAGAAGGCTACCTAGGTGAACGATTATTATTTTAGCATTGAAAAACTACACAATAAAAAAGATTCCCCTTATTTTTTCTTGTTGTAAATAATTTTAGAAGAGAAGAAAAATGGAAAAGAGATAATTACTTCAAAATAGTCCATTATTCAAAGACTTGATTGCAATTATTAATACGATGCGAAACCACATTGTTACATAAAAGATTTTTTTGCTTCAATACTGTTGTGATTTACTTGTAAAGCTATCGAATAACAATTAAAAAAGTACGTTACTGTATCTGTGGTTGATTCTATATTGTTTTTGAGATTTGGAGAAATAATAAAATAAGTACGCCACTGTATCTGTGGTTAATTGTAAACTGTTTTTGTGATTAAAGAATTGCCTTGTGTTTTCGTTCAACTTTGTGAAATAGGTACGTTGCCTTAATCTGTATCTTAGAAACAGAAAACTTTAGTACATACCATTTTTTTAGTTTAGCACACAAATGTGTTAAATCGTTACACATATGTCTAGAGACAGTTAAAACATAAAGTTTGCTATTTGATATAAAGTAGATTTCTTAAATTTTAAATAAGAAGAGATATTAAAAAGTGCAAACATATTAGTTTTAACTGAAAGATACTTAATCAAAAAATGCTTACATTAATACAAAAATTACCATTTTTCTGTTTAATTACCTGTATTTAACACATTTTATGTGCTACTTGGTAGAACTTTTAGATAAACAATAACGTAAATATTGTTTTTTTAAGTTTAATAATAAAAGTACAAAAAAAAATAAAAAGGCTTTAAATTGTGCAGAATCATCTTCACGAATATTTAGTGTTCCTGAATTTTCTACACTTACTTGATGGCTAGGTAATTATTTCAGAAATTACTAATAAACATTTTTCCTAAAATTATTTACCTTCTACTAAACTACTCAATCGACAAACAAATATTATCAATAGTTGGTATGTACATAAATAAAAATTTGATGTGAAAAAGTATGATTGTTAATATTAATTTATATATCTACCTACATTTATTTAAAATGTTGCAAAATTAATTTAGAAATAAACTTATTTCGCATATTTTAAGTATCTAAATAAATTTGTTGTCATACCTGCACTGAGCTATACTTTTTCAAATACGCATTTCGCGACATCTGCTGAGAGTAAAAGCAGTGAAACTCTACATGCTATGACAGTGTACAGATTTCTTAAAATTAAATTAGGCATTGGCAACTTTTAGAAATAATATTTGTTTGGATAATGACAAAAATTTTACCCTATATAACACAGACTAACACTGCCAGTTTCAATACATACAAAATTCAAAAGTAGGTAAGTAAATACACGAATTTGAGGAAACAGATAACATCAAGTTTTTGTCAAAAGTGTTTTGTAGAGACTTACTGAATTGTCACTTCAATAAAAACGGTCCAATAATAAATCTGAATTTTGAAATACCTACCGTTTACACCAAATGTGTACAATACAATAATAGGAATTTGGAATAATATTTCAGAAATATTTAATATCATTTTTAATATTTTAAATCATATACATATTAGGTGATTTGGTCATTCAACGCATATTTTTAGAATTTTAAATAAAATATTATTTGAACGTTGGCAGTATTATTCGCAAACTCGTGTTTGATTGACATTGTAGCATGGTGTGACATCTGTGAACTTTCTCTGTAGTTTAAACAAATAATTTAGAGCTGTCTGTAATATCTAACCACAGAAGTACAATCTATTGTAATAATAATGACTAAAATCAATTTTTGAACTGGAAATTCTGAGTAAAAATTTTGATTAAGTCCAAAAAAAAATAAGAACTAATGCTAAATGTAGATTTCATTACAAATGCTTCAATAGTTCAAAATAATTCGTCAAATTCGTTGTAAAGAGTGCCATTATTATTGCATTAGATTGTACATGACATGTTCTTTAAAATATGGGCACATGTATGTATTTGCATGAATTGCATCACTGTAGGTATGTCATGTTTGTTGAAAAACCAACATTGTATGTGAACATGAACATAGAACATCTTTAAAAATAGATATTATTCGACAGGATCTTAATTTTACTGCTTTTATCTATATAAAGGAATGTAAAATCAATTCATATCATAGATTTTATTGATTTTTAGAATACCTACCTATCTATAAATTTTTTTTAGCAAAGTTAAAAAGATAAATAATCTTAGCTACAACTAACAAACTAATTTTTAACTTGATAAGTTTTCTAAAAATGAGAATACAATAGTAATGATTTTAAATATTTAGATGTGAAACTGTGGTTACGTTCAAATTTCACGCCCAAACGACGCTATGTGCAACATAACCTCACTAAATTCAAAATTGAATTTCTCTTTGTCAATACTGGTCAATACGACGTTATAATTATCATTCTTAGCATTTTCTACGTATTTACCATATTTACATTAAAGCGTTGGGTGAAGAATATACAATTTTTTCTCTCGACGATTAAAATTAACAGAAAAATTTACATACCTACTTGTGCCATTTCAAATATTGTGGCGCGGTTGAAGTTTCAGTTTCTAAAGGCACTCACAAATGTTTATTAACCGTTATTAATTAATGAAATTTTAACGTAACGAACAGAACACACGTTTTTCACCGAATATGTAACACAAAAGACAGCACAGCACATTCAGCGTCTGGCACTAAATATCTGCTGATAGTTTTTCATTTGTTTTTTCTTGACCAATGACTGTCGTACTTTTTCTGTTAAGCAGCCTTGATAATAACTGAAATTAAATTCGTAACATTATTTTATTCACATTTGCTTATTTAATTTAATATTATGTATTTTTTCAAATTATAAATAAACAAAATTCACTTATTTTAATAAATAATCAAGGAATGGTACTACTTGTCTAATATTTCATATCATATTCTTAAGCACTCCCTAAACGTAATATTAAGTTTGAACAAATTGTTTATACATACAAAACAAGCATATATAACAATTTTCTTGAAAAATTACTCGTTCAGACAAACAAATATACCGTGTCCTGATACTTAAATGTACGAATATCCTTAATCCCTTCAGTTATGTTTAAGCGCTAAGTTGTTACAGTATTATATTTGAATGTAATAATTTAACTTCAAGTTATATAAGTAAAATGTAATTGGGACAACATAACTGAGCGCTACACCTATTGACATGTTATGTGTTATGTATATCTACACAAATATGTGCGTACATACCAGAAATTACATTTAGGTCTACGATTAGATAATCTAATCATAAATATGTTATCTAAAATATAAGCAGAGTTTGATTTGTGTGTACAAGTCAAAGAGTGTATGGAATGACAACTCGTAGTTTGTATCTACGTTACCAAACCTTCAAATAAATTTACAAAATATCTAAAATCAACTAGATTGTAATGTGTAGGTGAGCAATTCGTTTAGAATATGTGTTTGCAGTTATAAATAAATTAAATACCTAGACATACAAATTATTTAAAGACATGTGCGCTTAAAATGTATACGCCAAACATATTTGATCAAAAAAACAATAGCGTAGGTCCCATTCATGTTGTTGATGTTCGTAGGCACGTATATACATCAGAAATTTGACCATACGTTTAGGGCTTCAGGTATTCTAATCGCTTTTGAATATAAGGAACTTAAATGTTCATCAGAACCGTATAACAAGTGATATGATGTGATTTAGTATAAAATTTTTAAACAAATGTACAGAGTGATCATGCAAATACGTTATCGTTATCGGAAAACTGAAAAATGCCTTCCTTGACTAATTTTTCACAGGGATTTCAATTTTTTATCAAAAAATCGAGCATCGCATCACGGAGCTATTGATATTAACTTTGTTTTTTATGAGACACCTTGTATATTACATTTTTGAATTCTCTACTCCTGTTTGCAATGATATAAACATGTCATCGGTTATCTTTTACCGTTAAAATAATTTCATAATCACACACAAAATCATAATACAACGCTCAATGGTTTTTTGAAAGATATTGATAAAAAAAGTGATACGTTGTGAAAAATTAGTCCCGGAATGCATGTTTCCGTCCGTCAACGTCCCTGGGGTACCTCGTACAAGTATCACGCTTGCTGGTGTAATCGAAACTGCATCACGTCGACAAGTGTGGACTATTGTATGTTTAATTTATGTTACCTCGTTAATTAATGTATGTGCTCTCCTTACTAAAACAGCATTATTTCCTAGATTAAATTCTAGATTTAGTTCTGTATCGCAGTTGCCAACAGCTCGTACTAATATACTTACGGCATCCCCTCTTCATCAAATGTTTAACTACCAATTCTATGAAGATTGACTCGATATATTTTTTCACTCACTTAATTTTATTAAATTTCTATTTGCTTAGCTGTCTTTTTTTTTGTAAGACATTTGTCATTTTTTTTTTATTGTTTTATATTTCTGTCTTTATTTTATATATTTGGAAGTTTGTTTTTTCCTTGTCCTGTAACTTGGGCACTGCATTTAAATAAATTATTTCATGTTTTAGGTATGCTTACTTTTATACTCCATTTTCTTTAATTAAACTGATTAGAATGTAATAAAACACAGGACTGAATATCACATACTTTATTCTGTACATAAATTTCAAAAATAACAATACTTTGAATTGAATAATCACTTTATTTTTATAGAAAAATAATAACTATGTCGATCCTTCTCACAATTATTTCTTACAATCGCTCTTTCACTTCTTAAATTTTTTCCTAGATAAAGTTGATATGTCCAATCACTAATAAAGTCATTGAGCCCTCAAATAAGTTTAATTAATACTTACACAGTCAGTAATAAATAATTGCTTCAAGTACAATATTATTCAATAAGTTATTTCAACGGCCGTTATTTTGAGTCGCAATTAAATACTGGGTCGATAATTCAATAATCAGAAGTTTTACGACTATAATTCTATTTGATTACCTCAAACGTCGTCACAAAATTTTCATTAGCAAGTTAATCTTAAATGTTACAAGCTGGACGGTTAATTAGCTAGGTATTTAAAAGCTCCTCAAAATATTAGCCCCTATTGTTTTGCTACCTACTTACTATTCACTATTTAATAATTTTCGAATCAAGATAAAAAATAGCGTCTATAATTAAGTTATATTATCTACCTCTCGATTCAAATACAAATTTTAGGTCCTGCCTAAAATTGGAATAAAAATTGCAAACAATTTCAAATATGTTGTAATATTAATGTGCTATGCCTTACTATACACCGTAATTTTTTTATATATTCTTAATAAGATCAGCTGTTACGAGTAACAAAGATTATAAATAAGGCAATAAGCATTTATCAATTAAAAACAATACATTTTCAAGGGTAAGGTCATAAATCCTAGTTTACCTTTAATGTAAGTAAAATTGTCACAGTTCTAAATTTTGATTTGATAGTGTTAGTAAATTCAACTACATTAGAAATTGCTTTACGTCATTATAAATAAAACCTAAGAAATTTTGATTAGAGTCGGTGCACCTAACGGTTATTAGTAAATTTCTCATAAATAAGCATGACTAGACATATATTAGGAGTAACGTGAAGTAGATACGGAGCTAATCCCTTATAGAAGCCTCTCATTCGCTCGTACTTCCACGTTTTTTTAATACAATCCCACGTTCCCTCATAGTCGTGATGTTGATCTTGCAGCCTTGCTCTAAGGACCTGATAAGGGTACGTAGCCGCAGCAGCGAACAATTTACTTATAGCTGCAAAACCTAGGTACTCCCCTGTTGTCTGAAATAATTATTAATCAAATATATCACTGTGTAGCTGTAAATATGAGCAGAACACTTGTAACAAAAAGCAAATGTGTATAATGTTGTACATACAAGAATATTTGTAAATTTTAAAAGCACAAAAAGAAGGTAAAAAAACTCACCAGTTTGCTGTCATATGGTAGCTTCCGATACTGGTTGTAGAATGCCTTCATTTCTTCGTAAGTCATAAACTGTAGAGCCCCATGTGTGACGCCGAACATTCCAGGAACAAAACCCTGCAAAGAGCAGATAAGGAAAACCAACTCCCTACCTACTTTTATTAAGTCAGTTCTGTAAAGAACTGACATGAGTAATGCGATCCGTGTAAACTGACCCTATATAAACCACGTATGCCTTCTGTTCGGTAAATTTTCACTAGAGCGTCTGACATCCCATTGTAAAACTGGCCGCCTTTTGAGAGATAGGCGTCCTCATTGCCGTACTGCAGGCACAGCCGCGTTTTCACCACCCAAATAGGATTCGTCACTAATAACGTTAAAACACCTGCCTCTGCGGCCGCTAGCATGTGCAAGTATGGTCCTAAAGGATACAGGCTGTCTCCTTGCTGAATCCAGTTTTTAATAGAATTATAACTGAAATAATAAAATTTATCAGTCTGAACATTTCAAAAATTGTTACAAAAAATTATTTGTTTTAAATTAATAATCTACTTTGCATATTTTTAAAGCAAGACACAAAAGATAAAATTAGTTATAAATAATGAATAGTATACGCTCAATAAAAAAAGAACTATAATTTACACCTTCATACAAACAAAAGGCACCTTTTCTATGGTACCACATATTAATAGAATTATCTTGACTCGCTGTTTACAATAATAGATATTTACATCTAACTTGTTTACAAAATTCTGAAATTTAAATGGCCATATCTATACAGGGAATTTAAAGATAGAACAGATATACATAATTTAAATATTAGTAGACATTATTTCTTTGTTCTGTAATTGAACAAAAATTACAATCAAAACTATTATCTGCACAATGAACCTATATTACTATTTCTTACTTTTCATCTTCCTGTACTCAATTTTCTATATTTTACAAGCACAGGTTTTATTTTTTACCGATTACTAGTGATAAAAATATCTACATTAGCTTTAAGATATTGGTTTTAACAACGTCTGGTTTTTAAATAAGTAAGCTAAAATATAATATTTTGTTTCCAAATACATACAAACACGTATAAAAATAATTTATATTGTATTTAAATGTTAAATATTGAAATTATTGTTAACACCCTGTATACTATTTAATACTATATAATAAGAATGACGCCTTTACTTTCAATTATGAATTTAGTGTTTACGTTTACAGTTCATGATATGCAAACTACATCACAAAAATTTGTATACATCTTATAATGTATCCATAAGACATTATAAATAATGCATATCATAATGTGAAAGTCCAAACTAAATCAGACCGGATTTACATGTAAATAAACAAATTTTGTCATAAACAAAGCTATAAAATAATGAATCAAGCATAAAATAGATAACTGTTCTAAAAGAAGTAGGTAATTTATCTGTAAATCAATTATTTAGTTAAAACTCTTTCCACAAATTGAAATTACATGTTCAAGGCTAACTAGAAGGTTGATACTGTTTCCGAAATTATACACTATAATACGTTACGAACAACTTATTTACTTACAAAAGAAAGTAAAAGCCCCAAGCACTTCCAGAACCCCAAACGTTAGGTGCAACTCCTCTGTACAACCCCTTAATACCTTCCTGCCTTATTATTGTATAAAATGCACTTGTCAAACTAGTATACTGAGGAATCGTTGTTCTACCATCACTAACTGCAAAAGTAATATGTTGAGAAGTTTGGTTAAGATTTTCTATAATCGTAGTTTACCTGCAAACCTAATTTTCATTAAATCTAAAGGATGTAGGATTAAGGTGGAAATAGCCCCTCCTGAAACTCCAGCTAAAAGGTGTTCGTACTTAAAATGGCTAAACACAGAGAGGTTATTCTTGGAAGTTGTTGAGTGATGATTCTTCATGGCTGGTGTTGTGGTAACATTTAGCTGTCCAGTATTATTAGGATCAATAAGGATAACATCAACATCTTGAACTTTCACTATCGACATAAAAATAATACAGAATTAGAAATTAAATAGAAAATATCTAATAGATTACATAATTTTACTTAAAATGCACCATTTGTCACCAAAAATTTTTCAAATTGACTCACGTGTCGATGGGTTTCAATGGTGCTATAAACACATTTTACTTTTAGTGATGTATGGCCACAAAAATAAATCTATGGTGGTTGTGCTTACTTCACCTGCACCACTTCGCACCGCACTCTTCTAGATGAATTAAAATGACGCAAATTGAAATTAATTTGCTTGATGCAGCCAGCCAGCCAGTAGATTATATTAGACAGTGACAGTTGACAGCATTAAGGAATTTTGTCTATGGTATCTGTCACAAAATATGTGCTTTGGTTGTCATCTGTGTGCTGCGTTCGCTGTCTTACCTTAGCACCACAGATTAAAAGTACAATAGAGTTTCAGCCAATGAAATTTATTTCTGGCATTAAACGCTAAAATCAATCGATGTAGCTTTTTATAATTGTTAATTAACAAATTATTTGTAAAACATTGTTACGTCATCAGTATGTGACAGGATAAACAAGAAACAGCTTATACCTACTTGCACCTTGTACCCGTGCTGTACCTAATATGTTTGGTATTGGTTCTGGTCACTGGTTATGTTATGTTACAGTGCTGCACCACTTTTTTTCATAACCACTTATAACCTTTGATATGCTTGTCGAAGGTTGAAAGTATTTTAACCAGTATTTTATTTTAAATTGTTAACATATTTTTTCCAACATGAGTGAAATGGGCCCTGGAGAGTATTTTATTTGTGGTGGTTTTGGAGGAATATGTACCGTTTTAGTAGGACACCCCCTAGATACAGTAAAAGTAAGATTTTTTTAATAATATAAAACATTTATAATTTAAAAACTGGTTTACTTTTACATTCTTCATTAAGGTTGATAGTAAGAAATATTTAAGGTCTTTTTTAATATATGTATTAAGTATATATTTTTGGTTCTGATCAAAGTTCAACAGGACAAAATGTATATTTGAAATTATGTCAAGATTTTAAAATATTAAATATGCATAACTACTTACAGGTAAGACTGCAAACTATGCCTATCCCTAAAACAGCAGGTGAAGTTCCTTTATATACAGGCACATTTGACTGCTTTCGAAAGACGGTAAGACATGAAGGTTTTAAAGGCTTATATAAAGGCATGGGAGCGCCATTAATTGGCGTAGCACCTATTTTTGCAATTTCATTTTTGGGGTATGGCGTAGGAAAGAAAATATTTAACCCTTCCGGTGGCAAACAGCTCTCTTACTTAGAATATTTTTCTGCTGGGGCCTTTTCCGGCATTTTTACGACTGTGATAATGGCTCCTGGTGAACGAATCAAGTGCTTACTTCAAATTCAACAAGGAGCGAATGCTCCTAAAATATACGACGGACCTGTAGATTGTGCAAAAAAACTTTATAAAGAAGGGGGTCTACGTAGTATATACAGAGGATCAGGAGCTACACTGTTGCGTGGTAAGTTAATAAATCCAAATTTTTTCCAGGTGCTAATATATTTTGATTTTCGTTTAATTATGACTGGAAAATAAAACAAACGTTTTCATATACATTTTTTATTCCATTATTTTGAATCATAATAGAGACGGCACAATACATTTTTTAATATATTGATAAAGAAAAAATAAACGTATAATAAATGATTGTAAATACAAATATAATTATTGAGTATATTATAACAGTTGTAAATTTTAAAAATAAATTAACAAAGTTAAGCTCTATTTACATTTTCAAAGAATTCATATGCGGTTTTGTAAACTTTTAAAAGTACAAATAAGAACTGAACATTTTAATGAAGTCCTCAAATTTTGGTGATATTAAAAGATATTGTTGGTACTGATATAGTTACTCATTTGCTCATTATTTTGCACTAGTCTTCTACTACCTTTTCTAAGCCTTCTTCTAATTTTACGTGGCTTCTTTCCATTACTAAAATTTCTATTAGATGGCTGGTAGTTATTCATTGGACTAAGGCTATTAATATCATTTTCTTGTGCATTTGATATTGGTTTTATATCTAATTCAGTCACTTTGGGAGCTATCAGTATGTCTTTATTTAACTTTTGTTGCAGTTTTTCAAATTTTGTTAATTTGGGAGCTTCAGTTGTATATACTTGAGCTGAAACTTCGTTTGATTGGACCGCAGTTGTATGCTTTCGTAATTTAGGTTTGTAATCAGGGCATCTTAAAATCCGTCTCATTGCGTGGAACACACTCCAATTGATAAATTGTTTAGGCTCTGCACACCTAGGTGCCACTTTATTGTCGAAGACGTATTTATAATCAAAACGATTTTTCATAGTACATCCTATCCCTTTATCACCTGTATATTCACATGGTTTAAAACTTCGTTGCTTAACTTTGTTTACAATCATTGGCTTCCATTCACTCATATCACATGAACAGTGCCATGGATTATCATTTAGTCTGAGCAGCTTTGGATGAATATTTAAAAATATGTCTCGTGGTACTTGTTTGAGTTTATTTCCGTTTAAGTAAAGCTCTTTAATACTTATTAAGTTATCAAAAGTACCAGGCGGTAAATATTCTAATTTATTTTTAGATAAATCAAGATAATGTAACTTCTGTAACCCAATAAATGCGTCCATTGATATATTAGTAATTTGGCAATTGGTTAGAATTAATCTTCCAATTTGGTTAACTTCCAAAAATGCATCGTATTCTATTTTAGTTATATTTCCCGATAATATTAATTCCGTTAAACTTGGCATGCCCATAAGTAAATCTCTTTTTAATATCTCCAATTCCAAGTTATTTAAAGTTAATTTTTGTAACATATTTAATCCAATAAATGAATTTGTAATTAATTTTAAAGGAATGTCATCACTACCAATTATTAAAGAATCTGTAGTGTTCATAACTTCAAATGTATTTGGGAAAATTACACTAATAGGATTATTACCAAAATTAGCTAATTTCAGTTTTGGAAAAGGTGGTAAAGACAGTTCTGAAAGTTGCGTAAAGTTGTTAAATGAAAGATCTAAATATTCTAATTCTAATAATCCTGCTAAATCAGTTATTTGTATATCTAGTAATTTATTGTGAGCAAGGGATAACGTTTTTAAGTTTGGTGTACCATAAAAGGCAAAAGCTGGTATGAATCTTAAATTATTTCTTTCAAGAATTAAGTATTGCAATTCACGCAAACCGTCAAACATTTCCCAGTGAACATTATTTAGTTCACAGTTTGTTATTCGTAATAAAAACAGTTTTTTAAACCCTATAAATAATGGAACGTCACCGTCGGTGTCTTTCTGTTCTTTAAATACCTTATATGGCACGATATTCTCATCAACAGTCCCTTTCTGTACCATTGTCAATGGATGGAAATCCCCATCTAATTTCTGTACATATTCAAACGTCAAATCTTCCTCGTTAAATTCCTTCAAAAAGTTTTCCTCTTGTTGCTTACTATTTTTTATTAAAATCCTTTCAAGATTTAGGTATTTTAAATTTGGTAGAGACAAGTCAATTTCACAAATCAAATGGCTGTTAATAGGCTTATTCATCATGTGAGGCCCAACAAGTTCCAGACTTAGAAGTTGCGGAAATTTATTTAGGTAGCTGAATTTAATGGTTTTGTTTCCAGATTCATATCCCTGGATTAGGGTTAGGGTTTCGATGTTACTTGGTAAATTTTCTAATACTTCGATTGGTTCCGTTTCTGTTTGCAATATGCATATTGCTGAACGAACTATTGCAGATTGATGGTCTTCGAGCAATTCCAAAGTATCTAAATTTTCTTCATAGATAACCTGAAAGTATATGATACTAATCAAATATTGAAAAAGTTATAAATATTGTCTTAAAATAAAAAAATTAATTGCACTAAATATTTCAGTATGTTTTTTTAATTATTTATTTTTTATAAGCAGAGTAATAAAGAATATATTTTATTTTGACCCAGTTTTATTAATAATTATCTAAGTTATATTTGCAAGTTTACACCCACTTATTTATGCGATAAAACTAGTTAAAAATTTACATTACACATATTAATAAAATTATGTTTTGTTCTTGTATGAAATTATAATAAATGAATAAAAGTTACATACCTCATTATTTTCTACAGATCCAATTTCACCTGGCATGGCTGTATTTTTATCTTTCTGCATAAATCGATAAATAGCACTCTCTGTTAAATGTTGTAGCCTGCACGTACATATTAAAGGACAATTATTGTCCTGGTCCCATAGTCCAGAGGACTAAAATAATATTTTAAATATCTATTTCCAACAGTTTAGTACCTGCACTTACCCCCGAGACAAAATTTGATAGCACACAAACCAAAACCACATAATTCAACATCTTCATGAAACTGTTGAGATGGGCTTTACAATTTAGATGATACTATACAGGATGTACACCCCCACTCATTTCCTTGTAAATGTGTTATAAAAATTAGATATACATTCTTATCTGTTTTGAATTGCTGGAATTCCTCAACAGTTATTGGAAACAGGTAGAAATAAGTTAACAGATATTAAAACATATTTGAAAAATTATGTGAACTTACTTTCTCATTTTATTCATGAATTTGATGTTTAACAACACTATGAATTAAATTTAACTGAGGAACTAAGATTTCCTTATTCCTTATAACACATATTAAGGAAATGTTTTTTTAAACATTTAAATCTGAATCGTCCATTTTCAGATATCCCTGCAAGTGGAATGTATTTCCTAGCATATGAAGCTATTCAAGATTATATAAAAAATGGAGAAAAAGCTCCTAGTATATTAGGAACTATACTGGCAGGAGGTGCTGCAGGCATTGCTTACTGGATTGTGGGCATGCCCCCAGATGTATTAAAAAGTCGTCTTCAGACAGGTAAACTATTATTACTTTTATATTGTATATTTAAGACTAAATCGTAATACATTTTTCTAGCTCCTGAGGGCACTTTTCCAAATGGAGTCAGAGATGTGTTCAGACATTTAATGAAAAATGAAGGCCCTTTGGCTTTATACAAAGGCATCACACCCGTTTTCTTACGAGCCATCCCGGCAAATGCTGCTTGTTTCTTAGGCTTGGAACTCTCTAAGCAATTCTTGGACTTCGTGTTTCCCAGACAACCAAAAACTGAGGAAGTAATTCCTGCTTAGAATCACTGGCTGAACATAGAAATAACATTTTTCGAGATCGAATTATATTTAACTGTTAGGGATATATTTTTGTTTGTATTTTTTATACATCTAATTGCATCTTCAGAAGTTAAGTTTGATAATAATTTTATTATAAATAAAAATTTTATGAGACATATTTTTAATACATAAATTGTTTTAACGAACAAGTTTTTTTCACCTTTTACAATAAAGCACCACTAAAAAATTTCCTGGCAACAAACTTTTAGGTAATCAACCAATATTGAATATTTGTACGGAGTACAAGTTGTTTAGGTTGGGCACAGAGGTAATAAATTTAATTTTACATGAAAATGAATTTTATTGGACAAACTTCTGGTTTTACGTTAAAATTAAATATCTGTATATAATGGTGTATTGTTTATTTTGGCTATGTGTTAAACATAGCAAGAATAACAATTTATAAACCTAAGTCCATTCAAGAATGATCATGTACAAAGCACTATACAATATATACAGTTGAACATAATACATAGGTGGCTATAACCTGAAAACAGTCGAAATAAATACGAATGTGCCATTTATTATTTGATACAACCTAAAAGACATTGAGTTTACAACTCTAATAATTAGGGTATTTATACGTTAATCAGACATTTCCTAATTGGTGGTTAAAATTTTATGAACAACATACAGGAATCGGTTCACATTTACGGCATCAGAAAACTCCACATAAACAAGTTTCAACTAATTTTTCAAGCAGCTAGTTTGTAAAAAAGATTAAATTTTGATGCCGTCATAGACTTGCAAAAGTTTTCTGGTCACCATGGATCTGAAACGTATGACCACATTCATATCTATAATTTGACTTGAAATTTATTAAAATTAAATGTACCGTAAAGTGTTTCCATGGTTTGAGTAACAAATTTTATTTTTGTAATTGGAATCGAGTTTATATAATTGAACTACTTACCCAAACTGGTTGCTTTGCTAGTGAATAGATTTCATATTTTGTTGAAAACTGGTGACCGTAGAGAATTTCTGAGCTCTGACATGAAAGGGGGCCATTGAAAAAGTATATCCTGAGTATGAATTAAAATACAAAATTAAAACTGCCAAAGTTTCTTTAATTATTATTAGAAACTTTATTCCTATATTTACATACTTTGTGCTTGCTAAGTTAAAACTTAAAAGCACTACAAATTGAACCCAATAAAATTTTACACAAATAATTACAAATAAATAAAAACATTGAAAAATTTTACTGGGACTTAGGGTATGGAATTCCCCTGTTAAAATAAGTAAAAACAATGTATCACGATTGTGGTATTTGTAAATAAATGGAAGGAATAGTTTTATACAGGTAGAGAAAAATAAATTTTATAAAGGTGCGATTAAAAATGTGATTTTTAACGGCACTTTACAAATAGATATTTTGTCGTTCCTGTGAGAGAACACTTTTATAGCAAGCATTCACAATATATAAGGTATACAGATGTCACATGATTACTTAATAGTACAGAGTATAACAAAAATTTATTGCAACTATTTAAAAATGTCGAGAAAATATTAACAAGTGACTGGAATAACTCACAACTAAGAGACATTTTATTCACAGAAATACTCTTTATAAAATAGTTGATTATTATAAAATTATCACTTTCCTTCATTCATACAAGCTGAGCTTTACTAAGTTAATTTAAATATGACCTTAGAGTCTGATCATGTGGTAATCACAGATATTCACTTGCAATGGCAGTTTCCTAACTCTCACTATACGGGGGAAGGACTAAAGTTCGAGACAAATACGCATCGCTTGGATACAATTCAGGAGGTTCTAAGTGACACACAACTGTTTCACCATCCAACACAGCTGCCAGAGAACGAACCGCAGCGGCATCTCCTATACCAGCACGATAAGACATGTTGCGTCTGCGATATGTGTCCATGTTGCTGTTGCAGTGGTTCATATCTTTGGCATAGTGCTTATTGCTCATCGCTTCGAGAAAACTTCGGTCATTTCCGGGACTATATGGAATCAGAGGACGGTGGTCTCCATAGGATCGAGAAGATTGCCTACTCATGTCACTTTGTCTCTTGCCATCCTCGTCGCTCATATCTGAGACCTGTATCTCATTTCTGTCTATTTCCTCATAAACCGGATCGTCTTCCGGAACGAGCCCTCTAGGGGTTTGAGCGTCATATATTTCAGTGTAAGTATGATGACCCCAGTGGCTTGGCTTCAAATTGCCCCCATTTTTTTTTCTTCCTGTTCCGTGCAACGTTTGGGGTAATGGTAAATGTTTCGGTTGTATGTTAGGTTCAAGTCTCAGTCCGTAGTCTATGAAATCTTGGTTTGCTTGGAGAGCCGCCTGATGTCTTGCATCTTTGGTATTACATGGGAGATGGTGACCGGGATCAGCTACTACCATGTGTGACCTGGGGGATTCTTCTTGTTCTGAACCTCCATGACCTGAGTCTCGGCTACATGACTTAAAAGAAATGTTCTGTAAATAAAAATGTTTTAATATATTAAATATTACTCTAAATTTAATACACGAGCATTTAATATTTAATTTTTTCCAATATTTATGCACTACCGGATGGATACATTCCAAAGAAATGAAAAAGGTATTACATGCAAACTAATAGCACTAAGGATTTATTTTTCTTCTGTACTATTTAAATAAATAAAGAATTTCAGGGAAAATAGTTGCTATTGAAATATACCCTCAGTACTAATCTATTAAAGAAAGAGAAGAAAGTTGTGCAATAGCATCTACGCACCTTCCAGTGTAGGGGTTTATGTAGAGGACCCCAAGTAGAGACTGATTTAGGTATGTTAGGGTTGTTAGTAGAGTTTTTATAAAAATTACGAATGTAAGGAAGTGTAGAAGTATTAGGTTCCATATCAGGAGAAGGGTTTGTAGCTGTAGCCCGTATGGGGCGTGACAGAGTAGCAGCCATGTTGCCCGAAGTAGATGTGGGCACAGGAGTTTTGCAAATTCGATTGACATTGGTACAACTCCGGGAATTCCAACCGCGCTGTAACTGCAACAAAATTTACCTTCACCTTTAATTAGTCAACTAAGCAGGAAGCATTAGTAAGTCTTACCACACCAGTTATACAATACATGCCAAGAGGTGTACAATGCACGCACCACCACAACACTAGTTAGTAAGCAGCTCGAAAGTACATATTTGCATGGCTTGTTTTGTTAAGATTTTCTTGAGAAGATTCTGTCTACTACTTTGTATTAGTTTTAATTTTAAATGAGTTGTGGTGCATCTGTTTATCTTATCTAATAAATAATTAGTTAGCTCAGTAAAATACTAAAGAAAATCTAATTAACTATTATATCAGTTTTCGAAAATAAGTGTATTGTAATATTACCATTTTTTTTTAATCCTCATACTTTCGCTGCCTTTCTTTCAGTGTACGTTCTCTTAATAGCGGAAACTAAAAACGTGTTACTGTATTTTTTATTATTAAATTATGACTATTTAAATTAAATATCAACATAATTTTAGATGGTGCTGGTTTCTGAACATTGGCATTCTACACATCTCGTTTTTTAATTATTCTGTTGCCGTTATATTAGCTGAATTTTATTTATTAAGGAATTCATTTTTTCTACATATAAAAACTGATGGTTTTAATGAACCTTGTTACGATAACTTCGTAAATGAACTAAACCGACTGCCTGAACTGATCTGCTATAAGGTGAAGGCTCCATGCATACCGAATCTCTTTCACCTTATTTCACCAACTAGAAACTTCGATTAGTTAGTTTTATAATAGAATGAGATTAGAAAGAACTGACAGGTGTAAAGAAAGTTAAGATTTTAAATATCAAATTAAAAATTCAATCCGGTGCATCAATCAGGCATGCATTTTGAATAATAAAAATTTTACTTAATATTCAATTGCAACAATACATCTCCATCCATTGGCTGATTTTAATATGATAAAAAATTTAATGTTTCACGGAAAACAAAATATTCAACAGGGTTTAAAGAAAGCCAATATTAGGAAGCCTGAGCATATTTTAAGACATCACACTTCTGACGTGTGTTGTTTTCAAGACATATTTAACCTAATAAATAACTTCATTAGATAAAACATGCCATAAATGAACAAAAATCGCGAATGAGCATAACAATGTCACACACAGGTGCTGTAAGGACAGGTGACACACTATTAGAAAGATAAGCGAAAAACAGGATTATAATAGTGGAGTGAATTACACCCAAAAACGTTTTTTTTTTTTTTTTTGTAGAATCTAGTCATCTGTGAAGACATTAACAGATTTTTTAAAATAAGACTACATACATTTGGAAAAGATATAATTTTTAATATGTTTTAAAATTACTACCTAAACACAAAATAATGCAATCATCAAATATTTTTTAAAGAGATTAATGAAATTATTTTGGGATGAAGAGATTCTACCACAAAAAAAAAGAGCGACTTGATGGCAAATTTACTCCACTGCAATAGAGAAGACAAAACGAGCTGCATGAAAGCATCTTTATGTTGGCAGTACCTTGTTGCGACACATTATGCAGTCGATTGTGGTTGGTCATGGTGGTACTAGCATTGTTGAGATCAGTTCTAGACAGAATCTGGACTAGCGCAGTAGGTCGCGCATTATTAAGGTTATTGGAGATGACTATACTGTTGGTACCCACACTAGTTCCATGCGGCGAGAGAACGGAATTGTCTGTCGAGTGGGAATTGGTGCCTCCAGATTGGTTGCCGTTCGAGCCACCATACAGACTTGTCCTGCGTTCTTTAGCCATTCCAGAACTGCCACTGCTACTACTGGCACCACCGCTCGGTTTTGAGCAGCGCAAACATTTCGGTAGCCAAGAATGCCTTCTTATGAACTTACGATACTCCTTGCGGACCTAAAGAATAAACTAATCAAAATTGTGCACAAAAATAAACATAATAAACTTAAAAAGAAGAAGCGAAAACAAAAAGCAATACAGTGCTTCTGAACTTAAATAATTTTTGTGGAATGAAAAAGGCTTCTGTGTATAGCTTTAAAGATTTGTAGTAAACTTCCATCCTTTTCATTCCATAAGGGATTAAAGGCTGCAAATAAATTTCATAACCCCTAAACAAGAATGAAAATTGAGGCCTTTTTCTGAAGTCGTTTATTTAACCTTTTTACAGGGGTATATACATTTATCAAGAAATAAATGCCTACACTACAAAAATGATATGTTACAGTGAAATTATGGTATTAATAACCCGTTACAAGTGTTTACGATAATGACAAAGATTGAAAGTTTACAGCAACGTTGAAGTTTGCTTGTAGATACAACATCTTACCTTTTCGTTTTGGATACAGTGGAATAAGAATATAAAGAAGCCTTGCAAGGAATTTAAGGCAGCAAAGAGATAAGCCATTGCTACAGATTCCTTGTTGAGATACAGAAAACCGAAAGTCCATGTGAGTCCAAGAAGGAACACAAGGACAAATGCACCTTTTAACCAGGCCCTAAAAAGTAAATACGAATATTATATATTCACTAGGCTTCTCCTGATCGAAAGGCAATATATTCTGTAAACCAGAAAACCACTTTTGTTTGAAAAATTTTTTTGTTAATGAGGTTCATCCACTACATGCAAACTTACAGATTCAAATAATTAAAGAAAAATTCATGGTTAAGAAACAAAACCGGGTTAAGTACTTGTATTGCCTATCGATTATTTTCAGTGTAGATTATTTATTAAACATGCAAAATTAAAAAATCCGCATGCAGTAACTACAATTATGGTAGATAAGTAAGAAAGACGTTAAAGAAAGTTTCTTACAAGTGAGCTTGAAATTTGATTTGAAGTGCATTTTCCTCCTTTCCACTACCATAGGATAAGACGCCATGCAAGAGAGAGAAATTATATTAGAATTAGTAACCACACCACAAACAAGTAAATTTGAGGGAAACTAAATTTTTTTTTATAATCGAAACATTAATAAATCACTCAAATTTACTTTACTAAACTAGTATTTTCAACTAAAAATTAAATACCAGAACCAAAAACAAGAATCTACAGTTTACAAAATATGGAGAACATGCTTACGTTTACGTGGGCAAACATTTAAACATACATTCATAACATACTAGAGTTGTAACAGATTTAAAATGTATACGTAAATATTTCATTGGAATTTAAGGAAGTAAAATCAAGATAGAATTATGTTTAAAAAATAGTTCACATAATAGGATAATTAATATCGAAATTTAGATCAAATTCATAAAAATAGTTATTAGTGACGCACTAAATAGTTAGACCATCCCAGGTTATTACAATTTTTTACATTAATAAAGCCTTAATTTATCTCAATGCCATATGTATCTTTATAATTCTACCTTAATTCCTATAATTGAACACCACATTTCATGACAAGTGATGTTCCCATGCAGAAATTATTTTAATTTTTTCACATATACTGCCCAACAACAAAAATTTGAAGTCTCAAACTTGCTAAAGTTATGATTCTGAAACTTATACCAAGTGTTAAGCAGTTATGTAAAATAAATTAAAATATAAGTAACTAAGCAAAGTATTATAAACATTGATGACATTATTAACTTGTAACCGTTAATTACAAAAAAAATGTTATATAAAGTTTTACCTGGTACTAGCAAGTCGGGAATGTTCCTTATTTTTCATGGACACGGAATTACTAGCATGTTTACACATCATAACTATGGCCATAGTTAGGAAAATAAGATTCAGCTAAAAAAATTTTACTTCAGTGAAACTACATTTACCTTTATCAAACAAACTTACTGCTATGACTACAATCACGGGACCCACGAAACTATAAATGAAATAGTTCTCAGTCTGAAGCCAGCAATGTCTATCGGTCCCGTATCCTTGCGGATAAATTGTGGCCGAAATGAAGACTATAAGGAAGGGAAGACCATATGCGAAGAAGTAATACCAGCGGACCCTTGATTTCTCAGCTTCAAATACTTCGATCAACATTACATATAACTGAAAACCTAAAAATAAAATAATGACATTTGGGATATACGTACATTATTTATTGTTAACTAACCTTCGAAGAACATCCACACAAAAGCACACAAAAAGAAATACTGTAAAAATCCCGCAATTACCCCACAAACTATTCGATTATCAGTCTGGCCTATGCCGAAAAGGAAAATAATCTCGGCAATTAAAAGGCAAACGCATAAGTTGCAATGGATTGTCGTTCGATCGCTCTAAAAACAAAAAATTTACATTATTTCAAATTACATTTATAAAGGGTTAAAGTTACCTTGAGCCCATGAAACAGTTGGAATGTGATGATAGCTAATATCAAACATATAATAGATATTATACAACCGATGTAAGTGATGATCTGAAGAGCAATTTCATGTGGAATTGGCAAATATATGGCATGAACGTCCATCAGTATGGCAAAATTTGTCAAGTGATCACAGTTACAAACAGTGTGAGACATATTGGAAAGTGATGCTTCGACATGACAGCCTTCTTCTGACCATGAGTTGGTAGTGTAATCCCAAAACACACATCTAGGATTACTCACATTCTCAGTCTTTAAATGTTTCAATGTGAGTTTAACAGGCTCCTTCAATTGGATATGCCTGCCTTTACCAAGACTAGCGGAAATTACTTTACTATTTAAGACTTTCGATACGTTATTCGAGTTGCCGGATTCAGCTGCATCTGGCTGCCATTGTAGAATTTCTTCTAAACGATCGAAAGCCACGAAAACTAACCTTACTAAGTTTCCGTCACTATTTTCTAACAATGCCCCTTTAGGCAGTTCTATGGAATCATTGCTGGCATGCCATTCCAACCTCATGTCATCCGAAGGGAACTTTTCACTGGATAAAGATTTTGTATCCAAGACACGCACCGAAAGCACTAAAAAATTGCAGTGAAATAACAAAGAAAATATTTATATTAATAATTAACTTACGTATATTTTTAAATTCTCTATTTACAGTTTTCTTGCTCATAACGGTGTCAGCTAGAAGAAAAGCATTTTCTTCAAGTCCAATGAGTAAGTTTGTTGCTACACTCATCTGTTCTTTGTAACTAAGATCCCTCCAAGAAGGATGCTGCGACGAATCTAAGAGATTACTGCCAGTCTTTGCAACATCCATCAACATTTCAGTTACGATAGCTTCGCGTTGCCTCGTATCCGGGACCGTTTGAATATCTTTATTCATCTTATCCGTCATTTTCTGTATGATCTTAGCGGTGATCATCATATCACCGCCATATAAAATCTTACTACCAGTTACTTGAGCTAAGTCGTTAGTTATGGAGACCAACGGGTCTCTTCCAGCTATTATCCTTTGTTCTAAACTCGTTAACCAGACCGAACGGCATTCGCTCAAATCTGGATTTGGAGGGTACCATTGAGGTTGTCGGGAATCTGAAAACCCTTGGCAGTGCCACTTTGCAAAACCTGTAGTTCCACCTGGACAAGGTTGGATGGCAGTAGAGTTCACTTTGGTCCAGTTCCAGTAGATACTGCGAATTATAACAGGACTGCAGTGGTATGGCATGATGGCAGAGTCTTTTCCTCCAGAAGGTAACACACTGGGTTCGTATGTGTACAATTGCATCATGGTATCAGCTGTTGGAATATTGAATTACTCATTTACTACCTTCAGTCTTAAATATGATTTTAGATTATTCGACCATTACTAACTTTTTTCTTACTTTAAATTGTTTTGCTTACATAAAAAGCCCAAGATACTCACGTGTCGTTACTTTCACAGGCTCCCCATCCTTGGGTGTAATGGTCGTATACGGCAAAGTAGTAATTTCTTCTGGATAGGCTTGTTCAATGTCGGTATCCATGGGTCGTTGTTGATGATGAGGCGGAGTTTGAGAGAAGTGGCTAGCAGTGGACGAAGGTTTTGCCGTCGAAGTCGCTGGAACCGGCACTGGAGATGGCGGAGTAATTGAAACTTTCGAAGGGGGTAGCAAATTGGGCGGTCTAGCTGAGGGCGGTTTTATTGTGCTCCACATAGGCGGCTGCGATGTTATCAACCATGGCGGGCTTGGTCGACTCGTGGTCGTTGTTGTAGTAGCTAATAGGACGTTGTATCGGTGTATTTTGATATACTTTTTCATATAATACAGTCATTCTGCGTGCGTTTGTACTACGACCTTGGTAAAGTTCAATTATCCAGGCATGTTCGGAAAAATATTTAATTGAAAATTAAACTTATTAGAATATGTTTAGAAACTAAAAAAAAATATTGAATATGCGTTGAAAAAGAGTTTCTGGCGTTCTTTTTCATTGTCTGCGAAACTTTTGTACGAGTTAATTCTGTTAAAATTTTCGGTAAGCCATTTAAAATTCCGTCCAAAGTAAACACTTTCTTTATCCAACACGTCACTGTAAATAGTTGAAAGAGTTGTATTTGTACGTTTAACGAGTAATTTGCGGAGGGCGAAATAAATTTAGTGGGTCAATCGCGGCATATCCACACACAAATTAAAAATAAGCCCAGTTCAATCACCGCATTCAACCGTAAATGTAATATTATGATAATGTCAACCGCAGCATAACTTTAAACATAGAAACGGGTTTTATTTTATATTATTGTCGACATTTGTTTATTTATTCAAACATTTAAACAACGGATCGCAAATTAAAACTCAATTAAAACGAATGTATTGTACAGCGTTAATAAACATTTATTATATTAATTTAACTCATATTATTGAATTGACTTTTCTGATGTTGTTCAATTAGACATAATGTCAAACATAACATTTACATATTATTATAACACAGACCTAGTGTCGTGTAATTAATGGGCATATGTAAGGGGAATCCACGAAATTGAATAGGCCAATTAAAATAAACAACTGACTGTGTTGTAATCAGCATATATGAGGTGTTATGTAAATTATTTAGACCTCATAATCTCTGGGTATTTTCTATATTAAAAACCAACACATTCCTGAAAAAACACGAAAACATTAAATAAAAATGTATATTAAGTTTATTATACGATTTTATAAAAGTCTGCACAGGTTACATCGAACCGTTTAGTTATGAATAAAAAATGTGGCAATTAAAATGCTTTCAGGAATTGATGGACGATATTTAATATCGCACAAGAATCTTTTTTTGGAGACGAACACGAAAAACTGGAAATAAAATGTCATCTTTTGTACTGTACAATTTCTCATAAGCGATTTTTAATCATGTGTGGTTGTTAAGAACTGGATAAAAAAGTCGCATGCCTGGTAAAACACGTATTACAAGCAGAGTAGCTGTATTATATGTTGCTTTACATGGCCTAACTATATTAATATGTTAAATCGCCCTTCGAGCAGCAAATTGGTAGTATTTTATCGATTTCTTCCAGAACTTTTCCTTGAGTGTCATTTTTGACACTGATTGCTGCGTATAGTATTATTATATGTATATTATCGTGAAAGTTGTCATTATTGTAAGAAATCGAGGAAGCACATGCACAACAACAAATATAGGATTTCAATTACGTATATTCTATCGAAACTAACAAGTCCAGCTTCTCTTTGTGATGTAAAAGCCAAAGTTTTTATTTCTTTGTGGTATTGTGTAAACGCAATAGGTTATTTATTATATAAATCAGGAGAGTATGGTGGCTACCTACAATAATTTATGTTGATTGGGCAGCGTGAATAAAAGTTAAACAAAATCTTTGTCTGAAACGTTAACGTTTGTTAATCAACATCGTCAAACTATAATGCAGATGTTTCGACATACATAGTGATAGCGGTTTGAAGGCGTGACAGTTAATATATTTTTTAAAACGAGCAGCTGCATAACGTATCATCAGGTATCGATTCCAATTCAACTGAATAAAATTTTGAGGACGCTAATTTCACTAAACGTCATGTTAGAAGCAGCACTGCATATTTATTTAAAACCGTATTATTAAGGTAAACACAGTCTAATATTATATTAATGTCTATATTGCGGTTGAAATTTGAAACGTATCCAAAGCTTAATAACTATCTTTTATTATAGGTACGTTAATATTAAATGAAACTTTAGCATACGCTGGCGAGAATGCCGTATAAAGTTTAAATTTATTTAAATTGCATTATAAAGCATTATTCCCAAACGTATCATGCATATATTCGGGCTACACGAGTTTTATAACATTACCCTGGTTATTGATGGAGTCAAATAATATGGAAGTACGATCGAACCATAATACTGCAGCGCGAATATTTTACTTCTAATTTCGAAAACTATTTTTTCACATCCATTTCTCTTTCTTACTTGGCATATTTTTTAGCGCATGGGAAGATATGTTGTATACCGTTGCATGTAGGCCATTCTAAATTTAAGTATTACTTACAGTACGAAAAAAATCGTGAGAAACTTTGAATGTTTCTAAAATTATTCAGCATTTCATTCAACATTGCAACATCTAGATAAGAACAAGCCACATAATTGTTAAAATGCTGTTATTTTACATTATGCTTCGTAATTTTTTATAAAAAAATGTCAGCACGTATGACTCCGGAAAAACTTTTTGTTTCGAACTCACTTCAGTTTGGGTGACATAATTCATTAATATGTCATTTGTGCTGCTTGCCGCGCTGTTATAAAAAACAACATTACTATTGCAACAGTGGAAAGACCTGGTCTGGAGGTGCCATAGATCATATATCCACCTGACATTTGACACTCCTACCACGACAGTGGATTTGTGTTGAAAATACTGCAGAGGAGCTGTAGGGACTTTTATGACGTGAATATAGGAGGAAGTAATATAACCTGGCAAATTTAACAGAACGTGATGGGGGTTTTATTGCCAATTTGAACAACTTTAAAACTGAAAGGGGTAATCATAGAATAACGTTCGATTCCACATAAAACTTGGCTTCGGGTCCGTGTAAAGGGACCATTTTTTTCTTTTACTGGATACACGAGAGATATTTTATCAAAAAGCGGCATCGACAAGGATGCCGGTTTTAAAATATCACGATTTATGTATATGCGCTTGCTTGATATATTCAGATATATTTGAAAACACTGCAGTATGTTAAGTGAAATCCGAATATTACTTTGAATTTGTACAGAATTCCACAAAGAAATATAAAAAACTTCGTATTAAAATAACGCCTTGAAGAGTTTGTGTGGTGTAAATTCAGATGGCGTGTGGACATCACTTACCAGGTAAACATTGGTAATGGGCTTCAAGATACTTGTGAGTACCAGGACAGGGGTCGCCGAACATGCTTGTACTTGCCGGAATACTGCAGTTTTGATGTTGTGTGCACCTACAGAACAACCCACAACATAAATACACGTTTTTTTGTTAAGAAACAATGCTTCCTCGTTTCTGACAATATTGTATGTTATAACATGAAATTAATCTTATCATGTGAAGTTTACCATTTGTGCAAATATAGTGTGCTTCTATATATTTACTAGTCCCTGGGCAAGGGTCCCCAAAGGTTTCATTGTTGACATCTATCGTACAGTTTTGTTTACTAGAACATCTGAAAACAAACTCTCTCTTTATGGTATTTGTTGTGATAGGTTTTAGCTCTAAGCTTTGTTATAAAAAATAATCGGTGTTATTAACAACACAAAGCAGATGTATTAGAAACAGTTAGCCTTTTTGTTTAGTATAAGAAATCCGTTCATAGGGGCAACCAGAAGATCGATTAAAATTCTTTACATGTCACAAAAAACCCATTAAATCTAACTTTTTCTAACAATAAGCAAATTAATGTAAGTTTTTTTGGATCTGTAATTCGGATTCATAACACAAGTTACTTTGATGTACATTTAAGAATAAAAAAATTCAACAATGTAAATTTTGAGGTTCTAATCACAGTATCTTTGTTGAGGGTCAATCAAGCAGGTACTGATTTATATAGCAATTTCAAAATGTTAATAATTTAAATTTCTTGAGTTATTAAACGCCTTGTTATTTAATCTTTTACTCCCAAAATACTTTAACATTAATAGCCGTATTGCAATTTGAAACAGAAAAACTTTCATATTATAATTGACAACATGGTTTAGCACTTATTTTACAGTTTGAATAGTTTTCGGACAATAGCTAGAGAGCATAAATCATTAATAACACGCGGTTTTTACTCCACCAATTTAATATTAATAATATAAAATATCGATTTATTTCACTAATCCCAAATAACAAGCTTTAAAGTATTTTTTGAATATTAAAACAGCTTTAGTTAAAAATTTTGGAATTTTTACAATTGGGTTTAAAAAATGGGAAGTTTAAGGACTTTCTCTAATGTTTACCACGTCCATACTAAATCAAAATAAAAAAGAGTGTGACGTTAACCAAATGACAAATGGTTTATTTTCCTTACTGACGCTTCTACATGCTTTTCGTCGAAAGCATTTTTGTGTACGTTATTTACAAATAAAAGTAACCAACGGTACACCCCAGTAATTAAGAGGGAATTTAATAAATTGGGTAGAGGAGTTCATTAGATACAGTGCATATTCTTTTAATGCCGTAAAATCACAAAATGTCGCGTAGCAATTAACTCAAGTTAGTTAGCGCTGAAAGCCGATTAACATAGTCAATACGACTGACGAACAGGGCTGATTCAATCTGGCTTGAGATACAACTTCGATGGTAAAATTGACACCCATGAACAGGCCTTTCTCACAAGTCTTAGATGTTTATTCGAATTTTCTTACTCACTTAATCCCCGCTAACAAATATAAGCACCACATATTTTCACTAAACTTTCGATTTGTAACAAAAACATTTAGTTGAATTAAGGCTAAATACACGGACGAAGAGTATGATGTTAACAATGTATAAGGACATGCAGTTATTATTAACAAAAACATATTTTAACAAAAAAGCACAAAGTCTCTGTAGCCCAGAATTTGACAAAAAGCATTTAAAGCACACGTTTCAAGTATAATTGGTATAAATTTCATGTAGGAATATAACATACAATATTGACAGATACAAAAAAGCAGAAAACACACATTAGAGAAGAAATTTTATGAGAATGTAAACCCATTACGGTAGTAAATAATTATAACTATATTAATTACAACCACAATTAATCATGAATACATATCCACCCAATACGATGTACCAAATAACATATAATTTAAGCATTTTTTTCCTAAACTATATTGTACTAATGACACATACCAAACAATAGAAAGGAAAACTTTTACAAGCAAGACGATTTTTTTAAATTTAATTACGAATTAATATATTGTTGAAGACTGAAATATTTACTAATAATTGTGTTTGGATTTGCATGAGCTGTTTCTTGATTATTTCTTCCAAATCAACAATTTCACATAATTTAATATCGGAAAAAGCTGTTTCAGCTTATTTGCTTAGACCGAATAAAAACTAGCAACTTAATTGCTCCTAATTGTTCCAGTTGTCCTGTAAAAACAGTCCGCATTGTTTCAGGAAAACACCAGACAATGCTTGAATCATCTAAAAGTTAGCACAACTCGTACAAAAACAATAGTAATAATACAACTTATTAATTGTTCTACATTCTCTTTAGCCGGTTTGCCGTAATTGTTGTAGCTAGTTCAGTTTATTTTGTAAAAAACCCGACCGAGCGGGTATTTTATCTTAAAAAATGCATGAATTACAGTTGAGGTTGGCTAGCATAACATACTGTATGCATGAAGCACAGGGCAGTCCAGTTTTTAATCGGGAATCTTTGACAGTCAACGACACTGAAAAAACTGACAAAATGATACAAGCAATAAACAGACCCTGGTTATTTTTGTTTAATAAGCAGTTATTATGAATGAAGTATGTTTATTTTTACGTGATTTCCGTCTAACATCTGGACTAAGATCGTCCTGCGCCCATGTGTTTACCGGATCAAAAGTATTTTTTATCAAACATAATATGTAAACAAATATATCGCAAATGGGTTGCCTAATTAAATATGTTCATGGCTACCCTTAATTAAAAATACTGCAATTCATTTTTTTCAACAATGCACTCACTTGCTTACCAAACGAATTTAATACCAATCGAAAGTACAAAGCATGAGGAGCATGCAAAAGTTAGGTTGCCTACGTTTTACTGGTCACTATTACCGGGTTGCCCATTGTAAAAAGGTGAGGTAGGTGATACTAGCAATTTTTACTTATTTGGTTGCTCTGTGAAACATGTTTCACAGTATATTAAAATAAAGATCATTTTATTGCGAGGACAGTGGTATAGGCTTGCTTGCGAAAATTTGTTGATGAATCATCAGTTTAGTTTTTAATTTAATATTAGTCATAGCAATTTGCAAAAAGTCAATAATTGAACTGTCAATGTAAATGACGCCAAACATATTTTTGTTTTTTACAACCTGCCATGATAAAAAATAATCATATCTTCGATTCGATCATCTAACTAACTGATTAATCGAATTCTGAATTTAGTAATAGAAAAATTGTCAAATATTTTTTTTGTATTTCGATTGTTTAATAACAATAAAGTTTTTTTACGCGAGATGTGTTAATGAGTTCAAAGTTTGTTAAAAAAATATATTACTCTTATTTGTTTACTGTTGTTCTCTTCATAACTCAGATAAAATTTTTAAAATGAGTATATATCACAACACATATTGTTTTGTTAGATGTTTTTATATGTTAATTTCATATATTTAAAACACATTTTTATATTCAAAGCAATTATAAGTATACCATCATTACAGCACGTGCAATGCTTCTCCGCTTGTTCAAATTTTTAAATTTCAAACTTACAACTGTGTTCGCAATAAAATTATGTTTATTTTAATATCCGAGGTATGGCAATTAAGTTACTCCCGTCACCTCTCGTACTGACGCGAATGTTGACCGTTAGCGTGCACTAATCACGTCTGACCGGCGCCTAAGCATTCGTGCGTTGTCTGACGAGTTAAACGTCAACAAAGGACCCGTTCGCAAGATGTTGTCACGACTGAAGGCAATGTTGATCGGTTTTTTTTTTCGAAAAAAATAAATTACAGTATTTTTATTTGCGATATATTTGTTTAGATATTATGTTTGATAAAAAATTCTTATGATCCCGTAAGCAGATGGGCGCAGAACGACTTTAGTTCGTATCTTATACTATATGGGTTTTCGATTAAAATTGGGGCTGCCCTGTACATATTAGTTAGTATTTTAGAGGTATTAATGACAAACCGGTTGTTAACGTACCTGCCATGGAGAACTCGCAGTGACTTCGGTGACATGCAATTTACGCTCCAATCCGTATTGCCGTGGTCGTTGCAGATGGTAATGGAAAAACGGCCATAATTCGCCCGGATTAACTTTATTAACTCACCATCCTTACATTCAATTTTCAAGATTTTCCCTTCGCAAGCATAAGCCGTCTCGTAACGGTATTCTGTAACAAAAAAAGTATTACCCCTTCGCCAAAAATAAAGCTGTTATTAAACTAATTAAAGACATAATTAACGATAATTATAATTAAGTTATTTTTAGCGAAAATCGTTCATTAAAGTGTAATTTATTTTTAATATTTTGCATGGTGAAGTTTATGGATTTTTTGAGTTGTTTTTCTGTGGACTGAAATCCAGATGGATTTTGTTGAGCTTGTTGAAGCGCAATGCGTTGCATGAAACTTTTAATATTGTTAATTCGGAATGTATTTTCCATTGACAAGTCAGTCCATTATACGGGAGAAAACAACGAAGCACTCCATCATATCGACATTCATTTTATTCAGCAACTCTAAAAGAAACCTTTTAATGCGTCTTCTTTATTTGCATCCGAAGCCGAAATAAATGAAAAAACCCTGTAATGGATTTACCCCAGACTCTTCGCTATACATCCATAAAAAGATGGGCCGGGTATTGTGGTTTTTAATATCAACACGTCTTTTGTCCGAAGATGAAAAAACCTATTTGATATTGAGAATTTTAGCTGGCAACAATACCATCGTCCTTTTCAATGTTCAGTTTATTAACTGGGGGTTACATTGTACTCGCGATGTCTACCTTCGATGTACATGAATAATCCAGTTAGTAGCAGCTTTTAGTAATATTGCTGTATAAGAACTTTCTAGGTTAAACTGCAGATTCAAGATCTCCGTAAAGCGAACCTAGAAAATTCCAAATTCTGCGACTTGAGTGTGTGAGTGTATGTCGCTGTGGAATACTTTTATGCCAACCTTTAAAATGCATTTGTAAGACACACATTATTTTCCTGTTCTAACCCCACATTTTAACAATTATTATCACATACTATTTAGATTTTAAAACGTCGTCAATATAGTCATCCTTGTCTATCGCACGGATTTCTATACTTTACTTTATCGCTCTCATGTAACGGCAGATGGACCATCACCGTTTTCCAACCGTGTATATTCGTTTTACTTCGGTACCTTTGAATATTCGCAGGTGGCATGAAATAACATCCTATTGTTTGCTAAACTCTATATTATTCAGTTCTCAAATGTCTAAAATTACTTGTATTTGTAGAAAAACACTATTTCAAGAATACGACTCCCTAAAGACGAAAGATTTTATGAGGACCTAGGGCGTGACCTAATTTAGACAGCACCGATAATGTTAATTGACGGTTTTATGACTTATTTTTTTATTCCCGATAAAACATTCATTACTCAAACACATTTTGCATTATACGTTCCAACTAATCAAGACTTTAACCGGGCGATAAAATTTAGCTGTCTTTATAAGACCGGAATCGTAAAAATTTCAAAGCATAAAAATGTTATAGGGAAATTTTAGTGCTATTGGCACCTCCATGACTACGTCTATGAAATCCCCTTCAATGGCAAACAGTTTTACTGGAGTTTTATTATGATTTACTGATTTTCATTGCTCTATTCAGATTATTTGTCACCGATATATTTAAGACTTTGTCAAGAAACAACATCAAGCACTGGCGTAGAGCCATTTCATTAAATGACAAGACGGATTTATTATTAAATAATTCTTATAGTGGGTGCTTATAAATGAAGTAGGAAAAATGAGAAAATAAATCCCAAGTCGCATAATAAAGATACAGGGTGTCAAAGTTAAAATTGTATTTTCTATATTTGTAGATAACTTCTTAAAAAATCCAAATATTTACATAAAATTTATAAATCAGGGTTTTTTTCCGAGCGAGAAATTCAAATTTGTTTCTAATTTTGACGTCACTAGTAGAGGGCGTCACTTCTGTGGTCTCATTTTTGCTACTTCAATTAAAAACACCCTATATAACAATATTATTACGTAGATATTAGTGCCATTTTTTTTGTATGTAAGAGATTATTATTTACTTTTTATAATACCAAATTAAAATGTCTCCATTATCCCCTTCAAACTAACACGCTGGATGCGTCACTGTCTTCAGGTAATATCCATTTTACCTTGAAAAAATCAATTAAACTGCTTAATTAAAATTGTTTCAAATTAATATATTTTTTAAAATATAACCTAATCACAACTGTCACGCAATATCAAAGCGATTTATTTCATTCTGTTTTCATCATCCCTACAAAAAAATCCATTAAAGTTTGTACGTGAAGTTTCTCAAAGCTTTTGCTTGATGAAAAGTGTTGTAATTATTGTCATAATGTTCACTTAAGGCGTTTGGAAAACTTTTTGTACGAGTCAAAAACGTTGTAACTTCGGACCAACACATACATTAATAACGTAATAATTTAATACAGTGAAATAAAATCATAATATGTGGGACATAATTACAAAATTTATTCTGATTTTCAGCAAATAATTAGCCATTTTAATTTAAATTAAATTTATTCAAAGAAATATACGCATTTGGGTTATGTTGAGCGTTAAAGTGTAATTTATATTTAACGGAAAATTACCCCTAACGACATAAATTTAATATATTCGTTTTCATATATTTAAAACCGCATTAAGGACTACTTTTTAAATCATCACACGTTAAATTAATTTTATCTGAGTCAGCCGTAAAAGTTACATAAAAACCTTAATTGCACGCGTTTGTCAAATGAAATTTTATTTTGTCATTATTCCGTTTGTTTATTTGAATCAACGTCGTTACAAAAACATAATTGGCTAACAACTCCCCCCCCCTTGCTTTTTTAGGTTATTATTATTCATAATCTCTGGTCTAACTACACCCCATGTCGCTGCATGAAACAAATTAATATAAAAGGCTGATTAGGGTATTGAACAAATTTTTTGCTTGTCTGGAGCACCTAATTTATCTATATAGAGGTTAAGTTAAAGTTACAATATTCGAGATTAAGTAAACAAAAAAAGGTCAGTGTTACTACAAGACCAGGTATGAAAACAGTGCTAAAATGCAGAAATTGCGTAAAAATGCTTATTGCATTTTATTCCTTTCCCTATATGAGAGTAATCCGCCTTTGCTATGTAAATTGGACACTTACCTAGTAAGTCATTTAATCATTACTATATTCCGAGAAAGATTGGATGCCTGGGTTCTGTACACAAGTCTATATTTGCTAGAAAATTGTTTTAAACCTAATGAAGTCTTTAGCTACAGCTTAATAAAGCTGTACAATTAAATTAATGATTCTTGTAACTTGTTTCTAGTGTTCTCGGTAAAATTTGGATACAACGGATTTTTCTGTAAAACGTCAAAGACTGTGAAATGTAAATTAATATTATAAGCAACTTAATGAGAGATATTAAAAATAAAAACTTTCCTGGAATGTCAATTAAAGATAAGGTTGTTGTGAATCCAATAATAAAGTCTTTTACTTTGATATTGCGAAATGTAAAATCCAGTATTTATTACTGTTTTTAATTATAACTGAACTAATGTACTGATCTGCGTGGACTTTCTGAAGTCATGGTACGATTGATTGGTAATTAAAAACCTATCTGTAAATAACGAGCTAGCAAAAAGGATCTACAATTATTTTCTCTGTTCAGATTTCAAGTTACCGGAATCTGATTTCCATCACTTCACTTTTCTAGCCTACACCCAATCTGAGTGACGTAGATAATATAAAAGCACTATTACTATAAAGCGTATAAAATATAAAATGATTTTTAACATACAAGCTTTAAATTTGGAAAGAACTCATGTCTAAATTATCAAAAACTGATATCATTGTACCTACTAAAAATAATAGATTCATGATGTATACAGCGTGTTCTGCACAATATGTACTATTGTTTCGATAGTCAGATGGATACACTAAGCTGCAAAAAAGTTCTGCCATTTAAAAGAAACATGGTGTGCCACAAGTGGCGCCCTCTACTAGTGACGTCAAAATTAGAAACAAATTTTTCATCCGCAAAAAGCCTCGATTTACAAATTTTATATAAATATTTTTACAAATATCGCATAATTTTATTATGCGACTTGGAATATAGGTATGTTAGGTTAAAAGGATTTATTTTCATCTAAGGAATCTGTAGTCTCATTTTTGCTACTTCATAAAGAAACACTCTGTATAGGTGTTTGGTTAAATTGCTATCTATATTTTGGCACTTGGTCTGTGTATGCGCACCAACCTATTTGTATATTTTTCCACATTAGCCCCTTCTAAACTGGTACGCCATGGTCCAATATCCAGCTATGTGGCACTCTCTAGATTTATTTTTTAAGATTGTGCCTAGTTGAGTGTATCATGACCAATAAATCTTGAAAATGTTTCTTTGTACCAAAAACCCCCTTCATAGATCTGACGCCTATAGGTGTGGGTTATTTGGCGTTTGAAAGTTATATTATCACAAAATCTAAACTGTAATAAGCGTTATTTGTCGCTATAATGAGATTATTAACAGCGGACTAAAAATTTTGAATGGGGTTTGCGAAATAGTAAAGCTATTACGATGTATCGATTCGAAAATTCGTGCCCACATATGATGGACAATCGAAGTGTATGCTATTAAACGTTTTATAATCAATTATTATGTGACACCATAATAATAATGGGCGGTAATATCTCCGAGCAGCGCACAATAGCTGGGTTGTGAGCTGCGTATAGATAGATTTTGTTATTTTATTTAAATAAAATATGCCAAGGCCTGAAATACACATAATTTGCAGTGACTAATTTCACCGCGGCCTTTCGAAAACGTAGTGCATTATCTGCTGTATATATCTCGAATAAGCAGCGTTCGTGATGAATGTAGAGATATATCGCCGATCTCCAATGCGGTTTATTTAGAAACCGTTCACTCAAAATATTGATATTGTTGGGTAATAACTGCAATAACATTAAAAGCTCGACTTGGTTGCACGGTTGCATTCAACTCTTTGATGTCATTTGTATCCCTGGAAACCACTGAACAGCCTCCAATAATAGGATTACTAGGATTATGCACTTTTAAATTTTTACACCTCGGTTATACCTACTGATCCGGTAATAGATCAAAGGCTTTGTCACTAGAGTGTATATTCTGATATAAGAATGTGTTGCCATATATTTACCTACATATTTATGCGTTTACCGATAGGATTTCAATACCAATTGCTAGGATGAAAAAAAATCAATGGAAGGCACAGTAAGATCAATCTAAAACCCGCTATGTATATTAGAAACGATGAGAACATATGATACTATTACATTTTTATTCACTGTCAGTGCTAACGGAAGGTTAGACACGTTATCAAGATTATGTTATTAAAGACGTTATGATTTTAAACAATTTTGATAATGCGCATATTTTACAGTACAATTACTCAAATCTAAATATGCAAATCATAAATGTCTCGTGAATGACTAAAGACGACGTCATTTATAAAGGTTATAAAAGATTCATCAAAATGAATTTCTTCTACTCAAAGTTACTGTTGTTAAAAATGTTATTTCGTTGAATCCTGCCGTGAACAAATAATAGATAGTATTAAGTAACTAATTTTTCTTTACAATTATTTATTTTTCTACGATAAATAGATAATGATCTTTGAAAATATTCATGAGTAAACATTTCTCTTATTAGCTAAGCCTTATATAATTCAGTTGTTAAATTATTTGTCTTTGATGAAGAAAACACTTTCAGTATATTTTCACTCAAAGCATCTACGTTTCAAATAAGACTCTAAAACTACACCTATCGCTAGAATAAAGTAATAAAACACTGGCATTTAGCAATTTAAGACTGCCAAGTACGACTGTAAAAAAATCCCAACGTTGTACGATTATCCAGGAAAGTCTAGTAACTTTATCTATACAATACTATAAAAAAATAGATTTCTAAAATGTGAGTTTAGTTATCATCAATTTCGTATAAAATTTACTGTTATAGGCTGCTGAATATTTAAAAGAAACAATTTATTTGTATTATGGTCCAGTCAACACTATATCTTGATAAAATTGTGGCCTTTGTCGAGATATATTTTTTTCGGTTACGAAAGGATTGAGGGTGATGGAGAGTAAAGTCTGACAGATGCGTCATTTTAACAAACAACCAATTTGAATTCCACATTTCGTGAAAGCACATCTTTCCACTTTAATAAAAGTCGTTTTGGGGAATGGGAAGCATATCAAGTAAGAATGCCGAAGCCATTATTAGGGCTACCCGTTTTTTTCGATAACATAAAGTAGATATATCAGTTAGGATAAAAGTGCCCTTATTGTCATTCCACTTCTAAACTGGCCCTAATCGGATAATGACCAAACGGAGTGGCGCCCGAACAGAGACTGGAGTGGATCAGGTTCTGCCTTCTGGTATGCCCCATGTCATCTCATCTATGGACGTATACTGAAATCACCCGATCTGGCAACATCGCAAGCATAACAGTTGGCGTTTTAGACCGGTTTGACCGATCGAATACACAACACGATTCAATGAAATGAAAACAACGATGCATTTGAACATTGCATAGAATTCCTGCTGAAAGCAGGAGGGTTTAGGGCCCATCAGTGTTGCCATATATACGATAATTATCGTATTATACGACAATTTTAAGGTTCAATACGATCGTAATTTTTCCTGTACGATATACAATTATTCACGATAGTTTCACCTTTTTCAACTTTTTAAATAATAACTTGAGTCTTTTTCATATTTATAAACAAATATATGTCTTTTCGATCATAAACTAAAATAAAACTGCTTCTCAGTAGTGATAAACTCTTCCGTGATTTGTGCAGTTCGTTCAATCTGTCTCATCAATCTAGCCTAGTCCGTGATGCAAGGTGTATTATGCTTTGTGGTCCAAGGGGTATGTGGTTCCATTGTCTAAACATGAGAATCCAGTAATCTATGTGAGAATGGAGAACGTGTCTTTAACAATTTGCAGTTTGCAGTAGAGATGGGCAATACGGCCATTTTTAAAGAGCCGTACGGTACAAACGTAAAAGGTAAGTTCATGCACTAGCGATTTGCGAGTTGCGATTTGCGGACTTCAATTTGATTGGTTAACATAAATTATTTTTGACATCAATTCATTCATTTCAATTTATTGCGAGAATCGCAAAATTTAAATTTAGGGGTCGGGAAAATAGAAATAGTTTCAATTTTTAGCGATTATCGCAATAATTTTGACAAACTGCGTATGTACAATTCCGTCATATGTTTTCTGTTGACACTTCGCTACACAAATGTCAAATGCGAATTAAGTATCCAAATCAATCACAATCTCGTCTCATTTGTAAAACGTTTATTTATTTCACAATTATAAGTATTTACAATATTAAATAAATATTAAAAATCGGAAAATGACGTAAAGGAACAAAATCAAGTAAGATTTTTAGGCAAATCAGTGGCAGCTACTTGAAATCATTTTAGTGTTCCAACCTAAATTATAATTACTGTCACATAGCAAGGGTGTGCTAGGTAACAAGAAGTTTAAAGTATGTAGTTTTCGCGTGTGTGCATGAAAGAATGTAAAATTTTCATCGCAAAAATCGTAAAATCGTTAATCGCTACTCGCAAATCGCTA
The DNA here is from genome assembly GCA_025584915.1 of Monochamus saltuarius. Lineage (NCBI taxonomy): Eukaryota > Metazoa > Arthropoda > Insecta > Coleoptera > Cerambycidae > Monochamus > Monochamus saltuarius. The sequence continues at coordinate 19,915,300 of CM046730.1, read as the reverse complement.
GTGCATGAACTAGAAAAAAATGGACCATGGAACTGGCGACTTTAAGCTGACGACCATTGTACATGTTTTTGCAATAATAATGACACTCATCCGTCAAAACAGTTTTTGAACTTGTGGAAGTTCTGAGTAGAAATCTCTACTGGTGAGTGAAACAACTAATAACTAATGTTAAAAGTTGACACTAGATTATATTACAAATACATCAGCAGGTCAAAAGAAATCGCAAAATTAATTTTAAAGAGTGCCATTATTATTACAAATGATTGTACATTTTATTTATAAAATAATGCATACCTAATACCTATAGAAAGTTTTATAATGAAAATTTTAGTTTTCTCACTATACTTTGACTAGTACCGCTACTTACCACGAGGCGGCAGATACGATAGAATATACAATAATTTATTATTTACCATACGATTGTATACGATAATTTTAAGACATCGATACGATAATTTTCCGTTGGACGTCTGGCAACACTGGGGCCCATCCATGTACGCGAGCTCCTGCTGCCAAGTAATGACCCAGAAATAATTCAAAAACTGACATTAATCTGCCAAACACAAAGAATTTTTAATGCGCTTCACACATATGGGTACAATGTCACGTAATAATAGCTCTAATAATACACGTTTTCAACGGACGCGAATGGGGTGCGTTCCACAAATTTTTAATCGCGTAACACGTTATATTTTATTCACAGTTTTTATGCTATCTACATAAATACCCCACGTACCACCACCGTATTCGCATACATCCACTGAATATTCTGCACCTTCCTAAAAGGGTGGATTACATTTTAACATACGTGTCATAAACACGCATCAAGTTGCTACTGAACACCGTCACAAAAATTCAAACAAATGGCCACGTCGCCTGCTTACACTCTTTCACAAACACATATTTCTTTCATTTCAAGTACAGCCCGTCCCGCAGACAATTGGTAAAGTAAATTATAAATGCGGAAAGGCACACTGAACTCGTAAATATAGAAACAATGCGATCGAAGACTTGGTGTAGCAAAAATCAGATAAAGGTCTATATACTTCTCTACGACTTTTCGTAAAGAAAATATATGCTTTAGGACGAAAATGAATTTTGTGAAGATGGTGTATACACACAAGTGTTTAGGGGACAAAAATGAACAAAAAAGTCTAATAAACATATGGTCGAATATTAACGGTTAATGAGATAGCAATGACAATATTTTTATTGCTATTTTTGCGAAAGCTGTTACTATTCGATATTTTATGTTGAGTAGGTCACGCATTCTAAATCAAACTCACATTAGTGATTACTAATTGTCACATTTATTTTGATGTTTGTGATTTAAACGTTATTTTGTAATTGTCGCATTTATTTTTACATGTGCGTTCGCTTAGTCGGTATTGTACACACAATTTCGTAAAGCCTGCTACATTTATTCATCGAGAATATGCTGATATTATTTTTATTTATGGGTATTGCAACGGTAGCTATAATCGTGCAGTTGCTGAATTCGACATCGCTTCCCGAACAGAAGAGTGCCAGATAGAAATGTATACCAGGCAGTCTTCAACGATGCACGTGAAACTGGAATGTTTACCAATGTGAGAATTACATTTGACAGGCAAGCTGGTCATGGTCTAGCAGTGGAAGAAGAAATTCTAAATATGATAGAACATAGCCCGGGAGTAAGTACAAGGCGCATAGCAACCTGTCTTCAAATTAATCAAACTATGGCATGGTAAGTTATCCACAACGCTGGATTGGCCGAGGTGGTTTCCAAAATTGGCCACCAAGGTCACTAGATTTGAATCCCCTTGATTACTGCCTTTGGGGATGGTTTAAATCATAAGTATATGCAACAAAAGTGAACACAAGAGAGCTATTCGATCGGATTGTCAACTGTGCAGCACTCATTGCTGTCTCAGTAACCGTTGATATTCGCCCATACGTTTATTTGGCTTTTTTGTTCACTTTTGCCCCCTGAACACTCCTTTCGAATATTGGGGTATTGGTTCCCCGACGCGCCACTGCCCTAAGGTGAGAATAAGGTTACATTTTGAGCAACAGCACCACCGTCATACAATGATTAATGTAACAAAAAAGTAAAGAAAGAAACACACGTGGTTTAATTAAACATAGAAAAAAATCGGGGGCATGAACTCAATTAAGAGTCTTTTATTTCTAGCCCCATATTGATTCGTGTATTATATGCGAATATGTTTGTGTAAATACTCAATAAAAATGATGTACGAGTATTTCACGTTGAGTTGAATCTATGCAAGTATTGCATGACCAGTTCAAGAGTTGCATTATATGAAGGAAGGGAAAGGCAGTTTCTACAGTTGTCAGCACTTTCTTGTCCATACACAGATGGATTTCTGTAGACGTCTCCGGAGTACCTAAGGGCCTTTTCGGATATTTAGAAGTCGATAAACTGGTGATTTATTGCTTTTTACCCCAAGTTCTTCCAAACGTTGAATATAAATCTCATTTCATTGAATTTAATATTTTATATATTTCTCTTAGGTATTTGGTGAATCAAAATGGTATTTTTGGATTTATCCCGCGTTTTCCGAAAACTACTTTGGCGGTGTTCAATATAATAGTATTTGTATCAAAATAATTTAATATATCATTCAAATTGTCTCACTTGTGTTTTCTATATTTATTTTATAATCAATATTCTTGTTAAAATGACTATAGTTCAATTAGAGTTCCATTAAAAATGCGTGTAGTTAACAAGGTGCGGCAAAACGAGTATGGTAACAGGTAATTTATGATTTATTTTTTAAGATTCAGCTTTAAACCTACACAGGATATTTGTATTGTGGAGTTACGGCTTTGTAAAAAAATTCACGCCCCTGGAAAAGCGACGATTCACTGGAAACACTTTCCTAAATTCATTATTACATATTTTTCCATGAAATGGAATGCTTCTATAAATACCAGATATAATAAAATATACACTCTATACTGCAGAGAAAATCAATTTTACAGAAAATATCTTGTGAATTTCAAAAGCTCCAGTAATTACAAATATCGGGGCATTCGCATCAGTCTATTTCAAATTCCCAACGTAATATAAAAAGTATTTTTTGCATGAATTCATGAGTAGGTACTTAATTTCATTTTCCATGCGATTACAGTGTTTGTTATTACAGGGCGAGAATATTTAACTCCATCAGTTTTCAAATTAACACCTTAACTTTTAATATTTACATAATCTCTGCGGCAAAGAGATTGTATACTGGGCTGCGCGCACAGGGTTTTGAGTTCGATTCCCACGACAATTTTAAAGGCTTATCAAGCTTCCAATTTTTATAATAAGTTACAATTTTATCCCCGGGTGCATGGAAGCAATACATTTAAAAATGTATACACTAATGTAGGTCACTGTTAATAGAAAATGATTTATTTGCTTATTTAGGTAGGTAAGAACATAAATTTATACAGAAACATAATCTAATATCGTAATATAACGAAATAGAAATATGTACATATATAACTTTTGAATTCGATTCACAATAATTAAATTGGAACTTAAAATTTTGCTACACTTTCGAATATTGCTTTCATTATTTCAATAACTCCGAAGAAATTTCATAGGAATTTGCACTTTTCATATTCATTTAATTATGCTCGAATTGTCTTTTCTGACGATAATTAATAAAAATTTTATCTGAAAATTTTGTTACACTTTCGATCCAAATGTTTCTACACTCGAAATTTTTGTTCTGGTATTTTTATTTAATTTTTAATTTAAACAGCAATAATATGAGTATACAGGGTGGCCAGATGAAAACGAAACAGAGCCATTTTCAGGAACTGCGTCAAGATAGTAGAAAAACGCTCACACCTGTTGATTTTAGATTAAATTATAAACATTATTGCTGGAATTTTTGACTTCGCCGCCAAATATTTTGCTTAAAATCTATATTACTGAATGACGAACAATGATTTATTTGTTTATCCTTTGCAACTCCCAGCTATTGTTAATTTCTTATTGCATAGGTACAATCGTTTGCAAAAACAATGACACTCTGGAAGTTCTTAGTTGAAATTTCATTAAATTTCTATCGGTGAGTGAAACAACTAATAACTAATATTAAAAATGTAAAATAGATTTTACTACAAATACATCAGAAGTTCAAAAGAAATCACAAAATTCATTTTAATGAGTGTCATTATTATTGCAAACGATTGTACATGTAAAAATTATAATCGAAAATCAAATTTGACAACAATAAGCAAGTTTGTGACCAAAATCCATCGACGGGACAAAGAACAACGCGTAGGTTTCATAAAGTATTTAAGATTCTATATTACAGATAAAGAGAACCTTTTTGTATATGGACATACCTAATTTGTTTCTCTAATGATACTGTTATGTACTCTCATTGAGTACATGTTTTGTTTGCGTTACATAAATTACAAGGAACGGTACATCGAAGTAAAAAAACCGTGAAATTTTTAACAGCCTAATAATGCTTCTCTAGGTAAATGGAGTCAAGCTGTAAGTTGTAAAAGATAACATATTTGTTGTTATATTTTGTATAACAATTACAAAAACTGTTTGCTTTTTGTTACATTTATAAATTTTAGTAATGTTTCGAATTAAATTATTGTATTTATATGTAGGTTGAGAACGTGTAAAAGTACGTATATTTAAAATTTAGAAAAAAAATCAAATATTTATTTCTGATAAAAATGCAAAAGCTATTGAGGGTTTTAAGAACGGTTTTTCCTACCCTATATGTATAGATAATTGGTGTTGGGGCCAGTGTGTATAGTAGATTGTTTTGAGTGTGCAGGATGTGTAAACGCGAATTACGTTATCTAGGAAATTCTCACCAAATTGAATTTAAATTTTATGCTAAACTGGCCGTATTATTTAATATATAGTTTGAGCGTATGCGTCGTTTGATGGATATAATGTAATTTTCAGGGCAATTAAAAAAGAGATGTACTCAATGATATATCGCGTACTTCACATTTTGGAATTATTAAAGTTTACAAGAGGAATTTGAGAGCAAAGGTTTTAACGATTTTTCCACCTCGTGAACATTTTTTAAAGGAAGGCGTTTTTCCCAGTCACCCCTGTTTTAAAAATATGATTTATTTGACGGTATCAAACTAGGAAAACAAAAGTTTTCCTTCTTTTTGTCCGCCTCAGATAGGTTGAAAGCTCCTTCAAAGAAATTACACAAACAATTTACCGCCGAATTCACTTACTCTTTATTTAAAAAACAAGTGCTTTATACACCATAAAGGACTAATTGAAATAATCGTATCTGCAAAACTTTGAACTTTGCGTGTGTAAGGAACCTAATATATTTTACAAATATGTACATAAAGGATCTTAAAAGTAATTAGTGCTTTAGAAGTTCGAAGATATTTCTGTGAAATTGAATTTGCCCCTATAAAGGTATTCTTATATATTTAGAAGAAAATAAGCTTTATAATGACTTGCCAAAGCTTACTGAACCAATTCCAATACTCATACAAATTCAATAAACTTCCATTAACACACTTCTAAGCCTGCTACCACCTTTGAACATGTCCTTAATGGTATTTGGCGCATTTACAGAACAATGTGTCGAATAACGAGCCACTTTTCCCATTTTTTCAAGTTAATCTACACTGAAAAATATTAACTAACAAAATTCAAGTATAATTCAGCTTAAATAACAATTAAATATTGCGCTACAGTTTCGAATTAATTTTTTCTATACTTTCGAATATTCTCATTTCAATAACTATTATTCTCTATATATAGGGTGATTCATTAATAACGGGACAGAGCTTAAGGGCATATTGCTGACCTCAAAATAGAGCAATTAAGCCAAATATGCCTCATCGGAATGTTGCTCCTTTTCGATCTACAGGGTGTCAAAATTCAAGAAATAAATTACATTTTCTTTCTTATCTTTCGATTGCTTGAAGCAAATTTCACGAAATTTTGTTTATTTTGATCACATTTGACTTCACTTTTAGATAAATTCATGAGAGTTAGATGCGTTTTTCTCAGAAACCATTGCTTCTAGCGACATCAACAAGGTGTACCTTCTTTAACTAGAAAAGATAGGGAAGAAAATTTTTCCAGTCCAAAATGAGATACAGTGTAGCACAAATTTCAGAAAATACGGTCGATGCGATCGAAAAATAATAAAGAAAATGTGATTTATTTTTTCAACTTTGACACCTTGTAGATCGAAAAGGAGCAACATATAAAGCTTAATCGCTCTATTTTGAGGTCAGCAACATGCCCCTAAGCTCTGTCCCATTATTAATGAATCACCCTGTATATTATCCACGCATTTTCTCTCTATATCCTTTTGTTTTAACTTATTTAATGCGTAAATTTAGACCGAGTGAGGCGACAGAACAGGCAGTTATGTGGCGTGGCTGAAGTAGTGTCAAAACACTTAATATTTAATAATATCGACGGGTTGCAACCTTTCATACTAGATTTAATTGCAGTAATTACCGCAGCTGGAAGACATACGAGGTCGAACAATCGCATTGGGCCGCGCATACCTCAGCCAGGTGTGTATTAGTCAAGTCTGTGCGAATTCTGCACGCTCAACAAAGTTACTTTAAAGATTCTCACACGACAAATTTTGTTTATTTCATTTTTGGGTGCCGTTAACGAAGTTATTGATTCTACACCCAACTGTGGTACTCTGTCATTTTTGCCGATATTGCGGTATTGTTACAGGGTGGACCAGAAACTTGCCTCACTTTCGAATGAAAGAAAACTCGTTCTGGTTCAAAACCGTAATTTAATCTGACTGCGTTAAATTGAGGAAGAGTAAATTGTCGATTATACTTCAAAAAAAAATGTAGGAATTTTCGTATAATACGCAGTGGTATTACGGATATATGGCTCTGGATGATTCCATGCGAACAAAACACTTATCAGTGCACATTGCTCATGTTCTGAATATATCGGCGCTGTCATTTTTAAATCGACCTAATAATTTTGTTCTCAGTTCATGAATGCGCGTATACATGCTACAGACATTTCCCCGTATCAACTGACAATACTGGTAAATGTATTCTCATATCCTCTGACGTATCATATATAAAATAATCACGGTATTACTCATAATTAATTATACACATGATGGTCGCTTTTGATGGTAATTAAAATTTCTAACACGTTTACCAACACAACACGATGAGATGAATAATTGTCTTCAATATAAATGATGACAAAACGGCGAATTGTATACGACAGAATGCGGAATTATAGTGAATGAGAGGAACAAAGCAGTTAAGAACGTAATGAGACTAATTACGTAAAAAATATACGACAAAGCTTTCCGTACGACCACTATTATCTTTGAAAAGATCAGTCCGGTGAAAAAATTGCTTAAAGTGAACTCGAGACGGATAATTACAGTTACGTATAAAAAAAATCTACACAACACTGGTTCTTATCTGAGATAAAAGATGCGACCATGTGTGCTATTTTCCAGATATTTGTATCAACAGTCCTTTCCATTTAGTTAACTTGGTCCAAAAGTAAAAACAGTTAGCTAACTATATCTGTATAAACACTGGCAACACTTTTATAATACGTATTATTCACTCACAAATTTACTATTCTGTACAGGATGACCCGGAACTGATGGTAGACTAAAATAAAAAAATAAAGAAAGTAAATGTTGCGCTGTTAAAGGTAAATCCTATTTGAAAATACGGGAGCCGAACAAATTTGCATGAAAGTAAAAAATCAATACGAGAACCCATTAATTATCATTAATATCATAAATTGCCGTATCTTACGATTCGAATTTGGTAGATATTTAATTCAATTTAAAAAATTTACATACTTAAATGATCAAGTACATAAGCATACGCGTGACTAGACATTTACCGATGTATCTATTTAGTTTGTAGACGTTTATGTGAAAGTAGTAATACATCAAAATACGCCAACAAGCCTAGTAGGGAAAGCGTCATTTTATGTATAAAAGATCTATATTAGATAGCCTGAAGCATACACGTCATATACAGGGTGTCCGAAATACACACACCATCGATTAAACCTAGTAGTTTTTCTTAATGTGGTAAAAAAGTACATGTACATGCATGCATAAATGCAGACCATGAACCTTTACTTTATTGCCAGTGTTTTTATAAATCTGGTGAGTTTGTCAGTGTATTCAGCCAAGTGAATTTTGTGCGTTTACCTGAGCAAGAATGACTGCCTTACATGATGCAGGACATTCTAATCATAAGATATCGATTAGTTATAATAATACTGTGGCCAGTGCATTTCGTTTTTCTCTAGTGCTTGCTTGACATTTCATAAACAAAAATGGAAACGCTTTTAGCAAGCACCATTAAGTCATTCTGAACACTTCATACACTCGGACACCCTGTATTTTAATGTCATTTTACAAACAGTAAGTTTGTGTAATGCGAAAAAATGTTTAATAATTTATGTTTCGTAAGCTAGGGAACGTTATGAGTGGGTTCACAAAGGTTAAAACTTAATTGTTAAAATGTCGTTTTATGTACCAATTTGCCGGTAGGCAACCAACCAACAAATTGGTGGAACGCAATGCATTACAACCGAAAAAATAACATGGTATTTGTCAGGAAGGTAATTCACTTTCACGGCACAACTCAAAAAACATAAAAGTGTCAAGAAATAAAAGAATGCACTTCAATTCACTGAAATAATAACCCGTAATAAATTTTAAATATTATGTCTTGCCTCGAAATTCCCATGATGGCCATGCGGTTAACACCATAAACAATGGTTATTTGTCATTTTACGACCATCTTATAAATGCTGTACTTATTACGAAGCTAAGAGGGAACAAGGGGTGGAACACGAATAACAATACAAGAACAACAGCTCACATCGTCTATACAAATTCTCTAAAGATGGACAATGGATTCTCTAGTCTTAATAACGTCACAAAGAAAACTTGGCAAAGTAAATACCTCTCTATAAATGCTGATATTGTTAACGAGCACATTTTACATTTACTTTTAAAAATATTCTCTATACTTTTAAATCCATTTAAAGTTATTCTAAAGAGATATATCTAGTTTTCAAAATAAATATAACAAAGTACGTGCCGTAGCTGGCTGCTCTTGCATTTATATTTCACAGAATATTTAAAATTTAAATGAGCGCCAACAAAAAGATAAAACTTATAGTTATTTGGACTAGAAACGGGATGTCAACTCATATCTTTTCTGCATTACTGAATAAATACATTCTAGAGACCGATTTCAGCGGCTTCATGACATCAAAACCGGAGTCGGTTCAGTATTCCCACACCCTTAAAACGTTTCTATTGAGATTGTACAATCGAAGTTAAAATTTTTTTAACGAAATGAAATATTTGGGTGAGGAATATCAGTGTTCCCCTTTACTTACCACAATAAATAATAGTTATTTGTTTTTTACGAGCCATTTTATGAACTACCGGGGAGTTAAATAAATTGGAGGCTTAATACTTTAAAAAGCAACATTATAAAAACAACCCACATTGGCATGTAATTGTCCTGACCAAGACTCTAAATCTTTGAAAAGGGTAAAACATAAAACCGCTCATTCTTCTTATGAACCATAATTTGGAAGACTCATAAAAAGGCACCCAAATGAAATATGACAAAACCACGGACAGTTACGTCCTATTATAATAACCAATACACGCCATATAAGTATTGTAATTGCTCGAAATTAACCACTAAGAATTGTGGTATACAGAAAGAAACTTCTTTTAAATGAACAAACCACACGAAATGTACTCCACTTTCGAATTGAAGTTATTCTGGCACGTCTCACAATTTTCTATGTTGGCACAATATGTTAAAGGCGTTCTGTCTAAAATGAAAATTTGTTGTACATTGAAATAATTCTTATCTTAAGTCCGACAATGCAATAAACTTACAAATCCTTTAAAAATTAAGCAGTTAGTGACTTAAGGGTCAATAAACTGTTCTGATATATCCTCATACAGTTGTGTCTAGTTATAACGACCAATATACGCCATACAGTATTACAATTGATGAAAACTAACCAATAAAAATTGTGGCAACTAAGAAAATCTTTTGTTTTAAATAAAACAATGAATTGTCCATCTGAAGCGTTAACAATTCTTAACGAATTTAAGAAAATGTTTTGAGGTTAAGGAAAACAATTTTAAATTAAATTGCTAATTCCTGAAAACCGTTTATAAATATATAAGTACTGCTAAAAAAATAAAGCTCACAAAGCTTGCATTTCTCAAGCATTTAAAAGAAATAATGAGAATATAATTTACTAAATTTAAGATTAAGACAGTAAGTCTGTCCAAGTGCGTGTCGCATAATTATGTTGTTTTGGATTCGGCTTGTGAAATTGTATTGTAAAAAGAATATTCCGTGTTAAATAATAATTACGAGCACTTCAATATCGTAGTTTATAGGGGCTTTAAAAACGGGATTCCTTAGATTAAATGAGTCACTCAGTCATGAGGAATCCCTTTATACGCCCATAAATATTAGCGGCATTGTCAGACGCGATTTCAATAAATTTTCCGGAGGCAATAGAATCGCGTATGTGTATTCGGCAATAGCGGCACCGAAAACATGTATGATGAAAATCTTAGGCTCTCGGAGCTGCATGCTCTCACGATGGCGTCGATGAAAATAACGCTAGAACGGCGTGGGTAGGTTTTGGAGGTATTGATTTATCTCCCGTACTAGACTCGCTCTCATACACCCTTCGTCGCGTTAGTTTGTCCCCAGGCATAAAGAAGCCACTCTAAACTCAGGTCCAAAAATTTATTGTTCAATTATTACACACGCGCGACACTGTCCTGGGGATGCCCCGCTGTACTCCTAATCGGAACGGTTTTATGTTTTGCCCTTTTTAAAATTTTAAAGGCCGGGTTTAATTATTACATGATAATGTGAGTTGTTGTTCTCGTAATGTTGCTTTTAGCTTGCCAACTGGGCCCCTCCATTATTTAACACCTTGATAATTTATAAGATGAGCTGTAAAATGTCAATAAACCTTTATTTATAGCTTTAAACAGACACCTAAGCTAAATTCTCGCAAAGGACGCGCTTAATAACTTAACACCGTATTAATTGACTACTACTGGAATATAAAATCTATTCTCTGAAATATTAAATGCCCTGCCTTTGGTTGCTGATAAAGGCGGAACCAATCTCTACACCTTATTCGCACTCTACTATACACGGTGAACCTTAAATAAGTACAAATATTTTAACTGCTGGTGTAGTTTGTCATATAGATCAGTCTAGAAAGCCATTTTTAAAAATTTCTAATATTTACGGATATTAATTTTTTTTTAAATACCCACATTTTGAGGACCGCTGCCATAACCAACCTAATGAACCATATGATTTGTTGCGAGGTTGCCATATCTCCTCTAATATAAATATTAAGTTTCCTTTAACGTAATAGTAAAGTAATACGGTTAAATTCCATTTTAAAAATACTTGTTTGAAGCATAAGTACAGTAAAGTTGGGTATGTAGTATGATCCGCAGTATTATTAACATCAATTTTAACTGCCTTACTATAAACGATTAAAAATGAATTTCCGCAAGTTAAATACATACTACCATAAAGTATTTAGGAAGATATTACGTGATATTACCATGTTCAAAAATTAACTATTTAATCAGTAATCCACATTTCACAAGTTAAATGTCATTCTACACTGTTAGAAAGACACACAAGACACAATTTCCTTAAGTTATTTTATGAAGAATAACAGCGCAATGAAGCGCACATATTTTTACTACGATTTTGAGAACGAAAACAAGACTTTTTTGAAACGTCAATAATACGGAAGTGCGCGATAGTGATGTGATTTTTGTTATTTCTTACTTATCTGCTTTTTTCAGTGGTGGATTTTTTGGTTAGGCAAACTTAGTTTCAAAAATAACCGTTGACTGTTCCGTTTGGCGCAAGGGCTTATTTAATTAATCTTTATTGTTTTTTCAGAAGTGTGGCAAAAACCCAATAAAACTAAAGAAAAACTAAAATTATGCCACAAATAAATAGCTTCAGACAATAAAGTCAAAGGCGTTCTGTCTAAAATGAAAATTGACCCCTGAAAACTGTTGTACATTGAACATGCTAAATCAGACAATGTAATGAACTTACAAATCCTTTAAAAAGTTAAACAGTTAATGAGTTAAGGGTAAATAAATGTAATTACTTCAACTTGTTTAAAAATTTATCATACAGAATATACCCCACTTTCGATAAATAGATGAACTAATTGTGGAGTTAAAAGTACGTTTTAAATTGGTTTATACGTCCTCAAGTTATTTATTATATATCATAATAAATTACTTCACCTTCGAATGTTCAATGAAAATTAATTTAACTAATACCATAGTTATACAATGTGGGGCCACCAACAATTTGACACCCATTCAGTTATTTTGAAATTTACTTCACTTTCGAATGTCGATGATCTGATTCTGAATTTTGCACATTATAAAAACTGTCATGTAAGTACATAATGTAATTGTTAAAACTCGTGTAGTCTTTAAATGTCTAAGGGAAGCAACTACAACATTATTCTATATCTTAGGAATGTGCCAGCGACGATATAAATTTTTTGAAGCATCACGCATCTTGTCCTCAAAGCTTGGCAACATACTTCAGAAATGAATTTAGAAAGGTGAGAATTTAACCCTCAAGCCCTTAAAAAATTTGGAATACTTCAGCTGATATTTGAGATGCCCGAAATAATTTTTGTAAGAGTTATTAAGGAATGCTTTTAGGAGTTTCACATAATATTCTGTTCACATTTTGAGACGTCTAACGGTTTTGAAAACCACTTAGTTGATGGATTACTCTTTAGGTGTAAACAGCAGAGGAGCAGCGCTGTCAGGGTGTATTTTTCAAATTGATCGAAAAATAAAACAATTATAAACTAAATCTAAACATTTCAGGTTCTCCCGATTCGAGGGTAAATTTCGTGGGATATGAAAAGGGCCCCATCCTTCAAATTTGCCTGAAAGCTCATACAAAAACTCTGCTATACGGGAGGAAATAAATTAGTTTTTTATTTCGCTGAAACCAAACACAATGGGACTCTGAGGAATGCAAAAGCAATATTAAAGAAATACAGGGAATATTAGTACCTGGTAAATTAATGTCTTACATTTTCTTTATGTCTTTTTTTGTATCCAAATACCGTTGTATTTCATTTAAAATGCATTGCACACTACGTAATCAGACGCTAGTTAAGCTTAAGTGAAGTGTCATAATTCAAGAAAGCAAATGTTCTTCGAAACCCGCCGAATGTCGAGAATAATATTCGGCATAGCTGAAATAATGCGGATACAGGAGTTGGAATGATTGGGATACTCAGAAATACATTGAATACCGTAGAATCCCATTGGACATCCCTAATAAACATTCGACGGTCGAGGATAACAGTACAGGGTGAAAGTTTTTATATTGGGTCGATTATCATTTAAATTGGAAAAAAAGGACAAGAGGATCGACGGTCTCTCCTCATATGTACTTTAAAAATCCAAACGAATTCACCGCATCAAATCTACTACAAGGATTTTGTAACACAGAAAATAATAACCAAATATAATAAATTCTAAAGTGTCGTAAGCACTCAATCCATAAGCGACCGATTTTGTGCCTTAACATTTAGTTTATCTCATACCTTCAACGTAATTATAATTCAAACTGTGTTTAAGTCCTGTTAGACTTGGTATTCTAGGCAACTCCCCTTTTCTTGTGTCTATGAATAACATTATTCCCTTCCACAACTAAATTTATAAACGTAGGTAGCAGCTTTTGCCTTGTCTGAGGTTATAATATTTATTGTAACCCACAGCAAACTAATTCAAATTCTTTTCCAGTATTTCTACCAACAAAATATTCTTTTAAGACCCATGGAAACGTTTTTTAGGTATCTGGTACATGGTTTTAAAATTACAAGGGTTCAGGTAGATAATACAATAGAATTCAATTCTAATCCAGTCCATTAGGTAGTTTTTGTTATCTGATTAGTCCGATTTTTCTGTTTTGTGAAATAATAAAACACAGCGCTTGGGTAATCGTAGGCCATGTAATAAACAAGCAACCTCTAGGTACAAAAAGGTATATCCCGTTTTATATTTACATATTTTTATTCGTCCTCGTAAAAATATACGAGGAGAAGAGAAATAAAAATAGTAATACGAAATATATATCAGGCACTATTTCTTGCTTTCTTGGAAGAGTTCCCATTCAACTATGCAATATATCCGGATGGATATTTCAGATTATCATACACATAAAGTCAACTCCAACACAGTCCCTTGAGGAACGATGAAAGTTTACTAGACATATTTCCGGCTCTTTGGGTTTTTTATTATCTTAAGGATCCTTGGCTTGTAATAACTTACCTATATTTGGATGCTTCCCAGAACTCGGAGTAGGTAACAATTTCGAACAATACGGGACTCGCCAAAGCAAACAGTTAGTTGTAAATACGTCGAAATGAACCGAAAATTTCCACATTAACTGATAACCGATCGGTTTTGTGATGTTTGAAATTTATTTTTTTTACGGTGCTTTCATTATACCAGTGCTGTACAGACCCGGCCAATCAATTATAATTTTACGGTTTGATTTCAATTCTTTTGATGAACCTATTGTTTTACACATTTCGAAATGTCAGAGATCGTTTTTTATTTTATTCGCGTTGCCCGATTTTATTTTACAAAATCTACCGTTTCCATCACATCATTAACAATAGCGCAAAACATCGAAATTGAAAAAAGGGAATAATTGACGAACGTATATTTCACAATCATGTAATCATTTACTTTGTACAGAAAAATAATTAACAGGTGCAATCGTTCTGTTACCTATATTTTTCAAATGTAACTTTATTTATTGCTTGTTGCTATTTGTTTATTTGATACACCATTCGACAATTACTAAAATACAACGTATTGCAAATAACTTAATAAATAATAAATTTGCATATGACTTTGTCTGTCTCCTTCTCTCTCTATGCCCAAAAACCTGAAATTTCATTCATTTGAGCAAATTACAGCATTATTTGAGTCGAGAGTACTTGAAATAAATAACGGCGTTGAAAATAATGAACAATAAAATCCTTTAATAAAATATAAATGAAAAGCTTTGTTAATTGAATTTATATTAACTCGCGTGTTAATTTCATTTATATTCTGAATCATTTGAGCTTATGGAAACGAATGTCCTTATATACAAGAACGAATGATGCGATTTAAATGGAATGATTTGCTTGAAATATATTTGCCCTTTTGCTGAACAAAAATAGAGCAGTAGAAAGCAACAAATAAATAATTTCTCTCGATTCCTAAAAAAAGCACGTATACATATATTTCCGACTAACAGTTATTTTGTAATTTCCATAAATATTTAATAAATCAAACAAAAACATGTTTTACAGAGGAAAATAATATATCAGGTTACTTTATTACTGCTCATTAAAAATACGATTTGCTTTAAATAGAACAAACTGCTGTTTCTAATAACATTCCTAATAATCATATACCTGCATGTACAGTGTGTTCCAATTTCGTTGTACTTGAAGAGTATTCTGGAAACTACAATACACAGGGTGTTCAAAAACAGTGTAAAATATTTCAGGAGGTAATAGTATGAACCAAAATAAGCAGAAAAGTCTTAATAAACATGGGTCCGCAAAGCAACGGTTGCGGAGATATGGACCACTATTCGTTTTTCAAACATTTCACTTTATTAGGAATAAACCGACAAAGGAAGCTTTTAACAAACAAAAAGTAAAGTTACAGAAAATGTTCAAAGTGCCCTTCGTCCATTTCCAAGCAGGCACAACATCTTCGTCTCAACAATATTCGAACTCTTTCGAAAACACCCTCCTTGGTTCAGATCAGGCGATCTTGGAGGCCATAAAACAGGTACGGCTCTTCCTACCCATCTATGTGGAAAAGTTTGGTGTAAATGCTCTCTAACGGCCATGGAAAAATGAGCTAGAGCACCATCATGCTGAAACCACATTTGTTGCCTCTGATTCAAAGGAATGTCTTCCAAAAACTCATACAGTGTGTTCTGCAGAAAGTTGAGGTAAGCAGCGCCTGTTAATCGGTTTGGTAAAATAACAGGACCTAGAAACCTGTCACCTACAATACCCATCCAAATGTTTAATGAAAAACGTGCCTGATGTCCAGATTCATTGAGAATAGGCGAGATATCAAATTGGTAAAATTTGCTTCTCATAGAGTTTTTTACACAAAGTTCAAAGACGTACTTGTAATTTGTCTACAGCGTTTTTTTCAAAATAATATGACCAAAACAAAATTGTTTTAAAAGAAACACCCTGTATATTTTAAGCCGTTCAATGCATTACTTTTTTCCTTAAATATAATATCATTTTCAAAAAGTTGTTTCGTTCGAAAGAGAATAAAAATGTAAAATGGCTCAGAATTAAAAAGGAAATTAGTCGTTCAAAAAATAAGCTTGAATGTAGCTCCAATAAAGTCAAATACTTAATACAACAAAATATTTTGTTTATATGGATTAGCTTAACAACATCATTTGTAGTATTGTTGGATTTGTTAAAACAATCATTTCGATGAAGAATTAAAGCAAATCATTGGCAAAAAATAAATATGGAAATACGACTTGATTGACGCCTTTAGAAACGACCAAAATTTTATCGTGTGTCAGAAATGGCCGTGTTAAGACCCGTGACAGAAATTGGCTTATAAAAAATAGGTGTAAAAGTAGAAACGTTTAATAGCCAGCCAGTTGTGGTCTATCCTAATAAGAGGCAAACGGATCCCAGTGGAAAGCAAAGAACCCTTGTCGGCTTGTCCCCAGAAAATCAATAGAGATCCGTGCAGAGACCTCTTCCACTCTGGTTTTCCCTGGCGTTGAAAGTTACCTATCCCACCTGTTCTAATGTGTGTAGTAATAAAACCCCTTTCAGGTTAACAAAGTGTTATTCACACCGCAAGGTGCACTCGACAGCTTTTGCTAAAACATATCATTTTAATCTCATAATGTCACCCAATGAGAGTAATAATTATAGTAGCCCTTAAACATCACACACAAAAAATATATTTTAATAAAAAAATACATAAATAAATACATACTCTTTGATATTCTCGCTCTGCCACAATTCGTCGTAAAAGAATGACGAATAAATCTCATTGCCGCGCCGATATCAAAATTTACAATTTGGAGTCTAAGCATCACATTGAAAAAACGTAGAAACTGTTGATCAAAACCTTTTTAGGCACGTTTATGGACGGACG
Source organism: Monochamus saltuarius (assembly GCA_025584915.1). Taxonomy (NCBI): domain Eukaryota; kingdom Metazoa; phylum Arthropoda; class Insecta; order Coleoptera; family Cerambycidae; genus Monochamus; species Monochamus saltuarius. The sequence continues at coordinate 19,898,018 of CM046730.1, read as the reverse complement.
AAAGTCGGTTTGTCAGTTATGGTTTGCCAAACAGGAACAACGAACACTACTAGTCCATTGCAAATCCAGTCCAAAACCAAGGCCATTTTGGAGTAAAGGAGAATGTGCTTTTGCACCTATGGTTTCACCCCACAAGGCCAGGATTGTGCAGTAAAATTTAGATGCCACTTTACCAGAAAAATGGAATGGGATTAATAGTCCTATTCAGTGGCCCTGAAAGTGACCAGATCTAACACCCCTCGATTTTTTTATAGGGGAAAAATAAAGTTTGCAAAACACTTTCGCGAGAGATTTGAAAGAAAAAATCTCAAAGGTTTGTAATGGACCATACTATAGAGTTTGAGACATTGTATAATCCTTGTTTAAATGGAATAACAAACTACTGTACTATCATTATCCCGACTCAAAAGCACAGAAAATCGAGTATTAAAACTGCAACGATCAATTCGCAAAACAACCCGGCAATGTCGTTGTAGAAAGACTTTTTTCTCAGCGTACATATTTTTCTTGTAGTGTAAACAAGGGATGTCTCAGAGACAGTTTCCGAGGAAAAGGTCGGTTTTTTCGGCTAGATGTAGTTAAATATTTCTTAGTGGAAGCGCAAAAAACAAACAAATGACTTCGCTGGCCAGACGCTCCAGAGAATGGAGCTGAAAAACTATGAACTACGGTCATCTCAGATTAATGTTTTATTAATATGTTTATTTAGAAAACTAGCTGTGTGGTCCTGATAAATCGTTCTTTTGGTTAGATATGGAACATAACGGACGTATAATAACAGAAACACCCTCAGACAACAAACTTTTATTCTCTATAATTATAGGTTTTTATGTTTACAAACTGCAATATACACTCTGTTATTTTGTACGTACCGAGTCATGTACTATACCGAATGTATTTATCAAAGCACCGTTTTATATGTGATATTTGCAATTAGCAACAAAATAATAATAATTATAGAACGTATTTTCCCAGTGGATCCCAACGTGGGGCGCTGCCCTTTTCGTCTGCGAGATTTTATTTTTGTTTTGATTTAAATAAATAAAATAAAGAGATGGAGATACTAGTCAGCTTTCTACGTTTTATAAAAACAAAATGTATATTAGATTAAAAGCAATTTTAAGTTGTACCTATGCACAACTAATTGTTATAGGTAAAGTAGTGCGCCACTGACTTTAAATTTCATAACGGATAAACTGCTATTAACTTCACTTAATATTAATAATTTTATTTTCATATAAATGGTAGGTACTTTGTCCAATAAAGGAAAAATATGAAATAAATGTACTCAGAACATAAATTTAGAGCAATTATGCCAGTTCACAATGAAACAATTATTATTTCCATGAAAACATAAAATTTTCAAATAAATAATAAAACTAGACAGGACTCAGTAACAAGTAGTAATAAAATACAACTAAAACATATCATATTTTATTAATAGTAATGACAATTACTTGTCCGGGTTTGTGAAGACCTTTAAAACGTTATGGTGATAATTTACATCAACGCTTTACACAGAGAAAAATGTAAATTAAAAGGATACAATTTTACAAACATGTTCCCAGAATTGTTCCAAAAATATTCTATACAGGGTGTTAAATAAAGAGTGTAAAATATTTCAGGACGTAATAGTACGAACCAAAATAAACAGAAAAATCTTAATAAACATGGTACCGCAAAGTAACGGTTGCGGAGATATGGACCACTATTCGTTTTTCAAACATTTTATTTTATTAGGAATAAACCGACAAAGGAAGCTTTTAATAAACAAAAAACAAAGTTACAGAAGATGTTCAAAGTGCCCTCCGTCCATTTCCAAGCAGGAACGACATCTTAGTCTCAACGATATTCGAACTCTTTCGAAAACACCCTTGGATTTCTTGACACTTTTGATTAATCCGTAGCTGCCGCTCTTCCAGGCTATTACAGGAGTACAATACACAAATGTTTTCAAATATCCCCATACAAAGAAATCTAGAGGGTTCAGATCAGGCGATCTTGGAGGCCATAAAACAGGTCCGGCCCGTCCTACCCATCTATGTGGAAAAGTTTGGTGTAAATGCTCTCTAACGGCCATGGAAAAATGAGCTGGAGCACTATCATGCTGGAACCACATTTGTTGCCTCATATTCAAAGGAATGTCTTCCAAAAACTCATACAGTGTGTTCTGCAGAAAGTTGAGGTAAGCAGCGCCTGTTAACCGGTTTGGTACAACAACAGGACCTAGAAACCTGTCACCTACAATACCCATCCAAATGTTTAATGAAAAACGTGCCTGATGTCCAGATTCTATTAGGGCATGAGGATTTTCGTCGACCGTCGCGTATTGTGAAAATTAAACACTCCATTTCTTGTGAACCCGGCCTCATCAGCAAAAAGAATGTTTGCAAGAAAACCAGGGTCTTCAGCATCATGACGTAGAAACCAACGGCAAAAAACCAAATATGCTTGATGATCATTTATTGGATTTAAGGCCTGTACTCGTTGCACATGGTATGGATAAAGCAGTTGCTCGTGAAGGATTCTCCAAAGAAGAGGACCACTAATTCCTACCTCGGCTGATATTCTCCGCACACTCGTACCTGGAATCTGCTCTACCAGTGCTAGAATTTCTTCTGCGCTAGGAGTGGATACCGACCTTGGTCTTCCGGATAAATGGCACTGTTTGCTCAAGAAACCGGTATCACGCAATCTCTGGTGAATTCTTTCAAACATGCGTTGTGAAGGAATCTGGCGATTTGGATAAGCGTCAACATAAAGACGTCGCGCTTCGGTGGCGTTCCCATTAGCACGACCATACATGAAATGCATGTCTGTTAATTTTGCGTTAGAGTAACCAGCCATAGCGACAGAAAACTTGTACACTGAGAATAAGTGTCAAATACGTACTGTTTATTTAACTAAACATCAACCAACTATTATAAGAAAATACACAAGGTTTTTGCAAAATAAAAAAAGGGATTAAAAAACATAAAACATTCCATACCGTTACTTTGTGGACCCATGTTTATTGAGACTTTTCTGCTTATTTTGGTTCATACTATTACCTCCTTAAATATTTTACACTCTTTTTTTAACGCCCTGTATAGTCTACACCTGGTTCAATTTGGTACAAACGGCCAGTCAGAGAGGGGAACGGAGACTTTCTACAGACTTTTAAAAGATTTTGACAATAATTTATCTCGACCTCTTACACTGGACGACTTTCGAAGGGTAAATTTGAAAGGCTGACGCCTTCACAACACGAAAGCTGTAGGGGGTGAACTGAGGAGTATTGCGCCCTTATAATTCAGCCGAAATTTACAATAGAATATAGGTATTATCTCCCAAGAATGGCAGGCACTCCAAATACGCAAACAATTAAGATTCAGCTTGTAAAACATATTCTTAATTAAATCAGAACATGTACCAACAGCAAACATCTCAAAACAAATATTATGAGATACATATTCGTGAGAAAATCGCGTCTTAATCAACTGTCTATTACAAAATAATTAATAAACCACAATAAATCACTTATTTACTACTTTTTATGACGTTATTGTCACAACTCATTATCTCTAAATACTAATATTAAATCTTTCAGAACTACCACAGATTTAAATGCTTCTTAGATAAGCGAATTTGTGTACACAAAATTTGTTATTATTAGAATTGACGCACAACCAAATAAGGTCAAGAAAATAACACAGGAATATAAGCTGGTGTCAAAAAATGGTTAACATATTGCTATTTTTAGCGCTTGTAACCCTGCATTAATGACATCCTGTATAGCTGAAATAATTATTGTAAAACTGCTGTTGGATGGGGAATTCTATGCCATTGTCAGTACAAATTGGTTTTGAAAATGCAATTATAATACATTCCCATGGGCTGTCAGTTTCTATGGACCAGAATCAATATAAAATTTCGCAATACGTTCATGACTATAATAAATTAATAAAGAATCAAAGGTACATTTATAAAAGCTTATGCAAAAGCATCATGTACAGTATTAGAAATTAGGATTATAAATTAAGAGTACTTTCTCTCCACAGCAGTAGGTAATTCTGCCAGTCAACATTAATTTTACCAAGAAAAAAATATGTATACATTGTATAAGTATTTATTAAATCTTGTGAAATAACAATTAATTACACGCAACGCGTACAGTAAATGTAGGGTTTCTTTTTATACCGTATGGGACAATATATCAGTTTAAAAAGGCCCGCTTTACATATTTCTTTGTTAGACCGTGTAACCCATACGCTTTGGTTATTCTTTTGTTACGGAAAGTCATCTTACACGGCCTTGGAATGAAAAAATTACATTATGATCTAGTAATCAATTTTTATTTCCCCGCGTTATATACAAAATTTTCCTCTATGTCAAATTCTTCACATGAAATGAATTTATGTGAAATAACTCTGTAAACATTGTTTGAAAACCTTCAAATAATACCAGTTGATGAAAATTTACGTTCCTCTATCAATTTGGACATAGAGTTTATTGTTTGGAAAATAATTGTTATAATTCATAAATGAAAGGTAAATCCTACACAATGGTTATTTTACAATTCAGTGGAATATTAAACACAAAAAACTTCAATATGTACAGAAGCAAAATTCAAAAGTGAAGTAAAACATTTAGATAAAAATAAATTGTTTAGTGGAAAGTGAGGTAAAAACGAACGTAAATATACACGTATTTAGAGTTCTCATAAATTGAAGCAGTTCATATCTCTTTGTAAATAAAAACTTGAAAGGATATAAAAAATTTTATATGCACGTTCGTATCTATCTAAATATCTATATTTTAATTAAACATTTATATTCGTAATTCAAATATTTATTTATCATTACATTTGTAGTATTCCTCGGGTTACACAAACATAATATTTTTTAAGTTAATTTTTTATAAAAGCGTATGATATCAAGAAATAAAGCAAAGGTATAATTACTTTTATTTCTCAAACAACTTTTATTACAATTTAAACTCGAAGAGTACAAAGAGCACAGAAATAATATGTTTTATTACAACGTATACATATATAAATCTATAATTACATTGCAAGGGTGCGTTGCACTTTATTGAAAGGACACGTACATACTTGTAACGCAATGACCATTAAATTATAAAAGGGTTGGAGCTACAAAAAGGTGGGCACTTTTACACCCATTGACACACCGTCATCTGGCCTCTTGCAGCAAAAGGAACGGAAGTTTAAAAGCTGCGGAAACGACTTAAAATGGACTGTATTTCTTCGCTTGAAGATACCGCATAAAAATGAACTTACAGAAAGTGTGCCACAGCTGAAAATCATATCCCTGTTTCAGACGTTTCGACATTTTCCTCGACTTCTAAGTTGGATCGATATGAACTAGATTCGTATACCGCACGTTCCACACATTAAAAAGTTGTTCTCAGCATTTTCTTTCAAATATATCATATTGGATAGTCAGTTCTAGAGAAATTAAAGGTGTTTCCCACTGTATCATATTCTTCTATATGATAAATGTCGTAAAATTAATTAAAAATTGGCACCATATACACCTTACGTCCTTCCTCATACAACTATTCCTATTTTATATTAATGTGTAGGCATTTTATTTATATTCAATTCTGATTTCTCACAGGATGTCACTCAGTATGCACGCACGGGCCATGTAAACAAAACTTTTCCGATACGTTTAGTGCATACGTTAAAGAGGAGCGATAGAGGTAGTTGAACGAACAGAGCCCATTTGCAGATAAGCGCGAAGCTTAAAAATGGGTGCGATTATAATAAAATGTGTCGTTCCTGTATTTCTTGCCTGATTCGCAATGATTGAAAAGAGTAGTTGCGCACAGCATAAAATTTAGATAACAGGATTGTAATAGCGTGTCTTTTTGAGTGGTATTTTGCCACAAACTAAATCATGTCGTGTGGATTATCAAAATAACAATTTTAATCGCTTGTGTTTATTCGAAACGTAACTCGTTTTTTGTCTGTTACATTAGAAGTTCCAAATGCTTAATTTCAACTTACTTGAAAAATGAATAAAGAAACATGACCTAAATGAATATAATAAAAAGTTTATTACATTTCAAGAAAAAAAGTTATTCACCTCACATCTACCCCACAACTTTGAAACCTTTTTAAACGTATTTCTGAAGGATATTTGTAAGAGATAGGCTTCAGCTAAGGTTGTAATCCTGTCTGAAATATTCCCAGAAGTGAAATATTGCCTGTGCAAGTACTACCACAATTTCTCATTCAACATGTCCAAACATTTCTTGTAGTAGCATTTCGGAAGACACAAACACGACTTTAAGAAACACATGGCCCTTAATACTTAAGCCCTATAAATGCTCCAGGTGCAGATGGATGTCTAAACATTGGGAATACCGCCGTTCATATTGCAAGGCAATTCTAGAAGCAATAAACGCCACCCTCATATTCAAAAAAGGTTTTTAACTAATGGAATTGCCCAATATTTATGAAGGCTACGATTTTTTTCAAGTCTAGTCAAAGGATACCCTTAATTTCAACATGCTTTGATAATATATTTAGATGTAAATAAGCAAGATAACTGTGGCAACCGAATACGATTGTGATGCATTATTAAAGACCACTAAAATAGTCCTTCCTCCGTGCTGTGTAATATGTAATCTGTCGAGATATATATCGGTCCCGAAATAAATAACAAGGTTTAAGTTGTTGATTAGAATAGAACTTATGTATATGTACTATTAAGCAACCACAAAAAAAAACAGAACATAAACTTGCAGCTGTATAAATTATATTATATACAATGGCGGTATTTAACAATATGGAAAAGTGTAATACCAGGGAAAATATAATTATCTACCTAATTACAAAGAAAAAAATCCATAATTAAATCATTTTATATGTACAGGGAAATACTCGAAAGTAAACAATTCAAAAGTGTAGCGAAAAATTTTAAAATCAGAAAATTTTCAAAAGTGAAGTAAAAAAGTGAGATAAAAATTGAAAAGTGAGACAAGAAAGAAATGAAAATATGAGGAAAAATGAAAAAAAAACAGAAAAACAATTCAGAAGTGAGGGGAAAAAATGAAAAAAGGGATAAGAAATTCAAAAGTGAAGTAAAAAAGTGAGAAAAAAATTCAAATATGAGGTAAGAAATTAAAATATGAAGAAAATGAGGTGAAAAATGAAAAGTGGGATAAGAAACTTAAAAGTGAAGTAAAAACAAAGGAAGACATTGTAATTGACTTTACTTTACAATATGCATGCAGAAAAATAGACGAAATTAATAAAATGCTTTGGGAATTTGGGAAAATTTTATTGGAAAACAAATTAAATCGCATTTAATTTATAGGCATATTGCTCAAATTTAGTAACAGCGTAGTTAGCTGCGCGATGTAAAAGAGCGATAAATTTCGACAAGCACTTTGTGAAAGGGGTGCACAATTAGTACAAACGCTTTTTACTTCGATGACGCTCTGCAATTTCAACTATTTCCAATTTGTAGTTAGCAGTAAATTGGCCCCCACTGAATACGGCAAACATTATGGAGCCATATTAAACGCTGATTTCCTTATTTAAGACAAATTAGGTACCGTTTTCTATGATTAAGTGCAATATACAATACAGTTCGAATTTGCGGAGACGAAGAGAAGAGAGAAGGTATGAATATGGTATAATATAAAAAAACACTCACCTAATGCTTTTGCCGTTGCCTCCGATATAACAACGAATGAAAATAACAGTAATAATAGGCCGGGCCGAACCTTCCCATGCCAGGCCATGGCACCGTCACCCTGAAAAAAAGTAATAAATCATACACTGACAGAAATGTTATTCCCTACATTTTTATATAAATCATAATAAACATATAAATTATCGTTATCATTTTTGCTGTAAGTATTATTTAAATAGTTTTCTAGTTGTGTTGGACGCTCAATGGCAGTGTGACCCTGGCCTGTTGCTGCTATAAAAACACATGGTGTAATAAGGAAACAGAGGCTAATTTTAAGCATATGTTATTAATTAACAGTTATATATTCCTCTCATCAGATTGTAGATTATCACAAAATTACGGCAATAAAATTCCTGAAATTCAACTTCTGACTTATCTAATTAAATTGTTTTCATATCGTATTTATGATGAGAAAGTCGAATTTAAATTAAAAAGTTACATAATTCAAAGTTAAGGCTGCTTTCAGATGATTTATTATTCGAAACATGGGTAAAAATTTACAAAAAGCGGACGGGAGCACAAAATACTTTTACATTACAGCTTGTATCATTCAAAAGTGTGTTGATACCATTTAAAAGAGTAAACTAAGCTGTTGCTTGTATATAAACTTTGATTAAACACGTTATCGTTTCCGAATTTCTTAACATATACAGACACAATCGTGTTTACAAACGGCCACATCGTCGATTAGTGACATATGCCATGTAGTTCTGTTTATTTACTGTGAGGGGATGATAAAAATAAGCGGGCTCTTTATTTATATTCGGTGGGATCGTATAGATTGAACTGTTTACATTTTATTATATTAACACAACAAATAAGGCCTAGACCATCGATCCTACGAGACCGAGTGTGGTATTAAACATTCCCAAAGATAACACGTACGTTAAGATGTATTTACATTCCCTGAACATCCCCTGTCCTCCGACGATACTCGCTTACCACAGTTCAAGTTGAATCCACTTCACAGCTCTTTTAAATAATCTCGGCACTGTCGCACCAAGATTTATTGTCATACAGTTAAATTAAGAATTTACTGGTTTCCGCAAATCACTCCGTTATTCCATTTTAGTAATAGAAAATAATATAATTATACAGTTGAGTGAGAAATTATAAAGAGGCGCAATCTTATGGCAAAATGCCTATCCCCTTTTGGGCCCGAGATAGTATTAGGTAATAGCAGCTCTTTGGTTCTAAGATTCGTCAATTTATCGACAACTTATTGTTCGCGGAGGTTTTCTTTGCTTGTTAAACCATTGAATCACACAGAACACTCAAAATTGACTGTCGTTAACAGTTCTCGACAGACGGACAAATCTCGGGCCCAAAAAACCTACTGCAAAACACGGTGTAACATAACGGAACGTCAAACATGAAGGCCTTTATTTCTTGTCCGACTTTAAAAACATTTTGCCCTATAGATATTTTCTATTAGGACCTTTGTTTTCAAGATCGCTATTAAGGTTGCGCCTCTTTCTAATTTCTCACTCAACGATTATACTAGACTAATCTTTAACTTTGGATATAATTCATATCATTTTTATTATCTAACGCCTCGAAATTGGCAAAAACTGTTATATCACTGTTTCTACTAAAAATAATGGATGTTATGTAATGCAATTATTTTTGTAATTTTTGTATATTTTTTATATCTGATCGCCTTGTGTTGTGTTTCTTAAACGCAGCATTAGTTCGTCATGGAAAAGTTCTCATGTTCCGATTGCAATAAAATCTGTTACAATTCATCGCGTTATTGATTGCCAAAATCGCGGACCTCTTGTACACTCTATATACGTACAATGTTGCCAATTTACACAAATCTGATCGCGTGTCTGAGCAATATTAATCAAGGCAGGGTACCTCGACGGACTAGTTCCTCCTTCCCCTCCGCAGCAGCAGCTTAATATACGTTCATATATCCCCTGTGCTTATGCCTGTATCCCCTAGCCGTTGGAAATCATTTAAATTCTACGATTACTTCTTTGAGGGAGAAGACCTTGATCCGAACCCACTGTTTTCGGATCTGGGGAAAATTCGAAAGCGCCCTAAAACCGCGCGGCACTGCCCTCCGTGCGAGGGTGAGATATGATTAATTTAGGATTAAAATTATCATGAAAACCATATTTTTATTTTTTATGGCACGTGTATTTGATAAGCCTCTATATAAAACTCTAATCAGCAACAGGACTTTTTGTGTTCTCTCACTCGTACAACCTCACATAACCATTAGGTTAATAAAAATTTCAGGTAAAAGCTTTGTTAACGAAAAAATCATTTTCAAAAGAAAATTTCCACTAATTTAAAACGATCTAATGAATGGAAAATATATAACAAAGCATATTTTAATGAAATTAAAGATACAGCGCCATCTAGGTGTTTCATTATGAATTATCAGTTCTCACATTCCATTGGCACTAATTTTACGTTGAAAATCGGTACTAACAGCCACCTGCAACTACCATGCATAAGTAGAAACATTGCTCGAAATTACGACATTATGAGTTTGTGGTAGATTCAATGAGTCAAACTGTGTCAAACAAAGGGCTAGAAATTGCAGTTATATCCAAATATTCCTGATGAAAATATATATGAAAGCTTTATTTATATAATAATAATTGCAAACTAAATTTGTATATAGTATGTTTAATTGGAAAGCGTATATAAATGATTTAGTGCATCAGATACAAATATAAATATATAGAAAAAACTGATATTATTTGTCTTTATGTAATATATATTGGCTTAGTGCGCTAACAAAACCCGTAAATATTTACATTACCAACGAGAATATATATCACTAAATATACATTCCGACAAAAAATGTTTATTTTAGTGTGCAATGAAATTTTTCAGGAACAGTGCATCGATGACTAATAAATAGCAAAATAGTTTATTACTCAATTACCAACCATGATATCAAGGGCAAGAGCACGATACCGTAAAACTAAGTGGTATTAAAGCAATTTTTACCACCTAATTGTCAGATCTAATAAAACCATGAACAAACAAATACTGGTATTAAGTACTATTAAATAATTGTTTTAATTTATGTTCAATGAAGGGTACCAAAGCGAATGAATCCAACATAAAATTTATTTAAATTTAAAATAGGTGGAACCTGTTGTATCAACAGCTGCTGTTTGGAATTATGGCCGACATGGCGTACCATACAACTCCACAGGAGGACATTTTACACGAAAATAACGAGTAAAGTACCGGGTGGACAAAAAAAATATTTAACAATTGGACTATGACATGATATTCAACTGTGTTAGAAGAATAGTATATTTTAATGAACATTCATTAGGACACAAAGAAATATGTAGGTATAAGTTTTTGGACCACCTATTAGATAATTTTCAAGAGTGGATTTATAGCATCCTTGTGTTTAGTTATGTAAAAGTACAAGCACATTAATTATTCAAATACACAAGTCTAGACGTTTAGAACTACAAACATTTTTTTAATTGCGCTTAAATCATATTCCTTACATCTGTTGACAACTAAATGGTGAATGAATTAGAGGACCGTTATTTGATGATGGTGTCACAACCCACGCGGTCAATGTTACAATTTTTTAAGGGTTTTATGGACACATCAATTACTATGTCTAATTTACGAGTTCCTGTCTTTCAACAACGCCCTCCTTCTTTCCCAAAATAATAAATAAACAAAATAATACAAAGTAAGCGTTACGCCATTCACATTCTCCAGAATATCGAGGCGAAGAACAACCGAAAGCACGTTATATAAATGAGACGCATCGAATTGAATACAGCAGGTGAGTAGAAGTTTTTTAACGTCCATTTTATCATCAAGGTACCGTAAATGCAATTGAACCATAATTCCGAGAATTAAAGCATGCGCCTTTCGTAAAAACTGCAAAACGCGAACAAAATTTCGGCTTCCAGCTCTGAACAGAAGAAAATTGACACCAAATAGTTCTACACTGAAAAAATTGTATGTGGATATATTGCAATATTGCCAACAAAAATGGTGTATGACAACAACCACAACAATACTTATTGTACAAATATAAAATTACTTAAAACAATAGTAAAAACAAAACTAATAGTCTGTATGACCCCCACCACGCATATTGACAGGTCTGTGCATTGAGATAATCAAGCAATATTGTTCCATTCCTCTTCTGCCGCCACGACTAACTCATCTGCAGTCTGAGGTGGAGGAATATGATAATGAATGAACGTTTTCAATAGGATTCGTGTCAGGAGAGTTAGCTGGCCAATCTAATCTATTGCAACACAATTTTCACCTAATTCATTACGTAGGGGGTCGACAATGAGTGTAATAACTTGTTCTATGTAAATTTGACTGGTCATATTCTGTGGTATGAGAATTAATGGGGTGCGGCGGTTGAAGATTATTCCACCCCAAAACATTACGCTACCCCCTTCATACGGAGCAACTTCACGGAGAAAATGAAGTCGGTGTTGACGACCTGGTTCTCTCCAGACTTTTTGTCGATTGTCATCAGCAACCAGCCCAATTCTGGTTTCGTCTGTAAATAAGACCCACCGCCACTGGCGTAAAAGCCAACCCCTATGTTCTCGCGCCCACTGGAGATGGGAGCATTGTGGAGTCGTCTTCAAATAGTAGGTGTCGATATAACACGGCGAAACGTACCTTGAAAATGGCCTTGAGAACTGAATGGGTAATAATATAGCCTTTATTTTACAAGTATATTTACAAATAAATATTTTCACTGTATCTTGAAATTTCTGAACACTCTACAGACAAGATGTATGTAAAAAAATGTATACCTACTATTACAATAATTGTGTATTCAGAAGGATAACTTTGTAAATATATAGCGAAGAGTATAATTAAACATTTTAATAAGATATTTCTAGATTTTAATGGTTTAATTAGTAGTATAATGGCTTTGCCCAGTATAAAATGCATATAACAGTGACGGCATATTTGTTTCCAACATGAACGAAGGGAAGGGAGTTTGAAATAATATTCTGGGAACGCATGTTATTCAAATCAGGTGAGCGAGTCACCCTGTAGACATATGCAAAACGGTTGAATGAACACAGACACGCAATATTATAAATTTTATTATCAAAACATTGTGCTGCCTTGTCCTCATTTACAAAAATCCTATATATAGTACAGGAAAGCATTGTATGACAACGAAAAAAATAATTGATCCCTTTACACCCAACCTGTTTTTCGTTGTAGATGTAACGGATAAGGCAAAACAGAAACCTATAGTTGTTTTCATTTTAACACTTGTTCGTAATACAGGAACAATGACGGAATACGTGTTTCCTTTCCAATGTTATGGGGAATGTATTCGCACCGTGAAAATGAGGGAAATATTGTCTGCATCCTTTCAGCGAAAATCGATTACCCATTATTTATTTGAATTTTTCGCTACACTAAAAATAAATTACATTCTTTTTGGGGCATAAATCAGGACCAAGAAAGCATGCTCTGGGGTAAGCTTAACCGGTCCGATCCAATATGTACCTGGAAATTACTTTTTTGCCGGAAACTCTACTTGCATGGACCATTAGAGACTATTACATCAAATCGTTTTCTGTTTATAACATATGGCTTTCCTTATTTTCATTTTTACACGCTATGTAATTTTTACATAAAATCAATCTTATTAGACAAGCCAACTTAAGATTTCAATTCGGGAATTCAAATGTTGAGAGACTTTTGCCATAAACATTTTTTATGTGGCCAATTTAAAGTTTGCCATGTGAAATTAAACAAAGCAGTCACAGCGAGAGTTACAACTATTCATTTCCATTTTATAATGTACTTTGAAAGTTTTAATTGGAACACTGTACAATAGTGATATTGCTGGCATATTTTGCATTTTTCTGATAAAATTCATTAGCGGAAACGTGTTGCCTATGCCTGCACATTTAATTGATTATGTTGATGCGGGTTTCGGTCAGAGATATCAAAGAGTGCTTGGCTCGGAATGATTTTCAAGTCACTCACGAAATCTATGAAAATTTCATCTAGAGCTCCGTAGTGTATTTGTCCACGAAATGGTTTCGTACAATGAAACCGTGGGTTTTCTGCATAGTCATTCTCTTTGGTAACTGGTCCTTTTAACTCAAGCATTTCTGTTTTTGAAGTCACACTCTCTCGAGAGAGTTATTGTATTAATTTTATTACAGTGACTATAATGCTTCTTTTATATTACATATTTAATTTCTGTCCATTGAAAAAGTATCGTTATTGTGTATGGTTTAGCCAATTTGATACGCTTCAAAACACGTATTAATATAATAATAACCTTTATTGTTTCAAATGAATACACATCTGTATGCCGAGGGATTGGCCGCCATGCCAAGTATTACACAAATTCTCCTAACAAAAAGAACATACCAACCACGCCATTTTACTTACTACCCGCAAAAGATTTTATTGCCCAATTTTAAATTTATCGCCTCCGCATTTATGACCCAGCATTATCCTCTCCAGCAGTTGTATCGCTAATTTTAAAAAATATTCCCTAGAAACAAATAAGCCCCCAATAAATTCCATTTTATTCTCCTCTCATGTATTACTTAACCATTAACAAGGGACTCAAAAACAGCAATTTTAAATGCCCTTTTCCCCCGATACTGCAAAAAGTTAAATAAAAACAATTTTTTTCTCTTTTATTTATTTCTGTTAAAAAATGCTTTTAGTCGAAACTAAGGGGCGACCACTGGAATCAAAATTGTGACAAGATTTCGCAAAATAGATATTTCCAAGGATTTCACGTGATAAAAATTACCTTGAAAATTACTATACTTATACAAGGTGTCTGTAAAAGATAACACAGATACAGGATGTTGAACTTTTTTAGTTTTTTCTTAATAACTTTATTATAAATTCTAGTAAATACAGACCTTTTAGAGACAGTAATGTAATTTCTCGTGCCAGAAAATCCCTCTGTACCAAGTTTGATGTACAGTGCCTTCATAAATGATTACGAGTCACGTGATCAGGGTCGAGATTCTTAAGTTAATCGCAGAGTAATTCATATGCCAATATCCTTTTCCTCACTACGGCAATCGAGAGAGACAAGAGATCTATTTGCATACGAGTTGTTCTTCGAGAATCACAATCCTGGTCACGTGGCTTGTAATCATTTATGAAGGCACTGTATTTACTACAATTTGTATGAAGTTAATGAGGAAAAACTAAAATAAAATTGTAAATTTCAACACCCTGTATCTCTATAAAAATTTGGACGAAAGGTAAGTAACCATATTCGAATGTGTGGTATTTTTTTAGAACATTTAATAATTGCTTTACAAAAAAATCAGACTTTTTGATGTCTGCCACCAATCCTTAATATAACATTTTTTTACATAAAATTTTGCTAAACCAGCCTGGATTGCAATATGTATCCCTGGGATTCTAAACCCCCACCGTCTCGTTATTACATTCATTAGCAGGATTTAGCATACTTAATATCAAAAGTATAATACATTTGTCCTAATTTAATTTTAAATTAAAATCAGAACGGAGTTTGCCGATTTTTTTAATTAACTTCGACGTAGTATCACAAATTAAATAAAACAAGGTTCTCCTTTACCATCAAGGCATATTTTTTCAATAGGTTCGTACACGAGACGAATAATAATAAAAAAATACGATTCGGCATTGAAGTTGTTTTCTTCACTCGGGTCCAGTCAAATATTTGATTGTCGTTTGCGCAATTTACATAGAAAAGCGATATATTTTATTTTATGGTGATAGCGGATTACAAATTTAATGCAATGTTTGACTCTCAAACGCCATTTTCACATACTCGGTGGACAAATAAAAATTTACGGCACCGATGATGTTTTACAATTCATAAATATTCACGATTGCAATACCAACCCAGTGTTTGCTATTTGGAAATCATCGAAAAGTTAAAACGAAAATTACATATGACCTAAATATTAAAGACAATTTAACTGAAACAATTAAAAGTATCTATGAATCATAACCCAACATAAAAACCATGTAATATGATTTGAAATTTATTTACAGTAATTACATCTGTTCTAAGAATAATTACCCAGGTACAATAATGCTTTATGATGGTAGCTTGAAAGAATTTCAATGACTTAGAAAGTCGAAACATATTTTCCAACACATACTCATATTCCCACAGATTCTAAGAAACTACAGAAGATAGAAGGCCCTATTTTTTCGAGAAACAATTCTATCTATAAAATTGGGACATCCTATACATAGTAATTAACTCCTGCTATTTGAATTCCTGTTCATTGTTAAGTTGTGGTGAAACTGAAGTGTATACTCAATAATGAAATACGAAAGACGCAGTCCAAGAAATTTTAATAACCGCAAAGTACAAACGTTTAGGCAATTTGACCTGGCAACTTTGTTAATAAACTCGATTTTATACTTCAGAACTTACAATGGAAAATAATTTAGGTCATAGTTACTTTATGAACATTATAAAAACCGAGAGAATTAACGAAGTTATACGATGTTTAAATAGAAAACGCCGTAAAGCGGATATATTGAAAATGAAAAAGTTAAGGAAACGGCAATAATGATTTTATTGCAACTCCGTTTTATTGACATTTACGTATCTCCTCCAATAAACCATAAACCGTTATTGAAATTTCAAATCAACTTGAGCTACATAATATTAAATTTATTAATATTGGACTATATTAATATCACTTAATTAAAAATATAAACTCGGATAAAGTTGTAAATATTGATAAATACGAAATTGTGGAACAAAATTCATACAGTTTATAATATTTTAAAAAATCGCTGAAACAAGTGAATTAGTATATAGAAACTTACACTTTTCTGCAATAACATTTCTGATATACAGAGTGGACTACTAAGTACAAATATTTTAAGAGGGGATAGAGTAAATTCAGAATTAACGGAAACACCTTTCAAAAAAATTCCAAACTTATTTAGGTACAAAGCGAAAAAAAATTCATAGGACCGTAAACGCCCTCTAACGGAGCTATTGCTCTTTAAAAGAGAGCCCCAAAATTTGATTTTCTCCTTTAAAGAGCAATAGCTCCGTTAGAGGGCGTGTATGGACCTATGTTTATATAACTTTTTTCTTATTTTTGATCGTAGAATCCAGTTAATTTTTCGCAGGCTAATTTTGGGACAACCTGTATATAAACAAGAATAAGCAAAACATCGAGAATTTTAGTTTTGATATTACTGTGTTCTACGTTTTTTATTTTTCGAAACTGCTGTACCTAAAAATACCACAAATTTAATCATTTTACTATTTTATCATCTTTCCCCATTACTTTAAGAAATCGCACCTTAACGGTGAAACTATTAATTTCTTAATTAATAACGAAAGTAAGCCACTGTTAATTACACGCTAATGGCGTTCACGGCCCACTTCTCGTGTTCGCTCTGTATAAAATTACATTTTTCTCAATATTTTACGGCAATGGTGGGTTCCGTATACGAAATGTAAATATAAGAAACAGTCCTAGTGCATGCAGTGATTTGGTAAGTGTAGAGGCAGCTGCCAAATTGCAGTATTAGCTTATAACTTAATTTTCGTTTCCAGAAAACGTGTTTGAAGGGATCACCTTGCCAAATCTCCGTTCCTAGTAATTTTGCAGATTCCATAAAAAAAGAACGCCCTAAAAATTCACTCCTTTCGCATCTAAAGTGGAACAATTAGTCATACTTGAAAACTTTAGGCTATGATTAACGCCCAAATTCATGAAAATCGACGGCTAAAAACGCAAGCAAAAAGAAAAAATCCGGTCGACGGACCACCCGGTTCTCCTGATATTTGCTAGTCATTATAACACGACCAAGGGTATAATCTACAGGTGCTTTCCAAGTTTGAGAAACATATTAATTTAACTCGCACGAAAAAATCGCTAATGTTAATATAATTGTTTATAGCACTGCGGCACTATGAACATAAAATTCTTGATGGATATTTGCAATTAAATCAAAAGCACAGTTACTTGCGATGTTAAGTACCTTGCAGTGCAATTCCGCGGTAGCAATAAAACAATAAACTTACTCTTATGGGCATAGCAATCTAGGTTATCCATTATAATAATAAATTATTTCACTAAGTTGCGTCACAGAACTCGTGGAACAAAACACAACCGCGAAATGTACGCCAAATATTGCGATAGGATATAGACAATCGCTGCGACACTACAAGAACATCACTAGTTGAGTCAGCAGCTCAAGCAACGGCTGCCGCTTGCTATGGCATGCCGCGGTGAAGAAAGTGCAGATGGTATGCATGTTGTACCGAAAGAAATACAGCGCCCTCTCGCGGAGGGAATGCGACTTGCACCCATCACTAATCTACCTGCATCCTGCCTGTACTTTGGAGGAGTTTTATTTTTTGCATTTTCCATATATTGATGCGCTGCTCGACAAAATAGTTTGGGTCTTCGTTTCGGTACAACGTTTAATATACACGATAGAACAACGAGCCGCAACAAGCCGGATTAAAAGGAACAACACGTCACGTTTTACTTAATAATTCGGTAATTATTTACTTTAGCGGAAACCTCACCATTCTTAATAAAAAAATTCAAACTCCTACTCTCTGGTACCTGGTAATAGTAGTTCTAAAATCCTACACCAAGTGTTCCATTTTTCCTGTTGCACTTTTTATCGATTTCAACAAACGAAATTGTTCTTATTCCACACCCTGTTGCTTCAAATTGTACAAAATTAAATGAATTCTTCCCCGATATAGACTGTGATACTGACACTCGACAATCATTAAAGATGCAGTAGATTTCGATCGAAAAAAAGTATGAAACAGCCAGCATTATATTTTTAATGGATTTATTGTAATGCAAACTAAATATTTATTAATGACAAATACGGCGAAGTTGAGGCGTTACTTTTGAATACAATGCAAGCGAAACTGGATTCAGTCGTATCAAAATTGCTTCTCGCACAATTTCTCGTGAAATTGTACAAAAAAATCTTCTGCATAACTAAATGGCCATTAAAATTACTAACAAGTGAATATATATTTCAATGAGGCTGAAATTACCGTGTAATAATCCAGAACAGATTTTAAAGAATGTCTACACGGACTTCATCCACTTGACACTAGATTAACTAATTTTTTCACAATAGAAAATATAAGTATGATCTCGATGACTTGCAAATTATTTTTAAAGGAAATTTAATAGCTAAGAGTAAGACATTAAAAAAGTGCTTTCCCATGGCAATGTAAAAATTGACAGTTGAGAGGCGCGTACACTTCTCCTCCTCCCGTATTACAGTAAAAAGTGGCTTCCCATAATTAATTTTGATCAAATGCGTGCATGGTATTAATCAGTATGGATTACGTTACTTCACACTGCCTGTGACGACACTTTTTTATAATTAATTAAATGACCGACAAAACGACTTCTTTACTACCTTTAAAAATATTTGCATAGCATTTTCTCAAAATCATAAACGACCTAAACAAGTGAGGAATATCGTATGATAAAAAATGTATATGAAGGGATTAGGGCGAAAGGCCAAAATAGTGCGAGTGATGCGGTTAAAATGTTTAGCTCTTCAACAGGAGAGTCCGTGAGTAGTGAATAAAGAGTAACAAAGAAGAACATACAAACGAAAAATAGTAGAAACTCGCGGAAGAAAGAAAACAGAAGTCGATGACACAAAATTCGCGATTCGCAGCTGGTGTTTTAAAAATGAGCTTCCTACAATAAAAAGCATGTTGGGCATTCCTAGACCATCTGTTGTACGAATAGTACAGATATAAATAATTTGATACAGTGGAAAACAGACCACGTAGTGGACGTCCTCGAGTATCTAATGAAATGGAGGATCGGTATTTGGTGCAATATGCCCGTAGACACTGCACATCTTCAGCGTCAGCTCTCAGGGCTCACTTTCAAGCTACGTTTCGCCGTGTTATATCGATACCTACTATTTGAAGACGACTCCACAACGCAAATTTACGTGCTAGAAGACCATTACGGGTCCCCACTCTACTTCCAAGGCATCGTGCTGCCCGTCTCCAGAGGGAGCGACAGTATAGGGGTTGGCTTTTACGCTAGTGGCGGTGGGTCTTATTTACAGATGAAACTAGAATTTGGCTGGTTACTGATGATAATCGAGAAAGAGTCGAAAGAACCAGGTCATCAAAAGCGACTTCATTTTCCCCATGAAGTTGCTCTGTATGAAGGAAGTACCATAATGTTGTGGGGTGAAATAATGTTCAACCACTGCACCCTATTAATTCGCATACCACAGAATATGACCAGCCAAATTTACATCAAACGAGTGATTACGTCCATTATCTATTCCCTACATAATGAATTAGGTGAAAATTTTGTGTTTATGGACGACAACGCTCGACCACATCGCGCAAGAAGGGTTCAAGAGACACTCGAAGCAGGACATATCAATAGATTAGATTGGCCAGCCAACTCTCCTGACATTAATCCTATTGAAAATATGTGGAATTTCGTTGCTAGAGCCATTCATAATCATATTCCTCCAACGCAGACTACAGATGAGTTAGTCATGGCGGCAGAAGAGGAATAGAACAATATTCCGCAAGAGATCGTTAACCACTTGATTATCTCAATGCGCAGACGTGTCCATATGCTATTGGAACGTGGTGGAGGTCATACCGACTATTAGTCAACTAGAGAACTTGCTTTGTTACTTCTTTCTGATTTAATAAATGTTGTCAAAAATGTCACATTTGCTGGTTTTTAATATTCTAAGTGCTCAGTCCAAGACTTTTGACGTTGTGCGTATTTCGAGTATAGCGTAGAGAAATTGCCACTTTGTTGAACGCACTGTATAATACATAAATTTGGTGGTCTTCTTCGCTATAAAAGACTTGTCGAACAATGTTAAGGTCAGTTTCTTATGCCGCCATAACATGATTTTTACATTTCTCGCCAGCATACATACAATGATGCGTCAATTTTATTTATTGCTCACTTTGCAATGATTTGTTGAACCTAAAAACGTTCGTCGTAATTAGAAAAATTTATTGTGCGCATGGGTTTGCCCAAAAAGGAGACCTCGGTTACAACCGCAATAAAATTTGAATAAAAAAAATTGTACCCGATTATTTAACGTTAATTTATCGAAATGTGTGAATAATAATTTAAGGACGGAATGGAGACATTTTTATTAGGTATTAAATAAAAAATGCAGCTGCATTTTTGTTAGTGGCTACCGCGCCGCTAACAGCATTTTTTATGGTAAACATGAAAAGGTTGAATACAGTGATACATTTAGACTCTGTTCTGAAAGTAAGGAGCTCAGAGGCCTTCCATAAATCAGCGGGGATTGTCAGTAGGCCGTTTTCGTGTGTTTTGTGTTTCAGGTACGTTTGGGAGTGTAAAACAGCAAAAGACCTGAATCGAAAAAGCGGCGGGCACGATTCTACGCCTGCAGTTTCGCAGATATCATCTATTTTAACATCAAACTCGTGTAATTACCAGTAGACACGCATCAGTTGATAATATTAATAATAATTTATTTCTCATTAATTTAACAAATGACCAGACCATTTGCCCCACGAAAAATCATTATGACACTGCATTGTGCCAAGTTGGCCGCTTTTGAATAAAAAATCTATTTTCAATCACTGCTCAAGGACTTTTCTTTCTTCCATCAATCAGTGGCGTCTCGTGGACTTAATAATGTCTAAAACACCTTAAAACAAACGTATTTCGCAAAATAATTTATAGGACATAATTCTTCTGTGGTTTATTGAGAAAAGGCATAAAATCACAATGTAAACACAAAGTTTCAATTCGAATTATGCACTGATGAATACGTCACAACTGTTCAGTCTTCCGTCCACTGAGCAATTCGAGAAGCCAACCGAATCGTTGTCATAAAGTCACTTGGCGAGTCGCCACTGGCATGAATCTAAAGCATACATACAGTAAACACCAGCTTACGTTTCCACAAAGCTTCAAACTTGATGTGAAAAAATAAGTACAGTCGTTTTTAATGAAGGATTTTATAATACCATGCATGTATGTGTATATAATTAATTAATTCGACGGAAAATATAATTAAATAAATGAAACGTTACATGTCGCTTGCTATGTATAGGGAGTGTTCTACATGATACAAAACGGTGATTTTTCACAATGTTTTCGTTATCTGATACACTAGTACGTCGGAAAATAACCTAAAATTGATTCTAACGGGCTAATTTATTCCAGAAAGTCCCACACTTAAAAGTAACTTGATATTAAAACACAAATTGAGTCTTTAAAACTGACCTACGCACACATACATTTGAATATACCGCGTGAACAGATATGTCAGCAGGTAAATCAACATTTCAAAATTTTAAAATTAGCCTACCAACATTCAAAATATCCCGAATTAGTGAATAATACACTGAAAGAAATATTTGATTCCAAGCACTGCAAAAATGACTCTCCGCTTAATATATTTCACCTTTCTTGTAAGCAGTTCTGTCAAAAGCAAATTCCAATAACTTTTTTCTCAAAAGGTTAAGTCTGCTGGAATGCTACGCCTCCTACAATAACTCTATATCCCCACATTTATCAATGATTTAAGGTCCATCTTTCAAGTGTAACGTTCTCTAACCAAATTATTGTATATGTATTTGGTGAATCATGCGCACATAAGTTCGAATTTTATGAGATAGAGTCTTACACGGATGGCTATTGGAGAAATGGACGTCTACAAATCACAATACACTCACTCTCACATCGAACTAATCGACCTCTTTGGAAACTTTTGAATCATATTTTACTGACTCACACCTTATCTTTATTGCACAGTTTTAAAACCTCGGTTATTACATCACCAACTAATTAAGAATGTATGAAAAGTAATTAACCGAAATAAAACAGTTGTTTTCCCAGGAAATTCAAGCGGTTTTGGATTTTTTGATGAAATAAGTTATAAATGCTACATTTTTCAAATTCAAAGACATTTCCACAAACCTTTTAAAATATATACAAAATTGAGGAACAAATATTTTCTTTTCGAGTATTAATTCCCTTGACATTTCTATCTTACAAAATAAGTAAATCTCAAGCAATTGCCCAACTTGCCATTTCTTTCGGCACAGTTTCCATTTTGTTAGTTTGCATGGGGTGAGAACTCGTAATATTTTTAAAGATAGACAATCTTCAGCGTCCCCAAAGCAATCGAAGTTCCGATACCGTATTGTTTACTGTGCCTCTTTGTTACAAATAACAAAGACCAAACAAACAATCACTAGCACTTCCATTTCCAATACCCATGCGAATACAGTGTTAATATCCCTCGTAGTTCCTCTAGTTTTATTGGGGTTGGATGTGTCCATTACTGAACAGCAATAAAATATAATGTGCAAATAAATCGATTGAAGTGCCTGGACACAAAGAAAAAAATCCTCAATTCATCATTTACGTGTAAAAAAACAGCGACAATATTTTGTGTCTTAAGAAAAAGTTGATATTAAATTTTAAAACGGTTTTACTTTGAGCGAAAAACTATCCCATTTATTACAATGATCGATTTTCAAATGTCATTTGTTTTCGAGTAATGACGTCATCGATTTTTTTTAAATGGCAACACCATATTTTTTTCCTTGATTCTGAAAGATCGTTTAATTCTCTATCAGACAGTACTAAAATTTTGCCCTCTTACATAGGAGTGTTGTGTTGTTGTTGTTGTTTCTCATACTTCATTATGTTTAATATTGTTAATTAGTATTGTAATCATTTAGTATTTATCTTAGTTTAAAAATGTATTCGTTGGTGGTTGGGCCTACTGAACAGCAATAAAATATTTGATTTGATGATGGAAAGTTTTCGATAAATGACGATTGAAGTGCTTGGACACAAAGAAAAAAATCCTCAATTCATCATTTACGTGTAAAAAAACAGCGACAATATTTTGTGTCTTAAGAAAAAGTTGATATTAAATTTTAATACGGTTTTAGTTGAGCGAAAAACTATCCCATTTATTACAATGATCAATACCTTTGAATAATATATACCAATCGATAAGCATATTTACTTTTACATTTTACATTCGAGTGATAAAAGGGTGGCTTTATTTTCAATCGATATTGGAATTGCATAACCAACCTACCTACCTTTTAGGTAGCTGAAGAAATTTTTATCTGATGGAATAGCAAAAGATAACAGGACGATAAAAGATTTGGTTATGGAATTAGAACATTTAATTTAAGTATGGAATAAATTTAATCAATGATTTTATTTTACATACCTCAGAATTGTTACTTTTGTGGATAAAATTTACGTTTTCTAAAGGCGATTCAATCGTCATTTACTCGAAAACTTTCCTATGTAAATGGCAACACCATATTTTTTCCTTGATTCTGAAAGATCGAATTCTCTATCAGACGAGTCTAAAATTTTGCCTCAGAATCAAGGAAAAATATAGTGTTGCCATTTAAAAAATCGATGACGTCATTACTCGAAAACAAATGACATTTGAAAATCGCATTTTACGGTAAAATATGTATTTTTAAATTAAAAATCGACCTGTTAGATGATTTTTCCCAAAAAATAATTGTTTCGTTTTATTGAATTTATTCCATACTTTTGGCGCATACTGTATTTACCAACATTTATTAGATAAATGATTTCTACCAATATCAAATGTTTATGAAGTAGGTAGGTATAATAATTGAATATTTTATCATTTCATTACATATGCTTAACTTTTTCTGTGTTTATTGTGACAAAATATCCCCGTTGGAAAAAAAAGATTACAAAAACTTTGTTCCAATAGGCTAATATTTATTTTGAGGTGAGAGGCATGGAAAATGTGACGAAAATCGATATTTTCTCTCTCTATAAACAATTTGAAAGTAATTAACAACGCTTTTATGACAGGTTTAATTACAGGCCAAGACATATTCTTCTCTTTATTTTATAGCTGGACGTTAAACCTGCAGTTAATTTTATAGATAGCTAATTAATGGAATCTGGATGTTTTTCTATTAAAACGGTAATGTAACTAACGCAAGAAATCGCTTACAACAAAAATATTTTACTGAGCAACATGTTGCTACATTATAATTACTCATAAAATATATATGTAACATATATAATAAAACATTAATGAATTTTTATTTAATACACTGAGAAAACTGGAATATTTGCAAAGAACAAAATACATCTTGCTGGAAATAAATATAAAATGTTAAAATCTCAAAGAATGTATACTCCCTATAGCAATATATATAGAAGCATTTTATGAAGACTTAGCGCAAGCGTCTTAGGATGTTTACCTCACCTCCTTTTTTATTGCAATAATTTGCCTTTCGGAGCAAGGAGGAGGATGATGATGATAAGGATGAGGAGGAGTACGAGGAGGAGGAAAATACTCGTATATATAATAAAACATTACTTTTTTTACTTTTATTTTCTACACTAATAAAACTGGAAAATTTGCAAAGAAATAAAATATAGTGCTGGAAATAAATTAGAGTTCAAATCTCAAAGAATGTGTTGAAAATGCCAGGTAATTATGAGGATCTACATCAAAATGCATTTGTGTTTATTAGAATTTGGATTTAGAGCTAGTAATAGGCTCTTAAACATATTGGGAAATGAAGCCTTAAGAAATGTATTGGTAGTAAAGGAAAAATCTGTTCAATTTCGAAACAACCGTGAAAATAAAATGCCGAATGATTTCTTGTGGCGTGGCTTTACAACTGAGATTATTCCTCGTATCTACACTTTCTATACCCCCTATGGCAAATATCTATACAGAGGTATTTTATGAAGACTCGTCGCAAGCGTCTCAGAATGTTTACCTTGCCTCCTCTTTCATCGCAATAATTTTTCTTTCGGGTCAAAGAATCCGCGCTTTTATATTTTCCATATATTAAAAACCGATAGGTATTACGGGCCCTTCTACACAAATATAATATCGTATCTCCACATCAAAAGCAAAGTAATCCGGAGAGCAGTGCTTTATATGGATAAAATATAAAACGGAAGAAAATTGAAAATTGTTTCATTCCCCATTCTAGTTTAATGCAAGTAACAATCGAGTCATCCAGGGCCGCTTATCATTTGGAAACAGTGGCAAGGGCTAGAAGAGGGGCCTTTATTATTCGCATAACAATGAATTCTGGTGCAATGGTGTGCCATACGCGTCGTCTAGGGCGACAATTTATGTAAAAACTAGGAGAATATATATGTCAACCCCTATTTATCTTACGAATTATAACTGCATATCATGTGGTCTTAGTCATGCACGTGCCTGATGCGTGGGGGGAGAAAATCGACGGCAATATAATGTTTATTAACTATTTTGTCACCCCTCTGATCAGCACATGATGCTTTTTTCACGTCGTTCCGACGATATTGGTTTTTCGAGTGCTTCCACCGCACCTCTTGATTGTTTCTAGTTCACACTCGACTGTCTTTTGTCATTAACAGCACTGCAATCAACTTTTTCAGACAATAGTCTAAGAAGCTACATCAACTTTATAATTACAACGCACACAATCACCGTAGTCAATCAATTTTTTAAATATTACTATTTCTGATTTCGGAAATGCGTGTACCATTTTTCTCAGATACGCCCAGAAAAATCCTTTGGTTGATCTTCACAGAATGTTATGCAATGAAATTTGTATCATCTTTTACTCAAACTCTTCTTTTTCGAGATAAATTACATTTTTAAAAGTAATCTAACGTTAGAAATAGCAGCAGAGAACAATTTTAAATTTCAATTTCCAAAGTAACGATCAAGGGAACAATTTAGAGGAGGGTGAGGAGAAGAGGGAGGACAACGAGGTGGAGGACGAAGTAGAGGACGAGGTAAAGGACGGAGAGGACGAGTCGGAAGACGATGATGACGAGGTGGAGGACGCCGATGACAAGGAGGACGATGAGGAGGACGCTGGAAATACCTAAGTAATAATTTACACAATTTTTTCCTACCACGAGTTTAGGGCCAATCTGGAGTGCCGCTACGCACAATTGGAGTAAAATTTTACATACATTTCTGTCTGTGTAGGAATATCCAGCTCACGTTTCATTAAAACTGAATAAAAATTTCAACTTATACAACTGCTTTAGCCATCTAACGTATAGGGGAGAAAGTCGTTGGCAGTGTAATATGTTTATTAACTATTTGTCACCCCATTCAACCGCGTACTTGAGATGAGTACATGGGCGCCTTTTTTCACATCATTGAAAAAGATATTGGGCCTAGACAGTACGCTTCCTTTTCTGTTTCAATATTAAATTGGGAAGGAAAGTGCTGACGACGAATTCCAACCGAAATTACTGCCATTCCAGAAGCTTGCCAAAGGGCGATGCGATAACATCAGCCACGAACTTCTACATATATTTCTTTTATTATTTGATGAGGAAATATTAATTTCGACAATTTAGCCGCCGTTTCCCGTTTACTTTAATACCCTTCGATACATTTGTTCTCTAGATGATGATGGCAGAATTCTTCCTAAATCCGATTTCTTTTTTCTTAACAGGCACATCACAGCCACATTGATTAAGGGACAATTTTATCAGCACTTCCGAATTACCTTCTGTATTAATAACAGATGACACTCATTTTTACAAATAAGGCAGATATTTTTTAGAGGTGCCTACATCACAGTTATATTTAGAAACGTGAACCTGAATAAACCATAACTGTACGCTTATTTAATAATAATCTATGACTTTCTCACGTTAGAATTTTGATAACATTTTCATATAAAAATTATAATAACAATTTCAAAATAGTTCGATTTTCGTTTTCATTATAAGCGGAAAATAAACAATATAATTTTTTTGTATATTCTGTGTAAAGTAAATGCCACGCCCCTTTTAAACACCAGTTTCACTCCACTGCGAACCAGCCTTAAATGGTACGTATAATTGCATTAAAATTTTGTCCGACCAACTATATAAAAACCAAAAATCATTTGTTTTAAAATTAAAAAAGTAATTGAATGGGAAAATCCATTAGTCTGACAGTTTAAGTAAAAAAGGGAAGTAATTAAAACCGTATTAATTAAATTTCAAAATCTGTGAAATTATAGAGCAAATTAAAATATAGGATAATGCGTACCTATTTCTAAATTAATTTTAATATCAGTTTTTCTTTAAATTCAATTCAATTTGAATATTTTGGAGATACAATAAGGAAGGAGAGTTATACCCAAATTAATGCAACCTGAATAATATCCAAGTTTACATTTATTATGTAAAACGGTATCATCTGCACTTGAATAAAAATTGCTGTTTTCCAGTGCAATGTAAATTGGGTCTCAGTTAAATATAAGTAATACATATAGAGCAATATAAATAAAGCAAAAAGTTATAATATAATAAAGTGAATTATTACCTGTGGTAAATGTTTATATCTGTTCTTTCAAATCATCCATTTCTAGAAGTTCGCCTGCAACAAAAAAGTAAACTGCGATTAATACGAAATACAAATAAAGTTTTTTACTCGAAAAAGCGGCATAGGTTCTATTTCTATTTATAAAATATAAAATCTTGAATCATCTCTGTTTTTATATCAACGTTATTAAGCTTTCATATTTTCTGCTAGTGTGCCAAGTTTTTTCCTGTTGAAATAGAAAACATTTATAACGATGACAACGGAAAAATGTTTATTAGTGCAGTTAGACTGACCTAAATACTAATAGTGAGATTAAACTTAATACAGATACAAAACGAGAATTCCTCTAACTGTTTCCAATCATTTAATAAATTTATTATTAAAGGCTGCTTTTAAATGTCCTCAACTAGCACAATTTCCACTCGATTAGCTCTGTATCCGTACAACAATAAAACCACAAGTGCTTCATTTTGTTAAAAACAGATCACACATAAAACACAAAAAACAGTAAATGCTACTATGCTTACTTTCGTGATACTTGACTTCGTCAACGGTTTCCTGATACATTTTTTATTATCTCCATAATGACAGCATAAAAAACTAATGACTTATTTAATTCATAGCTAGACTGGCTTAATTGTCTATCTCAGAATGATCAGCTAAAATGGGAGACCGGACCAGTAATATACCTTCGGAAATTTGTTTTACAAAAAAAATATTACACTATTGTCTGATGGTTCCTGTCTTTCATATAAAATATAATTTACATAGTAAAAATACCTGACCTTGGTAGCCTCGATTTGTAATTAGAATTATACCGCGTCGCAAACAATCGAAAGTTCACTAGGTACCATTTTTGATATTAGGTACAGTGAATCACCTTGTCCACTCTTCACTGAACAGCTACAGTAGCTCTAGTTCCAGTTCTACAGAATTATTCAGTCATAATGTCATTAATTTTTACCAAGTATTCGGAAGGCCTAAGAAAAATACAAAATCGAAACAAAAAATGTTTACTCGACCTTTTAAATTGAAGCAAATCAACCCCCCGGTAATACAACGCTCTGTATTGACAAGAATTTTGACAAGAGCAACGTCAAACCTGCGTTGCCATATCACGGCTAAATGTTCTAATAACTGTTTTTTATATATTTAAGGTATTAACAATATTGTGTGAAACTAACTACTCTGCGGACTAAAGCCCCGACCAGCGTTGAATTACACCCACAATATCTACTCATATATTCTACATTATTAGTATATTTTGCTGTATTAGAAAGGTATTTTAAGCTAATATATATCAAATTCCTATCAATAAAAGCCTTGTTCGCGGTAGATTCTGAACTAGTTCAGGATTAATTTACGGATGAGAGCAAGCGCAGTTTGCATTTCGGACGGTAAAATTCACACTGCGCTTGCGCTCATCCGTAAATTAATCCTGAACTAGTTCGGAATCGCTACCGCGAACAAGGCTAAAGTCAACAATTCCACAGACAAAGCTCTATTCAATAACTAGCTAAGCTAAATTTACTAACCTGGTTCAATGAAAACATTCTATAAATATCTAAGTTCACTTTTGACACTGTGGGAACTCGAAAATTCAACCACAATAGATGCGATCTGACCTATTTCTGCATTTTTAGGATTGCTTCTTCAGGTGACCTCCTTTAAGTTGAGTCAAATATCTAACTATAAAAATTATTATACCAATAAATTAAAATTATTTGAAATTAAATATCGACAATGTCAAAAGTGATGAATTTTAAATTAAAATGACAATTTTATCCTTTATTGTTTTTTATGTATTTTTAGGTATTAACAATATTGTGTGAAACTAACTACTCTGCGGACTAAAGCCCCGACCAGCGTTAAATTACACCCACAATAGCTACCCATATATTCTTTATTATTAGCTTTTGTAACATTTTTTACTGTTTTTCTACTGTATTGGAAATGTATTTTAAGCTAACATAAATGAAATCTCCTACAATTCCTACCAATGAAGTCAAATGGAGTAAAGTTGTACATACTGTGTAAAGGAAGATTGTCACGAAATTCTACCTTACTTAAGTCAACTTTTGAGGAGCACGCTCAAGTTCACTGCGCATCATATTCTTAAAGGCTAGGCTTAAGTAGTTGATCTGTAATTTTGAAGCTCCAGCGCAAACCTCATTATTCTACCACTCAAAATTAAAGGGTAAATTAAACATAACGAGCTTTACATTGAGGGTTATATTACGGGTATTCCTGGCAATTTAATATTTTTATTCCAGGGGAAAAACAACCATATAAATGATTTACTAAAATTTCGATAAAAATTAATAGTCACTTCCACAGGTATTCCATCGTAATCCTCATTAAAATTTCATAAACCTCAACCCCAACACGCTATTTTTAAATCATTGAGGAAAATCGTATTTCATGCAGTTTTGTCCGAAAAATATAAATATATCTGGTACTGATTCCTACGTAAAAATATACCTACATTATATTTTGCTAACTGCAGAATGCTGATAGTTTTTTGGAATAAAGCAAACAAAGTTTAGTTACCAAACAGCTCAATTTGTTGAGGCTAGGAAGTTCCAGAGTCCTGCTACATCTAAACTAATTCAACCGATGCAATGGAATGTCAAGTGACAGCTTGAAATAAAAACTTAGTCTATGGTACGGTCATGGGTAATAGGCGATAGGAACTTTAAACTTATTTTAAATTCTTACGCATGACTAATTGTTAACAAAAATAACATTGTAAAGTAAAAAGCTACGAACAAAAGACTGCATAACCAGCCAATGAAATATTTCTCACTCGATATTATCTGAAATCTTAATTGCGTCATCCTATACTGAGTGGCACACCACAGTATCAAACTTTTTCACACCCTAAAAAAAGTTATTTCATTTTGATGTATTATAATTATAAATCCCACATAAAAAACACATTCATTTGGATATTTTAAGAAATTAGAAAATTTCTTAGGGATCACTCGTATCTAAATACGTTTTTTATGTTATCCAAATCATTTAAATATATTACCACTTATTTAAAAGTACGAGTCAAGCGATCTTTAATCTGTATTAAAATTTCGTGGCATCCATTTATAAACATATTGAATATAGCGACCCATTGTGATAATGGTTATTATGTATTGGTCGTTCAGATATTGAAAGGAGGAATTTGTATTCGTTTTACCTTATGGGACACACCTGGTAAAATATAGTGTCATAGATACTGAATGACGGTTAGACGGAACGAATGGACTGTTGTAAATTGTTAAGACATCTCAGAAATTACACATCTGTTAACAATTGCCCAACATTTTCCAAAAAAATATTACACGCTGGATTATATACAGGGTATATTAAAATTGAGTACCTAAGCTTCTGCTATTTTAGCTCAAACAAATGAATGAACGGAATTTATAAATGAAAATTCACTACATTTTTAGTATTTTTAAATTTACTTACAACTGTTACTGTTGATTTTTAAGTTCAACGTCAAAACCATTGAAACATTTTTTTATAGCGAATTTTTAAAATACTACAGTTCTTTGATGAGCGTAGTGTAAATAAACGCGTTTTGCAGCTTCATTCAAGTTTTCCCTAATGTTTACGTTGTTTAAAACTGACTCACAAAATTCTCAATATTTCTCAAGCTCGCTAAACTGTTTGCGATAGTCGATTTGAACCTGAACATAAAGGGATATTAAATGTACAAAATGTTTCTGTCTTAAAAAGGTACATAAGTGCACAGGGTGACAACGGAAAGTGAAAACACGCTGTAACTTTTTTATGACTGCTGATAAAAATTTGAAATTGGGTGGGTTTATACTAGACGGTGCCAGGAATTCTTTGAGGTCATTTCGGATTTCATGACATTTCCGGTTTGACCGGAAATTACCGTAAATTTGTATTTTTAAATGGGACACCCTGTATTTTTTGACATTTTTGGAATCAGCGGATCATTTTACGTATGGTAGGAGCAGCTGTTGCTACTCAGAAAATAGATCCAAGAATATGATTTTTTTTCACACTTTAACACCCTGTATCTGTAAAACAAAGCCGTTGCACTTTTGTCTTAAAATCAATCTGTATAGAGACTATATTGTGATATGTATGTAGTATGAGGGCATTTGCCTCATTTTTTAAGATTAGTTATTGTTATCATCACCTTTCATTTTAACTGTATTAAGACTTATCGAGTTTAATCCGTTTATTTATTCTTAATGACATGTATGCACTTTAAACAACGAACATTCAATTATTTTCCAACGACTAATGCTTAACTTTTAAACGGGAAGTAATACAGAAAAAATGCTCTAATAAAAGTTTAAAGAGCTTTTTAACAGGGGTATTTTTCTGGAAAATATATTTGATGACGTCATTAATTGTCTCGGTCACATTCCAAAGATAATACTTTCGATTGAAAATGGAGTTTAGAGATGTCCCAAATTTGTATCTTCAGACCTCAATTTTTTAAAACGTTAGATTCTTTGTATAATTTATAAACTGTTAGCTATTACAGTGCGAATTTTGCATTATATTAAATTTTCGAATTAATTCGGGAGAATTAATGAGGAAATAATAATAGTGCAATTAAAATTTTAATAGCTGGGGTAGCAAGCTGGGCCCGTGATTTGAATGAAAAATCGCTTTAAATGGTTTACATGGAAGAGCTAGGGAAACCGGGAAATGAAAAAAACGGTTCAGGTTGGCCTCCCAAATCGTCTACATACAACGACTGTACCTAGTAAAACATTCAACCGAAACTCAAACGGCCTTGCAACTTAGCGTAGTAGTGACCTGGTCGACTCAAATGAGTCGAGTTGAATGCCCCATAGTGACCGACCAATCAGACAATTTTATTTTATGAATAATTACAAAATAATGGGTTTTACTTTTAAATAATAAAAAACGCTAAATGACATAATGGGTTTAGTAAGTGAACACTTAGATTAATATACAGGGCGTAAAAAAAAGTGCAATTTACACTCCATCGCTGCACTTTCTAATAGCCTTCTGTAATAGATATATGCTCCGTTTTGCAATATTATGTACTACAACGGATCTCGAGAGAAAACCGCAATATCTAATTTATTAAATATTATCTTAATGTACCTAAATAATATACCGCATTATGTTTGTAAATGCCATATTTCAAATACTTTAAGTAACGAAATACATCGTATGAAAAAAAATCTCCCACGCATTCCAGAATGCAAATTATGATGATAATCATGAAATTTATTAGCGCCAGCTACACTGTACCTCAAACTGATGGTAAATATTGAAATATTGTTATTATTTACAGTATAATCGTGTGGAAAATCGTTTGAATAACAAAACACGATTGTTGTTGGGTACAAGTAAAATTCCAAAACATTATATTTAGTTCTAATCTCCTCTAATTTAACCTAACAACACAAATAAAAAAGTAACAAATTACTGTGCTTTGGACCACCCCGCATATAATTTTTAAGTAATTAACGATCGCACCTAACACTTCAGCAAGGCTTTAACAGGTTATGCATCTGCGTAGAGGCTACAATTTTATCAGAAGGCAACAAAAGACTCATTTGATTTTATTAAAAGCAGGTGGCCTTAATGATAGGGTCTTATTCCCCAAAAGTGTAGAGGGCATTAAAAATTCGTTATTAAAAAATAATTCGAGACCCAGACCGTCGGTTTTAAGGCAATGTCCAACCAGACACACCAACACTATACTACTTAATTGGTAAACTAAACTTTACATGTCATCAGCGTTGATATTGTACTATCTCTATCCGTCATTTACCTGCTGACAGCAGACGGGTTTTGTACACAAACCCATCGGTAGACATGTACAGGGTGATCGGACAGATAACACCAGAATACTAGCAACCATTAGTGTCACGAACAAGAGATAATTCCGTTTAACCGATTTTTCCAAACAAATTCAATTATCTACGTTTTTTAACAACTATTAATAGCTATGAATATTAAACTTTATTCTATTCTTACTCTATGAATAATTAAATACAAACTTCAACCTTTCGGACAACTTTAATTTGTACTGTATTGAAGAATTAATATTTAAACAGGTTAAAACGAAATTTCATTCAAAGAAAGCATTTATTGTCATAAATAATAACACACACACAAGAGGTGTTAAAGCTGGTTTGGCAGTTGAGTAAAACTACGATTTGGAAGAGGCGTGACACTTTACACAAAGAGATGATGCCTGTCAATGTCAATATTCTGTCTATTCCTAAAACTATTTATAAAAAAGTAAACAAACATTTCCTTTTGTTTAATTTCTCTAGTTAACCTATGCCTTCATTAATGATAAGTTGGGAAGAGCGTCTAATAAATATATAAAATAACAAAGAAAGAGCGGAGCTTTACGTACCAACCTAAATTTATAGTAAATTTAAGATATGATTGGACTTCCAGACCTCTCAGTTACTTTTGTATATATTGAAATGGGACATACGTGAAAAATCATTAAAAATATATATCAATGTAATGTTCGTGGCCGAATTTCCAATTTATAAGGAATACAAAAGTCCAGCTATTCGAAATTATTTAATTTTTATCCGAAATTCTAACGCGAGGAAGTTATAGATAATTATTAAACAGGTCCACAATTAAAAAAATTAAGTCATTCTGTCGAAGAATACAGGAGAAAAATGGTTTCCAGCTTATTCAAGTACTGGCAAACTAGCTTTAAGTGTCGCAAGGCGTTTTGTGGGTGTGCAGTAGTGCCGTAGTTTGATATATAGCCTGGGAATAGAAAGTTCGTTTTTACCAGACAAACGTCTCACGTACCAATTTAAATTTACAGTAAAATTAAAAAATTATTTAAAACTTGCACACCATTTTTCTCAGTTAATTTTGTATATATTGAAATGGGGCGAATGTGAAAAATTATTAAAAAAATATATATCTATGACTTCCTCGTGGCCGAATTTCCGCTTATAAGAAAATCAAGTCGAGGTATTTTCGAAATTATTTTTTTATTTTTATCTGAACTTGTTATGAAAATTCTAACGTGAGGAAGTCCTAGATAATTATTATATATGACTACAGTTAAAAAATGAAGTCTTTCTGTGGAAGAATAGAGGAGAAAAATGATTTCCAGCTTATTCAGATAGGTACTGGGAAACTAAGTGGCACAAGGAGTTTTGTAGGTGTGCAGTAGTGCCTTAGTTTGATATATAGTCTGGGAACAGATATTTGTTCGTTTTTACCAGACAAAATAATGTTCAGAAATTCCCTGAAAGGAATATTAAATAAACTTTTAATACGAACACTCATTTAGTATTAACAACTTTGTACGTGATAAAGACAAGAATATTAAATATTTTACTAAAATAATGTACCACATCTTATAATTCTCTCAGCGGGTATAAGTTTTAATATAAAAGTAGTTTGCGGCAAACTTTTAATACATAACTTGCGCAAACTTTTGTATAAGGTAAAAACTATATAGAAGGGGGATTACTGCTTGCTCCCAGTGAGAGCCAACTTTGTTATTTTAAATGTAAATTTGGAGACTGTTAATTTCAGTTCAAGGAAAATGTTAACAACAAGAAAGAACTGTTTTTTCTGTTTTATCTTTTTAAATTCATACATTTATGTTTATTTTAATACCGCGATAAAAAAAAATGATGATTCAGTCTGTACAGATAATACAGTTCATTAATTTCAAATATAAATTAATTACATTAATCGGGATTATTTAATGTTGCCACAATTTTGTATAAACAGAATTAATGAACTAATATTTCATTAAATTCAATGTTTTTAAATCATAATTAGTGAAGCAATCCTTTCCGCAAAATATGTATAAAAACTATAATCTATAGTAACATAATATTCGAAAAATGCAAATGGAAGATTCTTCAATTTGTGAAGCACTGTTAAAAGCTCATACTAAATGTTCCCAAACTGTATAGGTAGCTTTGCGTATACCATTTAGTTGAGAGTATCCACATTCCATCCATCGCCCATGCATGTTTTGGCAGACCCCGGAAAGTGGAAAAGCTAGGTAACCTTTTTGGACTTAATGGACTTGGAGATAACTTAATGCTATTGGCTTGTTCGGATCATATACATGTATCAAAAACAGATTATAATTTCGAGGATGGATTTGATGAGTATATAAGGTGTACCAAAAAAACTTTTATCGGCCAATAACCATATGCAAATTCACGAACTATTGATCAGAGGACTAATCCGATGATTTAAATTGATTTTCTGTCTGTATTTAAGAATGTGTTATTATTTACGTTGTGAATACCAAAGCCAAGCGCGGACACCTAATATTAGCATCCAGAATAATCTTAATAATACAATTTATTAGCATAAGTAATGTACTTTAATGTTTAAGTAAGGCATAAATCTGTATTTAGGAATCTCAATGAAGGCTTAATGGAATTTATCGACTAAGTTTCCGAAAAAAGTCAAAAGGATTAACAACGGTTAATATTTTTCAATTTTACTTACAAAATGATATATTCATTCAAAACAGTAAACATATATTTTAACACGAAAAATTGTTAGAACTGTGAAAAATCGCATCATACAAAAACCTAGGCCATAATACTTTATCCAGTTTTTGTATACCTGTTAATAATAAACGTGCAGTTAAAATTTACAACAAAACATTTTTTAAATATAAAACCCATCAAAATAATGCGATTTTGTTTCAAAATAAATGATTTAACTAGAATACAAGGAATCTACGTACCTGTACGTGACCTCGTGAACAATGCGAGTTGAGATGTTACTATTTTTTAATTAATTTTGTAGGCCAATTATCCAACAGAATCAATGTCTGAAAAAGAAACCCAAATTGTACCTTACAGTATAACGTATCATACCATTAAATATCTTAAGGTCGTCTTGTTGCGCCGTAAATGATCAAATTTGTTTTTTTTAGGTACAGGAAACTCGAAAGATAAAACACATAGAACAAAACTAATATAAAAAATAAAATTATATATAAAAAGATACAGGGTGTCAAACTTAAAATTTATTTTCGATATTTGTAGATAAGTTCTTAAAAAATCCAAATATTTACATAAATTTTGTAAATCAGGGGTTTTTGCGGGCGTTAAATTCAAATTTGTTTCTAATTTTAACGTCACTAGTAAAGGGCGCATTATGTTTCTTTTAAATAACAGAACTTTTTTGGAGCTTAGTGCTTCATATCTTCTTTACCGAGCCCTTGTTATTCTTAGACAGCTCTATAGGAGAAGAAGAGCCTCTACATAAGTGGGTAATGTCACATAACTTCGGTAAATAATAATAATCACTGGTAAGTTCTTAAAGCTCGCATTTCTTTCACAATTTGTATTGTATTAAAGTAAAATTTTCGATATAATCTACACTTAATACGTAAAATGCGGAATTTATATTTAAAGCGATCGGATCAAAATTGGAAGTTTTGAAATTCACAAATTAAATGTTTCGCGTCTTTACGATGCCGAACGGGAGAGGCGCAAAGATAATTTAAACATTTTAGCCGAACGTGACTGTTATTTTATTTGGTTCTATCAAAGGATAGCTACAAACCTAAGCGCGAGCTTCAACAGCACCTGGGTAAAATGAAATGTTAATAATGAAGCTGGCAGATACAGAATAAATCATATTTAAATTCGTTTTTGCTTACCAGTTGTTCACACGCACTGTTAGATATATGCTAAGCGTAAGTAAACAGAGCGATCCAATTTAGAAAACTATTTACTCTCAGATAACAACCCTCGTAACAAAAATATCGAAATTAATCTATTTCGGACTTATCTCCAAAATAAATCTTATACAGAACCATATTTTATTATAATTTCGCTGTACTCTGCCACACAATGAAACTAAGAGATCAACTTTTTTTGTTAAATAAGAGGAAAATTACGCAAGTGAAGGAGATTTATATTAAACGTAATTTCTCGAGAGAAAGGGAGACTCAAATCTCAATTTAAAGTTTGCAACTTAAAAACTACCGCTTACCAGTTATTATTTTTACCACTCTTTTTAATACTCTCGGTTGCCATTGTGGCTTATAGCGAGGGTGCAAATCTCAATTTAAAGTTTGATACTTAAAAAGTGTACTTACAATAATTGTATTCTTATGTGACTACTCGTTTTATTATATTTTCACTTTTTATAGAAATGTTAAAACTTTCTTATTTAAAAAAGTTATTAGTATCAAAATTTATTACCCAATTAATATTAATTCCATTTAAAAAACGTCTTTGGAAAGCACAGGTTCAACAAAGAGAAGGAATTAATATTAAATTTCGTATCTTTCGAATCGGACTACGATTTAATAATTCAAATTAGTGAAATAGGATTTCCTCTGTCCACTTAACTAATGCGTTTACGCGCAGACAAAAGCAGCCGGACCACCAACATCTTTAATCCACGTTAAAATCTTAAATATGCATTAAATTCTCGATTCAATTTATCGCATTGCCCAACCACGAAAATAATAACGACACACAATTTCCATTAATGACCTCAGCTTTTTCACAATGCACCCATTGTCTAGGAGAAGTTCATGCGGAGTAATAATTATTTATTATTAATTTACTTTCGTAACTTTAAACGATAAATAATATATGGGCTTTATTGTTACAGCAATTCTCTATGTGCACTTTCTTTCAATTAAACGATTTCTATTTTTCAGACTCACCGATTACAATAAAGATTTTGTAATCAAAAAATTATTGCAATTATTGCCTGTTCCTCAACAATACCATGATCAAAATATCGAAATAATACTGTGAAGCAAAGTTGTCAAATACAGCGTGTTTCAGGAGGAGATGTACATACTTCGGTTTGTTATTCTACGTTCAATTTTAAGCAAGCCATTTCTTATGAACATGATGTCAAATTAAAAAAAAATGATTACATTTTCTTTAATAACTCTCGACTACTTTAAGTTATGCCGACAGTTATGCGCAGGTTTCTTGGGATGGAAAATTCAAATTTTATGCACAATGGACTGTATTTCCAAGAGAGAATTGGAAAAATAAAATCTCTAAACAAAATCTACAAAACCCGACAATAACTTTCGATTCACTCTAATAGATAATTTGCATGCATCACCATCTTATGTGTGTACATCTCCTGAAACACCCTGTATAGACTATGGCTGGTAGCTGCTTTTTCAAATTTAACGTTATTCTTTTCTTGGATTTAATTTAATACGGCACCAGTAATAATTCCATTAATTCGAATACATATTCTTTCTTATCTTATTCCATTTAGCTGAAATCACATCTCATCTCAAATGCAAAATGCTGGCAGAAAAAGTAGAATATCTTATGCTTGTCACGAACAATAAAATCGTTTCTAATTTCGTTTCATAAAACAAAGAAAAAGTCGAAGACGTGAGACATTGTACTAATTTAGATCTAAAGCCGTAGTAATTGATTCACAATTAAGAGCTTAAATAATAAATGCCTTTCCCTCCCGAGCTAACTTAATCAAAAATTATAGCTGTCAATATCATGCAAGTGAGCTCTTTCTTCGAAAGAGGCGTACATTTTTCCCTGCATTTTTCAAACGATTAAACTGGAAGGAAGTTTGGTGAACACGCGAGGACAACTATCTGAGGAAGTTCAAGGAAGTTCTAAGGAAGTCTTTGTATAAGATAACACGTGATTTACCTACCCCTGATTAAGAGGAAGTCAGATTATGTCCGGCGTAGTTTAAAAAACCTTCGAAGGAACTGGAATTTTATGAGGGAACCAAACTAGCCGCATAAAATGGAATTTTATACTATTTATCTTAATGAACAATTTGATTTTGTTACTCATACTAACAAATTGTTTCTATTCAACTTAAACACATTGTCACATCATGTTTTTCATGTTATTCTTTTGCAGCGCCATGACATGTGACGACAAATATCTCTACCTGTATAATATGCAACCGACAATGCAGCGCTAAATCTTTACTCATCAAATCAAGTAGGTAGGTACTTAATATTTACTCTGTGTTCTTTCTAAAAGGTAGAAATCTACAAGTAGGTATCTAAATTGAATTATAGATTTAAAAATAAACTACTGAATCGATGTAAGTATATGTTTCTGAAATTCTCTATTTGCACTTTTAAAATACTAACATTTTTATGTCAAATAAGGTAGTTGCACGGTATTTTGTTTTACTTCGATACATACGCGAGACGCTGTTTACTTTCCTTCCTTTGAAGATAGATAAATTACCAATTGAACCCAAATGTAATTAATTATAGACACATTTATTCCCTTTTAACGAAATTACAGCCAATTCATTTTTCGAATGGAAACAAATGCCTTTAATTACTCAATATATTTTTTTTATTTATAGCGTTAATCGAAAGATGTAATCTATGAAATACAATATCTTTAGTGAAATTAAAATAGAAAATCTGTACAACTATTTGTAAAGGTTTAGATACACCAGCCTAAAGCTCTTGTAGTTTCTTGTTTTTCCCCCTCATCAGACAATCATATCTACAGTGTGTCCGCCTTTGTAAAATTTTTATGTTTTATTCAATGTTACAATTTTTTAAATTTATTCGTACCCAATAAAAAAATTACCAATCGGACACAAATAACAATTTTAGAGAGGTGGCAGTCCTTAAGGAGGACATACTGTATATATAGTTACCACTAAATATGTACATATATGCTTCCTAAATCGGATACAGAGCTTTGATTGAAATTCATAATTTACCGTGTATTTTAGTCGAATCGATGGAGATATTTTATTATTTAACCAACAACACCCTCTTTAAACGTCAACTCAACCCTTTTCTATTGTTTCCTGTTGGCTTGCTGTCAAGAAATACCCACACTTTCTCGGTGGTCACAATACATAATACAAGCAGATACATAATTCATTACTCTACTTTTTAAAATTGGTTCGAGACCTTTCAAATTCAGATACATTCACGGAGATTTCTATTTTTAAAGCTAAAGTTAATACTTAAGCACTTTTGTACCATAATTTTTTTCATAAATTATTCACATATCGTTCAATTTGCTCATAAATCGGATAAGTAGTAAGTA
This sequence comes from Monochamus saltuarius, assembly GCA_025584915.1. Taxonomy (NCBI): domain Eukaryota; kingdom Metazoa; phylum Arthropoda; class Insecta; order Coleoptera; family Cerambycidae; genus Monochamus; species Monochamus saltuarius. The sequence continues at coordinate 19,856,935 of CM046730.1, read as the reverse complement.
GTGATAAAAAAACAATCATCGCCTTATAACTGAAAGTAGATATAAGTACTTATAACTTTTTCTTTAATTGAATTGGATAAAGCATTCTTACGATACGTTTTATGAATCCTGGAAATATACCTACCGGTATTTTAACGACACAGAACTTGGTAATCTTCTTATGGTTAGAGAATTTTGGCCGGAGGTTTAATAACCCCAAATGTACTGAAAGAGTTCGGATTACTTCTATTATGTGAGGAAAGATTCTTTATATAATCCCTGTGTGTGATAGCAGTAAATAATCTGTTCATAATCAAATTTGACATTCGATGACAATTTCAACAAGCTGAAAGGATTTTCTAATACTCACGAAACAACATGCTAGATCAAAAGAACCTTAAAACCTGTATCAAAATAGTGCAGTGTTTATTAAAGAGGCTGTACGTGGCATCAAAATGATACATACGGCCACTTAAGCGTTTTTAGGAAAGCTTAACGGGTTCGAAGAGAAAACAAGAAAAGATAAAAGAGTTGAGACGAATAAATCTTAATGATAACACATTAAAATGGACCTTTAACAGGAACAGATATAAATATTTTACTAATAAAAGATAAAATATAGCAATATTCAGACACAAGACTTTTTTAATGCATCGATAACACTTTTAAGGCTCCTACATTATTTTAAAGTAATATAACTTAAGATTACAACAAAAATAACATTATACTGATGAAACCCACTGTAAATAATGTTTACTAAATGAATGAAACAACATTCATCATCGGTTTCTAATTTTTAGGTTACCTACTACAAATTTAAATACTTATGTATTACATTTCATTGCTCATGTTTTCAAAACAATTTTTATTATAGTAATTGTAAAGTAACATTTGGAAAATAACTTCCCTAAATCCTAAAATATTCAATGGTTTCATATTATATTTGCATTTCAAACAATATAGGTAAAGGGAATATAAATAAATGTTCTATTTACTAAAATCCTATAAGGTATATCAAATACTGCATTTAAATGGATGAATCTAGCAATAAAAAAGTATTGGAGATTACTTGAGTTAACAAATAAAATCCATTGATCACATTTATTCGGCATTTTTACGATTTACTATAGTATTGGTTACGCTTTTGGTTGAGCTAACAATACCCACAAATTAAAATAAAAAAATCCATAAAATCGAACGTCATGGTTCCATTAGCAAAATTATTATGAAGTTCTACACTTTTACGCGATTATATTGTCTTTGTTTGAAAATAACGTAGGTGTATAAACCGGCGCAGTTTTTTCAGGGATGACAATTTAATAATTTTAGAGTATATTTGAATTTTAAATAGATTTTCCTATACATCTTTATCCCCTTTTGTGAATTGACTCTCCAGCTTCAAACTACAGCTAAACCATTTGTTGAAAGTAAATATTGAACTTAAACAAGACATTTTTATTTAACTAGCTTTACATCTAGACACCTCTTATTGAGGGTAAGGTAGGTAAAGATAGAAAGCCGCCGAATCAGGTAGAAGTAGGTACCTAGTAAAATAAATTGAGAAGAGAAAATTAAACCTTTTAAAAGAACTAAATACGTATATTCCCTTAAAATTCAAATTAATGTATATGCACACATAAAATACAACTTTTACCTGTTACAGCAAATGTTTTTTTTTAATATTAATATCTGCTTATGGGCTTGCATAATTATTGTTTAAATATTTAGTTAACAGATACTGCGAAGTTTCTGTTACATTGCGAAACACCTGATGAAACCAACAGAAATAAACACAAAACATACCTACATGCAATTATTATCCGACGGCAGCCATTTTTACAGGATTATTTTGGGTAACTTGATTGGAAGTTATAAAATAAAAACAAAAAACAAACGCATTATAACAATAACCAAAGCACACTATAATTAGGTACACATATCTATCAAGCATAAAACATTAATAAATGTGTTTGGTTTAATAATATTTAGGGTAAAAACTTAAAAAAACATTGCATCGGGAATATCTTCTTTCATGCAGTATTTTAATCGTGCTTTATTAAGTGGTAAAATAAATACTGCAGTGTGTAAATTAACTCACCTCAAAAGATCCTTAACGGTTTGTCACAGAGTCACTGTACATTATTTAATTGTATATAATCACAAGACACCAGTAACACTTGAAAACATAGCAGACGCAACTTAAAAAAATACATTTAATTTATGAAATAAGAATGATCGGTTCTGATTGTTAATTACTACCCAGAATATTTGAAAAATATTAACATTTTTAATAGGTAGAAATACTTGACAAACTACTTTTGCTACTACACAACACAACAACTTGACTGGTTTTCTAATGCAGGTAAGGTGTTTTTATCAATTAAAAGTCTGGGGGCATAGACGCTAATAGATTTATCTAATGATTTACACAATTTTTCATTGAAATTTCTATTCGAAAACGATTTGCAACTCCGAACGATACAAATCCACGACAACTCAATATACACTGAAGTAAAAATGACAAGACGACATCTTCCTACCTTGCCGCGAACTAAACATACGGATACCAACGAAGGTCACCGAAGGTAGCGTCATTTAGAGATCCAGCCCGGGAAATTTGTATTACTCTGCTAAATACAGGGTGGCCTAGAAGCTTTCTGCTAATGAATCGATGTCTGTATTTTACTTTATAAATTTAGGTAATGTGAGGACACGATAATAATGAGGGAAGTGAATCTTTGGTAGTATTAAATTTACATACAATTAAACTCCTCACAATTATATTTATTAATACAATTTAATATTTGCTGTAGCAATAGTATCAAATTTTAACGTTTTATTTTTTGCATATCTACGGATTCAGTTTGATAGTCTCAATATTTTGCAAATTAAACTGATTGAGATTTATTGTTAATGTATGATTGGAATTTTAAATTATGGTAACATAAAATACCCAGCGATATATAAAACTGTAGCACATCTGTACGATGTTTTCTTTTTTATTTATTCAGGAATTAATTGCATTACCTCTGTTCACATAGTACTTTGCATATTTCCCATTCAATATATTATATACTATGCTTTCATTGTGCTTCTTAATCCGATTTCTGTTTGGCTTTATGCCTTTTTTAATGTTCATAGCCGCATTTTATTAAAATGTTTGATGTTCCACGAACGTAACATGGAAAAATAATTTCTAAATGTATTTATGTATATATCGGGGATTTCTTTATAAATGATACATTTTTTTATTAAAAGGAAATAATAATCAGTAATCACAAACAATGACGCGTGTATTGTTATGATTACATACTAAATTTTCCTAATGTGGAATATATCAGTGGTGATTCATTTTATATTCAAGTTATTTACCGGTATTATTTTAGATTGAACTAAACTATGAAAAAATGCTCTATATAGAAGTCGATAAAAGTAATAAAACTCATGTGCGTTATTCGGAAAAATTTGTTGAATCTATTTTGTTGGCGATTTATAGGTCTCCCGAATAATATCTTGTAAATTGTACATAAAGCTTTTGCCTTTTGCTTGAATAGAGAAAAGGTATACAACATGTACAATGGAAATATGTGAATTTGGAACGATATTAAGCCATATTTTTAGACCTTTAGAACTGTTTGCTATTGTGAATATATTTTTTATTATTTGAAAAACCGAAAATTAATATTCAAATATAAAAAATATGGAATAAATATCAGCGTACAAAGAAACTGTAACGAAAACTGGCTAGTTAAAATAACTGGGCAGCATTCTTACTATTGAAATGAAATAAATGTGTATCGTAACGAATATCTTTGCCTTGGCTCATTTTACAGTTAAAATATGCGGAGCTTCACAAAGCCGTTCGTATATATATTTTTTTGTTTTAAGCATGCGTAGGTACATCATCTCCAAATTCAAACTAGCAATTTACAAAACCCTTTTTCGACCGAAGACCTGACTCTCATTGTTTCTTATGCATAATATGACATAAATTCTTTTGTTTAGTTGGTTTTTGAGAAATCTTGCATACAAATGAGATTCGGCTGATTTATTTAAATGGATTAAACGATTAATGTCTCGGCCTTCCGACGGGTCTTGTCTACAGACAAAGAATCAATCTGTTTGAATCATTGTACTATTGTAATCATGGCCATGTATGTTGATTTGCAACTACAGATATCCATGTTACATTATAACGATGTCTCGTCTTGTTACTCGCCGTTTTACGTTTTTTAAATAGGACCGGCTACATACACAGCGCATCATATACAAGCTTTCCACCGCATAATTATACATAAAAACAAATTTTCAGAAATATTGCCGGGACACAGCAAAATAACAAATTGTTTCGGACGTCATTCGCTTTTTCTTGCCCTCGTCATGTAATATGTAACTAATTTTCCTCGAACGTCACAAATTATGTGGACTGTAATATTTTTCCTTTCGCTAGTCATTCCCTCAACCTGTTACATTGTATTAATCGAAAATCTGGTTCTTATTAAGCTTTTACTGAAATGAAATTGTATTTTCCCTGATTAACGCCTTATTTGACATAAATCTTACTTTATATTATGGAGTAAGGCGTTACGATCGAAACACAATTGTTTTCTGAAAAGCATGACCAGTATTGCAACGAAGGAAATAAATGCGGTGCATTCATAGCGCGTAATACATTTTCTTTAGTTAATGAAATCCGCAAACGCGGTGCAACGGTATGATTTACTTTTATTTTTGAATGTGCCACAAGGTATGAATATGGAACTATTGATCTGCAGATTTGCTACGAATTTTAGCATCGTCGCGAGGGTCATACAGGGCGTTCTGAGAAGAGGAAACGATAGGTAGGGATATTTTAAAGTTGTAAAGTTGTTCGCGAGAGTCGAAAAATGACAATCGTGCAAACCATCAAACGAATCATATCCGCCTGATTATAACTATCATCCTGAATATCAATCCCCCTTTTTTCTGTTTTATTCCAGTTGTAGGTACATATTTAATAACCTGCCATATTTGACTAAATTTAAACATACAGCCCAAAGTTTCAAACTCATAGTAATTTGTACGGCTAACAGCAGCTAAAAACTAATTTGTTATCCGGCTCCCATCTGTAATGAACGAAGGCTAAAATCGTATTTACCTACTGGGTTTTGCGCATAAAGCTCTATTGTCGCTGGTTGGCTAGCAATGCTCTCATTTCAAAAAATCATATTTTGAACAGGGATATAACATGGAATCCTTAAATATACAGGACATTTTTAAAATGAGCATTTGAGGTTTCAGCGCATGCAGAAAAAGTCAAAAGATGATGGAATCCTTAGTATAGTTTTTTTTTCTAACACGATATGATATTAAATTATGAAATTTTGGTCAGTTAACAGTCAGTTAAGTATGAGGATAAAACTTTACCTTCGATTGAGCTGTTTTCTCTCCATTTTGAAATATTTTCTGCTGCATAAGATTTAGTACAAAAAGTTCACAAACAGACCAAAATTGCATGAATTAATATCGTACCTTTTTATGTTATTTAATAAAATCATATTCGAGGCCACCGTTTTCAGGGACAAACTATACTAAGGTTTTCGTAATCTTTTGACTTGTTCTACATGCACTGAAACTTCGAAATTGTATTTTTAGTACTTTTTTAATGATGTTCGTAGTTAGATCGTTTCCTTAAGATACCAAAATAACCTACGGAACAATATAGTAAACTTAAAAGGAATAAATACAAAATATTGGAAGTAATTATGTCATAATCTTCGTACAATCCATAATGCTTCAGTACTTCTTCCCCTTTGCTGTAACACGGAAACACATCCTCACTTGTACAGTTAGCTGAAATAAATTCGTATAAATGTAACAACATTTTTACTTTTTAAGTTAGACGTACATGCATTTCACTGGGTAATTTTCTGTATCTCTTTGATAAATGAGCAGTGTCTCCTATTTCTTAGGAATGTAGGTACAATGTAATATAAGTCTGTACTATACTTTAATACATAAAAATTCACAAAATAATTTTATGTCAGGGCTACATATTTTATATTTTGAATTACGACACTACCAACAGTCCTGTTAAATTTATTTCTCTGGGTTATCTCACAACTATGATAAATTGCAGTTGACTAATTTATGGTGTTCTATTATTGTTCGCGGTACAAGCTCATTAGAAAGGTGCTGAGGAATTTTAAGAACAAAAATAATGTATCGTATTATGTTGATAACATTTGGTCAATGAATCATTCTACAAGACCACAAATTACATTACTAGTAAGTGAAATTTCTTTCTCGTTGAAGAAAGTCTGATTTGACATTCTTTGTACGCAAAGAATATCACAGGACATATAAGATAAGCAACTATTATAAATGGAAATATATAGGAAATTTGAAAGAAAAGATGGCATGTACTTATATTTACCTAAAACGCCGAAATCCTTCCACCATAGAGTAGAAACAGACTGGAAGCCATAATAGAAGGGTGAAAAATATTTAACGACTCGAAAAACTTTGGGTAAAGTGTTTACATTGATCCAAATTCCTGATACTATCATAACTATAATCTCAAAGGGTACTATAAACAAATGTATATATTCCACAGTTGGAAATAAAGCAGAAAGACATAGACCTGAAAAGAAAGTTTTTATTTTTTTTATAAAACAAGTTTGAATAAAGTTTTACCCAAAGATATTCCACAAAAACTCGTAAGAAATAGTACAATAGACATGTTTACGAACAAGTTAAAGTTGTGTAGAAATTGTAGCAGCGCGAAGTACACTGCTAAGAAACTTATTGCATTCAGAAAAGATATAGGTATCTGTAAGAAAAAAGAGAATTCAGAAATAATTTATTAAAATAAATATACTTACTAGAGAAAACACTTTGGATAGGTAATAAGGTAAAGAAGAGTACAGTGATTTTTCTTTAACAAAAATTACTATTTCTTCGGGAAATATGTATATAACGTAGTACATGTGCGTAAAAATTAATTCTGAAATTATCAGAATTAAAGCACCTTGTATATTCTGAACGTTACTTTCGTTTTCTAAAGTCACATTCGAAAATGATACTGCAATAATCAACGCTGTAATCTAAAACAAAGTGTAAATCAATTTCATATACCCATTACCTTTAATAAAAAATTGCATACCATTAAGAGTACGTAGCTTGTCCTATATATGTGAATGCTTCTCTTAAAATCGATAAAGCCTCTCCAAATTAACCATTTCAACTGGACAAAAAAATTCTTCTTGTTCATCCTAAAATTGACAACAATTTATTTTTTACGCACGCTTTGTAAAAATCCACCTTACTTTTGTTTAGAGAATACATTCGGATTATATTTATTTGTGATGATCTGTTCAAAATTGTTATGAAATAAATCGCTCAACCAGTCTGTTTTCCTGTTATCTTCATTTTCAGAATTCACTGTGACACATTTTATATAAAAATCTGCTGGATTGTACGAATCTGGACAGTAAAAATTTGCCCTAAAATATAATAAAATACGAATAAATATTAAATTTATCCCTGCAATGGCTCAATTGTTCATTCTTGTGAGAAATGTAGATTAAAAATTTAATTTTAATAATAAAATTCACCAGCACAGCATCAGAAGGTTTTTCTGCATTTATTACCTAATACCAGAAGCTTCACTAGGTACGATGCTGCATATTTGCAAGTCAAACTGCAGTGTGAATTACTAATAAAAATGCGTACGCAATCGTGAGCAAATCAAGCTGAATTCGCGATCTAGAAGGCATAGCTGACAAAGGACCTGAGATACACTCCTCAACTTTTGAAATGTTCGTTTGGAATCATTTTTGCTTTAAATTTAGATAGTTTATCAGGTAATTACATTTAATTACCCATATTTTGAAAAAGAAGTTCGTTATACATACTTGTAAATGCATCATTTGGCAAGTTATATGAATTTGAACACCTTTTACTTGAAATTTTATTTGCTCCGACCCCTGAGAGACTGGTTTTGGAATACATTATTTTTATTCACCTATCTTTCGAAAAACAGTTAGACTGTACAATATTTCGTGTTTGTACCAAGATTACATTTAATTTACACATCTTTCGAAATAAGTTGGTTCTGAATAACTTCACTATTTAACAGTAAAGTTGTAAATCCGACGATTTCTTTTATTCACCTATCTTTCGAAAATTAATGTGGCTCAAAATTAAAATTTATATAGAATTGTAGCAGTGAACATGTAAATGCGATCAACTTTATTTACTCACCTTTCGAAAAATAATTTGGCTTCTTGCTTTGATCCCTGAAAGATCAGTTTTCCGTTTGCGAGTAAAATTATGTGATTAAATAAATCAAAAATTTGAGATGATGGCTGATGGAGTGTTACTAATACCAATTTTCCAGTCATTGCTGTTGCTTCTAATATTTTCACTACAGACATCGCGCTGAAACTGTCTAACCCCGTGGTTGGTTCGTCACAAAATAAGATGTACGGATCACTGATAAGCTAAAACATTCACAAAGTTACTGAAACCACAAGAAAAATATATTTTTAGTAACTACACATGTTTGTAATATTTCCGCTGCATGTTAATGAATGAAGTAAAAATGGTTTAACAAGAAAATGTAAATGTTTTTCTTTATCAAGTTATACAGTATGTCCCAAAATAATTAACCAAATTGTAGTTGCACAATTGATATATTGATATTGTCTCTTATCTGCAATGTTTGCATTAACTTTTTTGTGATGCAAGTATTTACATTAGTTTTAGCAACTCATTAGTCAGTTGATGGGTATCCTTTTAATTTATGATGAATTCTATTAATAATTAATAACAATAGCGTCAAAAGCAGTTGAATTTGCTGCATTAAATAGATGTTGTAAAATGTAATTTATTTCTTTCCTTAGGAATTTCTTTCAATTCTTGATGTACAGTGGATCAGTTTCCAGTGCCGTGCGGAAATGTAGTTTTAAATAATTTTTGAACTGCTGTATTTGATTTTATTTTTACAAAATTGTATTTATAAGAATCCCCTGTACTTTCAAAAACTTTTTTAGATAAGTTCTGAATCACCCTGTATAGGTTACATTGAACAAAAGTGGCATTTCTTTTAATGTCAACTAAAAAATTATTTCTGTTTCATGATTTTGAGATGCACTGTATAACGTTTGTAATGAACATCGTATATTTTAAGAGGCTTTAAAGCAGGGTCGTTACAGTGTGTAATTATCAGGACAAAGTTATCAGTATTAAACTATAAATGCGTTTATTATAATCGTTAAATGTCAGGTTTTTCTTAAATATTCAGTCCTATATGACGGGCTATTAAAATATTCATAAATAATAAAATAACGTCCCTTGAAAGTACGTTAGCGCATCAAAGCAAATAGCCAGGCTACAAGAAATATTTCAGATAAGAAAATCTGCGTAGGATCCCCTCTTATCCACCTGTGCATTAGTGGGTATCTGAGTACTTAAAATACAGTAAAAAGCTAGACGTATCTAAATGCACCGGACTCTACCTCTGTAGCCAGTGATAACCTGCGTTTTTGTCCTCCGGATAACACTCTGATGATTGTATGGCTGTTCTCGTCCAAACATAGCTCAATTAAGAGTTTTTTAATTATTCCATTCCTCTCTTCTCCCGGTTTGTGTAGCTTCAGCGCTGCCTGAGAATACACATGTCCGAAATGAATACCATCAATCATAAAGTTTATCTCCAGCACATAAACTTACCATAAATTTCATGTGTTCATACACCGTCAAAGACTCTGTAAATACATCTTCTTGCTGTATGTAGCTCGATATGTTGCACATGTCTTTGTCTTCTAACGATCTGTTATTAATTCTCAATATCCCTTCTTTCCCTGAAACATATTTTCCCTGAAATGCTAGCTCGACGCTAATATGTTTAATAGCCAACCCGTAAAAGTTTTGCATCGGTTGTTTTAATATAACAAAATGGATTTCGCTAATCTCCTTTCCCTGCATCTGGGAATTTTCATGCACTGCAAAATGCGCGATGTAGGTTTTAGTTTAGGAGGCATTACATAAAACCATTTCGCTGAATGTTAATACTAATTGCTTGCAGCTTTTAGAAGCACCAACGAGTTATGCTTTTAAAATATCCATTGCATAGAAAAATCTATACGCAAAACGCATTGCCCCCTAAACATCCTTTCCCCAAATCACTTTGTATTTGATCTAACCTCGTATAAATTAATAATATCTAATCTGAGATGCTGTAAAGGAAACTTTTGCGGTTGTTCATCAGTGTTCATACCTTTCAATTTACCGGATATTGCTCCAAGAAATGTCGTCTTTCCAGAACCGCTAAAATACACTCATCAAATTAGTCTGAACCACAATTCATCTTTAAATATTTTAACGAGTTAATTTAAAGCATTTATTAATTATTAATCATTTATCTGTATTATTAACAATGTACCTAGGTCCCATTACAGCTATCAAAGAATTATTAGCAGCATAACCTGAAACTGAGAAATGTATTCAATTTTAGTACACTTTCGAATTTTCTCGTCCACTCAAACTTACTGTTACTTAATATAGTTTTCTTCTTTTTAATCGTTCCAAAAAGGGAATACTGGTTTTCGGTTACTGTTACAGTTATGTTTTCCCATTGGATAATAAATGGGGGTATCTAAAAGATGCAAATATTCACTAATTTTGAAAATAATAAAATTACGCAAACTTGGACGGCGTGCTAAATGAGTCTGTGGATAATTTTACGTTTTACATATCATTTTTTAATTGAATGGAAATTCGAGTGGGTTACATTTTCTTAGTCGTATAAAGCTTAGAATAATGGACACACTTGACACCTTTAATGTATGTAGATATCCAATTCAATTCTCTACACAAGGCATAGGACTAGTTAAATAAGCAGATAAGAGATCAAATTTATTGGTTTCAATTTTAAATTATTTTTACAGTAACAGCTGCGACGGCATTTATGAGCAAAACAATATCAAATTTTTTTCTAGTAAGGTTAAGGTCAATTTATCTGACATACGTCAATCATTATAATTTTCGTTCTAAACATATTTGTATATTTACTACAAATTTATGTTCTACAATAAATCTCACCATTTTATTGTCGTTGTAACAAGCACTACACACAAACTAAGCGAAGGATTTATTTTTCTTCCAAATTATCTCTTTTATCTGACACAATTTGTAGTTATATAAACATTTATTCAAATATATTAGTATTAAACAATGCATCTACATTCCCTCACTTCTTATCTTCGAGACACGTGAAGACTTATTTGAACAGTTTACAACTGAACATATTTGTTTTCATTTAAATTATTAAGTACTACTTTTCCAATAAATGAAACAAACTAAAATTTAAAACTTTTATTTTATAAAATACCAAATTGTAATGTAACGTATAACATAAATCTATGATTCTTAAGTACAAAGAATGAAAGCTGATTTAAAATTATTATGATTTTATATGTACAACAATGTCTGCATATAGGTATTAACATTACCACAACCACACCTTAACGTTGTTAAAATCGTCAGCAAGCGCAAGATTTTCTTCCATTTTTTTCATTCGAGTCTAATGTCACTGAGAATTGACCGGAACCTTTCTTTGCTTCGATGTCCAACAAAGCATCTTTTTCCAAAATCTGAAAATTAAAACAAATATTAAATGGTCCTTTTCTAGAGAACTAAATAGTCCTACCTTTTCTACCAATGCTCTAGCTGCTTCATCTATGTTTATGTTGTCTCTAGCAGACGTTTCAAACCAAGCTGCAAAACCATTTTCTTCACAGTATTCTTCCATATTCTTGTTATTCACCAAGCTTTCTTTCAGTTGATCGCACTGTAAGTAAAAAGAACACCCTTTATAATGAAATTTAAATACATATAACGATTATATACGGGGTGTCCGGAAAAATGTGGGAAACATGAGAAAATAAGACAAGTTGCTTTTTTTTCTTATTTTTTCATGTTCTACCTGCACCCTAGAGATTTCCCACATTTCCTCGGGAATATAGGTAATTATTTTATCGGTGTGAAATGAAAATAACTATACCTTATTGGCTAAAAGAACGCAAGGTATGGGCGATCCATCAGGTAGCTGCACCTTCGAATCCAAATCTGACTTCCAGTTGGTCACAGAATCGAAGGTATTTTTTCTAGTAACATCAAAAACTATAAAAGCGCCTACTGCTTCTTTATAATACACTCTTGTCATGTTGCCATAGCGCTCTTGACCTGAAATAGCACAGAAATAATAGTTATTGTAAAACAATTGTCATATACATGGCCCTTTTGCCATATCAGTAGTTTAAAATAATGTTTACCTGCGATGTCCCACAATTGCAGCCTTATGAGGGTACCTTCATCCCAGTTGAGCACTTTTAGAGCAAAATCTACGCCAATAGTAGCTCTATAATGCTGTGTGAAAAATCTATGGACATAACGTTTGATTATTGAGGTTTTACCAGTGCCTAAATCCCCGATAACCAAAATCTTGTACAAATGATCCCTGGGTTTACTAGTGCTTTGATTTGCATTTGACTGAAAATAAAAAGAGTTATATATCAATTACAGTCTCATAAATCAACGAAATATAGAAAGCAACCCAATTATGACTAGTAAAATAGTGATATTGACATCGATATATTTATCTGTTTGTTTATGATAATTTTATCAAAACATGTTATAATGAAACCTATTTATTTTATAAACAAGAACAAATAAGTTAAGAAAAATATTTTTAAAAGACGTATTTATCGTCTGGAAACGGTGTGTCCTTACAAGATATTCTAAAAAATGTTTACGGTGACTGTAAACACTGTAAATTAAATTTTATGTTTACCTTGTTGCTTTGAGAAAGTAATTTGTATATATTTTTCAAAGCAATTTCAAATGTTCAAATAAATACCTTATTTTTAATAGAATTGTTTTATTTTGCGCCAAAACACCTTGAGAAGGATTTAATATGAACAGATTTAATGAAACAGATCTTTGTTAATTCAATAAAGCGTATTTATTAAATTCGTTCACCAAAAACATGATATAAATAAATGGACATTGATTTTATTTGTTCAAGTCTGTAGAGAAAAATTCTCTGAATCCTGCGTGAAATAATAATTTTTTTCAATTTTCAGGGAATTCTTCAGAGAATACTGCATCACAGAATTATCCCCTTTGAGAAAAAGCAAACGAAACGTATTACTTTCTAATAATGGTTGAAATCTGATAACCCTAAGGAACGGTAATATTAATTTTCTTTTAAACCTTGAATAAAGAGTTCGATTTCTATTACTCGTATTCATTACATAGATATATTTTATTACCGCTGAATTATCGAAAGGTGTACTTTGGTATTTAGTTATAATTAATGTTTTAAATTCTAAAGTTGGCATATGTCGATGACGATGTCGCTAATTCTAAAAAGCCCATTGAGCTGCTCTTTGAATTCCGTTTCGAGGACAAGGAATACAGCAATAAATTGAATGTCATTTTCACTGAAAATTTCAAATTATGGATTTTTGCTTTAGCGTTAGGCAAAAAAAGTTAACATTTTTTCTGTATAGAAATTGTTACTTTTTAGCAATGTTTTCCATTTTTTTGAGCCAAATTTGACAGATCTTAACTGTCTGAGACCTATTTTGACAGTCATTATCTCGGAAAGAGAAATGTTTTATAGAAAAGTTATTGTCTTCAAAAAGTTTATTTAACCATTTTACTTTCAAACATACAGGGTGTCTCAAAAACAGGGTACCTATGGTTAATAAAATATGTTTAGAAATAAAAGCAGAATCCAAAAACTGAAAAATATACAGGGTGTTCCATTTAAGAAAAGTTAAGAAAAATAAAGTTCTCAACTATATAGAAAAAAATCCATCATTATCGAACATACTATATTAGATATGCACAGTGTTTCCAAAGCAGTTAAAGTTGTCTGAAAATATAAACGAGTTGTTAATCCTTAATTCCATTTCAAAAACATAAAAAATTCACAGCTTGTTAAAGAGTTTAATATTTGATATTACGTTGGTCATATTAAAGCGTAGGGATTCTGGATTCTATACAGCCATTCTCTTCCCTCGTTCGGAAATGTTTTGTTAAAGCAATTATGAACTTCTCTGGTGTTATACCACGAAGCACTGGCGTGCATGAACTTTTAATCCAGTTAATTAATGTTAATAAGATCATTTTTTAAGCAATCGCAATGGAAAACCTACATTTTAAGTCAGGATATTGCAATAAACTGTAGAAATACAGGGTGTTTTTAAAAAAAGTAGCGAAAATGAGACAAATAAATCGATTTATTTTCACCTAAGGAATCTGTGGTCTCATTTTTGCTACTTCATTTAAAAACAGCCTGTATAATAAAATTTTGAAATAACAAAACTGTAAACGCCCACAGTCAATTATTTCTTCTTTGGTCGCGGGTCGTATATTTGGTGGGTAAAAAAGAAATATACGACGTATGCAATGATAGGAAAGTTTGTATAAGTCAGTTTTAGTTGAATTCCTGATTAAACCCGAACTTTTATTTCTCCCGTCACAGTGCTTTATAATCAGCTGAAATTAATAGTTGTTTTCACGCAATACATCACAAAGGTTCGTGCATAAAAAATGTACGGTGCATAGAAACTGTTCTTTAAAGATAGATGATGCTCCTCTAGTGCCTACCGTATTTAGACGTTCTGAAAAGAATCGTTAAACGAAATAAATGTTCTAAAACAACGCCCGAATCTAATTCAACGTAAAGTATGGCGGATGAATATTAAGCAGCGCAGTCACAGCGAATAAATCAGATTCAGAGATTAAATTAAATTGTTTAATAATAAAGTAGTTCTATAATTTGTAAAATGATTATGAAATAGAACAATAAAAAAAGAATAGTTAATAAAGCAGATATAAATCTAAATAACTCTACTGAGCACTATTTATTTTCTTTATCGTTGGCCTGATAGGCAAGCCCAAGTAAACGAATTCATAGAAACCTAAGACGACTGCTTATGAATTCATTATGTATAACATATGCATAAAAATAAATAAAAATTATCATATCTCACAGTATTTGTTCAAAAATAAATACACTGTGCAACCTTTACAAAGTATTTTACATACATTTCCTATAATTTTTCTTCCTTTTTACTATTTTCAGTTTACTGTGAAATGTGTGTGGAAGAAGCAGCGGAATACTAGTATTCCAAACTATCACAACACTGGTGGCCTGTCTTAAAAATCTGATAAATTAAAGCTAAAGTGATTATGATTAATTATACTTTTTATACTAGCTGTTAATTACTCTCCATGGTTGTAATTTCTGTAATTGATGAATGTGATGTAAACTACTCTAACCGCGTATCAATTATATTTAGGAAACAACCTAATGATTGATATAGCAAAGTACATAATATAATTACAACAAATATGTACATAATTATAAATATAACAATTAGTTGCTGGTATGTACAATATTGTTAATAAAACAGAAGCATGAACAATATGATTAAAGCTTAGGATTATTAAATCTATTTGGGTGAATTATTTAATATGTTTAATTAATAATAATTTAATAAATACACTACGCATTTTGTGCTTTGTGTTATCTTTATCTAAACACCATTTTTAAATACGAATCAAAAAATCCAGCACTCCAGTTTTGACAACTTAAATCACATGGCTAAAAATAAAAATATATTTTATCTTAATCCTAAGGAAATTTGTATTAAATAGAATATAAATATAATAAAATATATTTGACTGCAAGACACTGATGTTTAACATTCAAGTATCAAAGAAAGCACGTAAAATCTGAAATTGTTTTACAAAATGACTAATTATTTATGAATATAACAGTTAAGTTGGATGTTAAATCATACTGCAAAAATGAATCAGTTACTTTATCTTTTGATATTCCAATAATTTTAATGATTTCGATTATTTGTTAAAAAAATAAGGAAATACTTTTGGGATATATTTTTAAGGAATTTATGAAATTTACGTTGCATATTTTTATGGTTTAAAATATTGCGATACATGTTAACAAATTACCGTTGACGGTGGCTGATCCAATATAAGCTCTCCATAAGCAGGCATATCTTTAATATTCTCCAAAGACTTCGTACGTCCTGGCAAACCTTTTTGTTCCGAACTTAAATAAAACTGATTACATTCAACAGTAACAGCACTTTTTGTTGAAGATTTCTTGTTATCTTTCCTTAAATTTTCAACACTCTTCCACGTTTCCTGTAAATTTGTTTCAGATGCGGATTTCGTTAAAATGAAATTATCATCCCCTTCAGGGGTCTGCCGTTCGATCGTAGAAGGCTCTGACGAGATACTTGGCAGGTCTAAATTAGCAATATCCTTTATTTCAGCCTGCGAGGCACTACTCGGAGTGAATTTGGACTTGAGCTTGAGTTTTTTAATGAGGAAGTTGGATCTTTTCGGCTTCGGTAGCTTTGAAGATTTTGACGGAACTACCACTTTTTTCACCCGCGTTTCTTTTCCCTCTTCAGGTGTATCTTGCTCGTCCCGCTCGCTTTTCATTTTATTTTACTCGAAAACTTGAAACATAACGGAGAAAATGTCGCACGAAGACTGGAATGTCGGCTTTCAGGTAAAGTTAATGAAGTCTGAGAAAGTTGGAGGGGAGAAGATACATTACACGAGGGTAGTAGATTTTTATTTACATCGTGTAAGGGTAGGTCAAGTTACATTTTAACATGATCACGTTGTTTATTTTTAGTGGTGTTAACCTCTTTAGCAACTCATGCAAGTTGATTAAGAGGCACAGAAAGGGACACTGAGTTACACGGTGCTCAAAAAAATTAATTGGCTCAAATACGTGAACCCAAGGTCCTGAATAAATACACCCTTTCCCGAAACTAACACCAACTTCTAGTACAAAAATTTAACAATATCAATCCAGAGTTGAAATTTTAATTTTGCCTCGCTTATAAGAAGTTACATACACACGTCAAAAGTCTTGGACCCCCCTTCATTCTTGTTAAAGAAATCTTTTTGTCAGAAAAACCAAATACATTTATAAAACTATATTGTTTCCTGAATCTTTTTTGTGAAAAGAATATGTTCAATACGCTGAGTACTTAGAAAATTAAAAACCAGCACATGACATTTTTGACAAAATTTATTAAATCAAAAAGGAGTAACAAAGCAAATTCTCTACTTGACTAATAGTCGGTATGACCTCCACCACGTTCCAATAGCATATTGACACGTTTGTGCATTTAGATAATCAAGCGGTTAACGATGTCTTACGGAATATTGTTCCATTCCTCTTCTACCGCCACGACTAACTCATCTGCAGGTTGAGGTGGAGTAATATGATTATGAATGGCTCTAGCAACGAATCCCACATGTTTTCAATAGGATTCAGCAACTTCTAGGGAAAAATGAAGTCGCTGTCGACGATCTGGTTCTCTCCAGACTCTTGGTCGATTGTCATCAGTAACCAACCCAATTCTGGTTTCGTCTGTAAATAAGACCCACCACTGGCCCTATGCTCTCGCGCCCACTGGAGACGGGCAGCAAGATGCCTTGGAAGTAGAGTGGGGACCCGTAATGATCTTCTAGAACGTAAATTTGCGTTATGGACTCGTCTAGTAGTTGTCGATATAACACGGCGAAACATACCTTGAAACTGGGCCTTGAGAGCTGAAGCTAAACATGTGCGGTGTCTACGGTGTCAAATACCGATCTTCCCTTTCATTAGATACTCGAGGACGTCCACTACGTGGTCTGTTTTCCACTGTAACAAATGCTTCATATATGTGTACTATTCGTACAGCAGATGATCTAGGAATGCCCAACATGTTCGATATCTGATGATTAGAATGTCCTTCATCATGTAAAGCCATCATTATTGCTCAGGTAAACGCAGAAATTTCACGTTCTGGCATTATAATGAACAAAAATTCATAGAAACACTTGGCTGAATACACTGCCAAACTGACCAGATTTGTAAAAATATTGGTAATAAAGTAAAGGTTTATGGTCTGCAATTTTTTATTGTCTTTTTTGTTCCCAAAGTACATGCACTTTTTTACTACTTTAAGAAAAACCACTAGGTTGAATCGAATCATTTTATATACAAGACTTTTGACGTTGTGTGAACTTAAGACAGGCTATTTCAGAAACAAATTTCGGGTATTAGTGTATGACCTAGATTTAGCTATTAATTATTTCATTACAGTTTCGCCGTCCACCCTATAGCGGGCAAATGACTATATCGTGGACACAACTGTTTGTAAACTCCTTCTCATTCTCATGTAATAGCTACTTGAATTATTAAACCGGCGTGGTCGTTTATACCAGACCGTTCTCTACCTGTAGATTATCCCGAACATTGTAAAGTTTTATATTTCATGGGCTCTAGATAGATTTACAGAAGCCACAGGAATAACGTCAACGTTCTTAGTCCGTGCGTGGGGTTGGGGAAGCCTTATAGGTATCCTTGTCATGCAAATTATATGTTTTCTATTATTTAGCAGTAGGTCAACTCTAATGATACTGTTGTTTGTACGTTTATGCAATCTAAATACAAATTAAGGACAACTTTAATTCCAAATTGCTTCGAGACTATTCTCACATTACATTTCAGTCAACTTAAGTTATTTCGAATGTTAATAATACAAAGCGTTTGTTTGATTGCATAAATACATATATCACTTATTCATTTCCAATACATTTCACCACACTTTTGAATTGCATCTTCCTTTTCTATTCATTGTTTACGGCTATTATACACAATTTATGTTTTTTATGGTATATGATTTATATTTGGTAAAATTAAAGCGTTCTACATTGGGTAATTTATTGATTTTTAATTTTTAATTAAATGAAGAACACTAAATGTGTGATATGTAAACAAAATATTTTTTAATATTCGATTAAATGTTATTTATGGAAGTATATATCAATAAATAATTATTTGAAAGTAAAAAAAGTAATAGTATAAAAAGCATATCTACCAAGATTTTGTTGCCCATCTAGACGCTCTGACATTTGTCCCAGTTGTTGTTCTCAACTGAACATAGCAGAATATCCAGAAGAAGCCAATATATCATGAGATATCTCATCGTTTCCTAGAGCACAATTATTTTTTCTTCGAAACTATTCGCACATTACATTTTGAGACCTTTCAGAGTTATTTCGAACGATAATAATACAAGGCGTTTGTTTGATTACATAACTCCTCACTTATTAACTTCCGATAGATTTCACCATACTTTTGAATTGTATCTTCCTTTTCCCTTCGGCTTTTTCAATGTTTACGGCTATTGTCTTCTATTTCCAATCTTTTTTTCTATTTGTCCCTGCAGTTAAGCGCTTATTCTGCACAAATATCCGACACAATTTTGCTCCTTTTATAAATAATCGATACTGTTTTCTAATTTATGTCTTTTATGATAACTCCAGCTCCAAGCAAGGTTCCTTTCAAATACTTTAATTCGTGTTCGATGATATAACTTTTAACAGTTAGCACCAATATTTTAGGTTTAAAATTTCAATAGTTTCACGCATTTTAATTGAACGTAAGTTTTTCACTAAACACTACACTTATCTAGACAGCACCATTAAAATTTAATAAAATTAAAGCGTTCTACACTGGGTAATATATTGATTTTTAATTTTTATTTAAATGAATGATGTGTGAACAAAATATTTTTAATGTTCGATTAAATGTTACTTATGGACGTATATATAAATAATTAATTAATTGAAAGTAAAAATGTAACAGTATAAAAAGGATATCTACCACGAATTTGTTGCCCATCACGACCCGCTGACATTTGTCCCAGTTGTTGTTCTCAACTGAACAAATAACAGAATCTCCAGAAGAAGCCAATATATCATGAGATATCGCATTGTTTTCTAGAGCACAATTATTTTTCCCAGTAGATAATAAATATCGTTCTCTTCTCTTCGTTCTCTCACCTCGTGTTCGACGGCTGGTCCTTTTTGGAGAAGCCGGACAATCTTCAGGCATATCGCTAATAAGACTTTTTGCACGCTAACGCTAATTCATTTCGAAATGCACTAGTCCTGTAACTATACTAGATATTGTACGTTCAGTGACCTTTATTTATCTATTTACGAGTTAACTGACAGGATTTGCCACAGCCACACGCAAGAAAAATTGTATAATTTTTTTATCTTGGGTAAACAAGCGACAATGCGTATTTTGTTTAAAAATCCCCCTACTACTGCCAACTCTAATCAGAAAGAGGAAGAAATAAACAATATGCGATCCAGCGATATGAAGTGGCGCCAACAATTAACATTTTTCGGATGCCAATTCAGGACCGAATCAGGCAAATATGTTTAATTCTAAACTACACTTCAAACTTCTCGATATAGGTATTTTTTAAACCAAAAAATATTAAAAATCAGAGTTGATATCGTGTAATGTAACTTTCTAAACAAAGCGACAATAATATTTAAAATTCTGATGACAATAATATTTAAAATTCTGATTCCATATGTTCGATTCTGATTAAATTGATTGGAATGTTGGAAGGGTTCGAGAGACACTCGAAGCAGGACATATCAATAGATTAGATTGGTCAGCCAACTCTCCTGACATTGATCCTACTGAAAACATGTGGGATTTTGTTACTAGAGCCAGTTATAATCATATTCCTCCACCTCAGACTACAGATGAGTTAGTCATTTTGTCAAAAATGTCACACCTTTGCTGGTATTTAATTTTCTAAGTACTCAGTTTATCGAACATATTCTTTTTACAAAAAAAAAAAAAGATTCAGAAAACAATATACTTTTATAAATGTATTTGGCTTTTCTGACAAAAAGATTTCTTTAACAAGAATGAGGGGGGTTCAAGACTTTTGACGTTGTGTGTTTTTGTAAATAAATATAATTTAAATACTTAAATTAAACTATAATTAGCAAAAGACATATTTTTTGAAAAATTAGATACATAATTAGAACTGCGATTAAAGGGTTATCTCAGAGCAAAATAGATTAATAAAAACACAGTTATTAACATTAATAATATGTAATTATTATTATCTATAATACATAGTTCACGAGTTAAGAATTTGCTTCACTATAGCTGTATTTTAAAAATAGTACCTACTTAGGTAGATCTACGAAACTTTATAGAAATATTTGGGTACCTCACGTTTAAAAATGGGGCCAAGTACAAGTAAAAGTATATACTCGCCTTTATATGTTAACAATAAAGCATTTCTACAAGACAAAATTAAGGTTAAATATTTATAAGTGCGTATTAAAAATAATCGGGTTGGAAATACACACCTCTGCTTGGTTTGGCCGTCTGCACCTACCCTCAGATTTGTTAATAAAGCACCGATAAACTGTTATTCGGAAAAACAGGAAATTTTAAAGTGGTTTGTGTTGTTTATTAACTTTTTTAAATAAACAATTAAGTTATCAAGTCAGTAACCATAACAGTTAAACAAATTATCAACAATTATTTATATTTTCTTTTGCAATATTACAGAGCGTTAAAAATAGCGAGCAAAATAACAAGTGAAAGTAACACAACACATGTAAAGGAAAACTTAAAAGTTTTTATATTAGAAACTAATCTGAATATGCAATTGTTTATTCGTGATAAATTTATTCATTAAATTGAACGACCTTTACCTTACATGTTTATTATAAACCTGATACATACTTGTTGGCTCAAATATAACCTTGCAAAATACATACATTGATCAAACTACCTAAACAGGCGTGCAAGAATATTTTATTGCGGTATATAATTTAATAATTATAGATAAATAAATAGCCATTTTATTATTACAACGAGAAGCAACAAATCAATATGTTTAAATAAATAACTTAATGTCTTGAGCCAGCAAGATGTTGATGACTAGTGATAAGTATGTTTACAGTAAAGATATATTAATGGTAAGAGTTACAATGGAAAAAGTGTTTCAAGACTGAATAGTTTGTTAAATTTTACTCACCATTTCAAAATAGTTCCCCACTCTCAACTGTCAAACGCATCAGGTATTGGTCGAGCAAGACTAGTGAATTTTTCGTTAAGTTACGCCGGGTGTAGAGCACGTAAACTAATCTCACTAGATAACTATACAAGCATCCCTAAGGAACATTCACCAAACGAAGATACAACTCGATCCACCGTTCAACATTTCTTACTGATAAGGATGAGACAGTTTATACAGCACTATATGATAACGTGGTGCGTTATACATTATTTTTACTATACTTATTACAGAAACCTTTCGACTATTGATTCCACATTTTAAACTACAATCGGCGCTCGTCGACCGCTCTCTATTTTTGCACGACTGCTCGATAAAAAACAATCGCTAGTTTTTTATCATTGATAAAATGAGTTGGCTTAAACATCGGCCAGAAAAAGATCGATAGAAAGTCGACGACTATGCGATATTATAATTTTTTATGTTGAATATCGTGCTGCTTTCACTTTTTCGAACCTAATCTGTATCAAGACGGAACGCTGAGCATTATATTAAATATTAATTAAACCGCAATTGTGTCGAAAATGCTGCCCCACTCACAAGCTGGAATTCGAGCATTTAAAACCGGCGGACTACCTGAACTGGGGAATATTTTAACACATCTGATAAGATATCGATATTTATCTCACACCACTTAACATTGTTTACCTCATGAGTAACACAACTATGTATACAGGGTGATTCAGAAGTTCAGAACTTATCTAAAATAATTTGGAAATAAATGCGTCTTGAAAAATGGAGTCAATACCGTAAAAAATGTTTGCAAAATCCTTATACAGGGTGTTCAGTAAAGAATAGGCCAAACTTCAGATGTAGATAGTTTGGATAAAAATAAGCTGAATCAACTCAACTTACCTTAATCCAAAAGTTAATACTAACGGAGCTACAGGGTGTCAAAGTTGAAAAAATAAATCATTTTCTTTATTATTTTTCAATCGCATCGACCGTATTTTATAAAATTTTGTATAGGGGGGTTTCTTGGGACTACAAATTCGAATATGTCAACGATTTTGGTGTATCTGCTAGAGGGCGCCGCCAAAGATGGTTTGGGCCCCTTTAAATCGCTACGACTTTTTTGTGCTACACTGTATCTCATTTTGGACTGGAAAAATTTTCTTCCCTATCTTTTCTAGTTAAAAAAGGTACACCTTGTTGATGTCGCTAGAAGCAATGGTTTCTGAGAAAAACGCATCTAAATCTCATGATGCATGCAATTTATCTAAAAGTAAAGTCAAATAGTTACGTAAGTAATGGGCCATACTGTAAGAGCATAATACTGCGACCAAAATAAGCGAACGTGAAATTTGCTTCAAGGGATCGAAAAATAAAAAAGAAAATGTGGTTTATTTCTTCAATTTTGACACCCTGTATCTTTGTTATTATTGACTTTGGTGGATTCTTTGATTTCTTTTAGGATAAGCTAAAGTAAATCGACTTATTTTGGTCGCAGTATTTGTAAGAGTCTCCTGTACCCTGTATATATCAGTACCGGTATATCACTGCCACATGGAGAAAGTCCAATAATTCTTCATGAATACCTAAAAATGTTATCAATTTCAACAATTCCGAAGTGTTTCTATTCATTAAACTTACCCCCACTCATAATTACAGTGCAATTAATAAAAATTCTTAGATAAGAGGTAGTAAAATTATTCTTAGCGTCATAATGCGTTTACCAATATACTAATCTATAATAGTTATTTCATGTAATTTGTGCTTGCAGGCGAAAATGACATTTACATACATTAGCTTTAGACAAATTAAAATCTCTTTTACCCACCATAAATTTGTAGGAAATTAACAAGCCACAATCAAATTTAATAACCCAATAACGCATGATTTCAGAACCCTAGTATACAGGGTGTACTGAAAATACATGTACTATGGCTTTTACAGATTTACAAAAAAATCGTAAATTTCTTGAAAATGAATGGTGTCTTTAATTTTGATTTAACATACTTACGTATTTCAAAAGCGATTACAATTTTCCGTCTCCACATCACACAGCTTTGTACTACACTGTACTCGTCTTAAATTTCCAGCGATTCGAGTTAATCGATTGTTTTTCTTGCCGCTCTTAAATATACTCCAGAATGTGTTGTAACTGGCACTAAAGTGTCTTTTTCTAAGTATTTTATATTATCTGTGGCACAATTTTTCATTCTTTTTATCTTCAGAGCAACGTAGATTAAAAATATTGCAAACCGCGAGACACAAAATGCTGCTACAATATTTACCGCAGTAAAATACATAAGTTGGAAACTTTCTCGACACGGAACATTTTGTTGAACGTGTAAAATAATGTTTACCTCTATGTTTTATGGTATCGTTGGCATGGAAACTTAAATTGTTAATCAATTACACACATCAAGCCAATCAGCCGGTTTAATCAGATTTACGGAGCTGGAATAAAGCCACTAATTTATTTATTATTTAATTTCATGTTTAAAATTAGGGTTTAATTATATAAAAGCTAGTACAAATTAAGCAATCTAAATTATTAGTAATTTCGGGGAAATAGATATTTACATACTTATTTTAATTCATGTTTAATTTTTCTTAGATATATTATCATGACGTTTTTCAAAAGAGTATAAAATGGCGGATGCGCGATGTGAAAATATGATCAGTTCGATTGTTATTGTTTCTACACTGATAAAAATTATTGTAAGTTTATAGTTTATGTTAATGTAAAAATACCAAATCTGTACTGTATTACATCTTTCATGTAAAATTTCATGTTTTCTTCTAACGTTGTAAATTACATTTCATATGTACAAAACACGGTTTCACTATAAAAAATGCATATTTATAAGTACCTAGTAATATTTCATTACAGTTGTAACATTATATAAATTCTGGTGTGTTATTTCATACTATTGGCTTAGGCAATAGATAACTAACAATTCACCGTGTAATATCGCTAATAATCTTTATTTTCATGAAAATTATACATTGTTCCATAGATAATATCTATCTGCATGTGGAAAAAATAAAATGGAAATTATTTTTCTTATTATTATTAGTTTGTACTAAGTAAAAGTATTTGTGTGTTTAATTATAACTTTTACCATGGATACAACAAATCATAATCAGCTCTCTCTCTCTCTCTTTAATTATTCGATTTTCTCTATAGCGCGCTTACATCTCTATTCGATATTCTAAAACCAGTGATGCATCCAGCATTTTCGTTTGGTAATGGCGAAATCATGTAAAATGTAAACGAAATTTTGTATAACTCTTGCAGTTTTGTAGTGAATATTTTACCCTCTTCCTCTCTTGATGCGTATCTGTCTAAAATAGAACTGATTTAACTACAGAATAGCCATTCATGCAGTTAAAAACACGGATGTAATTTTCCGATCTAAGAGGAGCAATAATCAGTAAGAAAATATCTCAAAGAAGATATCTGAATCGGCTCCTGGAGAGTCTGTCAAGTAAAGATTTTTAAATTTTACATTCAATTTGTTAGTTGATAACCTTCAAAAACAGATAATCTACTACTCATTTTTGCCGTTTGATATAGGTATACCGTAAGCTTTGATGTCAATAATGATAAAAATGAAAACAGTGCACACACGCTGAGTTTTAAATTACGTTGCATATGCTAGAACCAGTCCATTTTTTTAAAGAGGGATATTTCATATTATCCTATGAGCGCCTGTGTACAACAAATTAATAGCTTGTAAATATTTCTAAACAGAACGTCAGTATGCACCTAATTAATTCGCTAAGTGGTAGTTGTAATGTCTGCACAATTCCTTATTTATATTCCAGACAATGCCCTGCCTCACAAATGTCTTTGAATTTCCTGATAGACTTAATTTATAAAATCAATAATCCCGTTTTCGTTGAATCCTTTGAGGAAGGCAAAGATTATGCTTGTGCTGTGTAATATTAATTATAGTTGTCAAGAGCATACGTTTGTGTGAGATAGTTATACACTGAAATTCAGCAGGGTTGCTATACAAGGGGTGTACGAAATCGTATCAGATGATATAAGGCGTCAGGGATAACCATTTCTATTAGATATTGCCGAGAACAAACGCTCTTAAACTTAAAATTAGTTGTTACTTCCTAATGGTCAGCAATTCTTCTTCAACTTCAATATATATATATAATAAAATAATTTGTTTGCATAGGTCCATCTTCGTTATTACCACCACATAATTCCTATCAGGAAATCAGGATCGAGAAATAAAAATTCTATCGATTCTCTTATATTCTATTGTATTCGTAGGCAACGATACGTGTTTACAATTTACAATAAAAAGTTTTGTTGACCTTCTTCCTTCTTGGCATCTATATTGTTAGCCTATCTATTTCTTGCTTTCAACTATATTTTTTATATTAGACATATATTTTACGAAAACTATAGGTATATTTTGAAATTAATAGAGATAAAAAAAATACGATTTTATTTATATTTTGCTATGCTACATATTAAAAATGTTGCTTATATAGGTATTATGAAATAATATATCTGGGAGAGGGGGCGGCATATCCAGAAACGACTTACGGAGGTCGCTATAAACCACAATTCAGAGCAGAATGAGGGAAACCTCATTAATTAGGAAGATGGTCAAACGTCAACCGGTATCAATCTCTCATATTGCTCCAAGCCAACGTTCTTCCACCCTATCATACCCGCAGAGAGGATGTCAATCCTCTCTAGAAATGTAACTGATCTACGGTCTACCGGCCTCTGGATTCGAACCTGTGGCGGGTGGCACACACGATTCAATCGATCCCAATAATATAAACTATATTACAAGAGATCAAAAATTAAAGCTAGTTCTGCGCAACCTTACTGCGTTAAAGAGAAAAGGTAATGTATACAATATAAGAGTTTCCAACCTAAAATCCATTCTATTGCGACGAGTTAGTGTTAAAGGGTGGAAGAACAAGCTGTTGGTGCTTAAAATTTATGGTAATTTGTCGTTCTGTTTACAGATTTAGTACAATCGAGTATTTACCTAATATAAATAAGTGCCGATAAAATGCTGCTTCTTTTTAACTAATCAGTTTGTAAAAAAATATGTTAACGACGGACAACCAACACAATAATAACGTGTATTTTTTTATTAATTAGTGAGTTGCTGTCATGTTATCTAAGTTAACGTAGGGGATGAAGCACTTGGCAATTAATTATTTTGGCTTCAAAAATCCTATATTATCATTTAAGAGGAGTAAAAGCTTAAATTTGACATTATTTTCAATTGTTTAAAATGTATTTTTATGATAAGGAAATAACAGTAACAAATTTACAAATCCAAGTTTTTTTTTTAATTCTAAAATTTGTTTCTGGAAAGTCCCCAAAAGCAGAATTTGGCAACACTAATATAAAAATTGAAATTGATGAACCACAAGCAAAAATATACACATTACATAATTCTAAGTTTTAGTTTAAGCTTCAGAAAGTGTGTAAACTCTTTCATATACCATATTTTTGCTACAGATATTGTAGGCACAAAACTGCTCTAAGTGTTTTCTCACATCTTTTCTAAGTACAATATTGAAAAAAGTTACAAGCAACTGAAAGTTTGGAAGCACTCAAAATTATTTGGATCTCCTAGATTCGATAGTGTTAATTTTTCTTTACACTTTATATTTTGGCAACAAATAGTAAACATCTACAGCATAGCTAAAGCAGGAAGAGCAAATTAAATTTCCTAAAATGAAACTGATTGAAACCCAAATCATGAATCTAGTGAAAATATTGGGAAATTAATGTTAAGGAATTTGTGGAAAAGGAGAAGAAAATTGAGTGAAAGATCTGATGCACAAAATTTCAGCCAAATATTTGTGTTAGTTTAATACAAGAGACACAGACATTTCCACAAGAAATTACATATTTAGAACACACAGACAAAGACAAACGGAACTAAAAATCTAAAATAAAAAATATTATGAAAACATAAAATTTTATTAACAAGTGGAATTTGGAATATACATAATAAGTGTGTAAAGCAAATAAAATATTACATTAAAAGGCTATACAACTATAATACAGTATTAGTTGACACATAAATAGCCATCATTTTAATGAGTAAAATTCCAGCGCATTTACACCAATCCTAAACGACGCATTTCTTTAAGGAGTTCGTTGCCCATTTGAGCGGGCGACTTCGTTACTATAACCCCAGCCTTTTCTAGAGCATTTATTTTGTCTTGTGCCCCACCCTTTCCGCCGGAGATGATAGCACCGGCGTGACCCATACGCCGACCAGGAGGAGCAGATAAGCCCGCAATGAAGGATACAACTGGTTTGGCATTTGTACCCTAAAAGTAACATATTTGTTAGTCTTTCCTTTGATTTCTACTTAAAAAACTTACTGAGTTATGTTTCATGAGATATTCAGCGGCCTGTTCTTCGGCAACTCCTCCAATTTCTCCAATAAGTATAATGCCCTTAGTTTCAGGGTCGTTCAAAAAGACTTCTAGGCAGTCGATAAAATCAGTTCCGTTAAAAGGATCCCCACCGATCCCTACACAGAGGGTTTGCCCCAATCCAACTTGTGTAGTCTGGTGGACAGCTTCGTAGGTCAGGGTACCAGATCGAGAAACAACACCTATAATACCCTTCTGGTGGATATGGCCTGGCATAATACCAATTTTGCACTGTTCGGGGGCAATGATTCCGGGACAATTAGGACCAATGAGACGAGATTTGCTTTGACGAAGAAGCCTGTGCTTGACTCGGACCATGTCATGTTGCGGGATACCTTCTGTTATGCAAACAATTAGAGGCACTTCTGCATCTATTGCTTCCAAAATAGCTGCAGCTGCGCCTGGTGGTGGGACGTAGATGACTGTTGCATCCGCACCGGTGGCAGCACGAGCCTGAAAGAGCCAAACATTTAGATACAATTGCAATTTAATTCACCTATTCTAAAAAATTTAACGGGGTGGGTAATTATGTAAACTTTACTGATACATATTCTGATAGTTCGTTTACATTGCATTGATATGGAAAATATATCAACCTTCATACGTCATAAATCTTGATTTTGAAGTTCTGTTTACGTAGTTTCATTTTAATCTTATTATGTATTAATTGTGTTGTATTTAACCATTTAAAATTATTTAATTAGCACCTAATTTAGAATTAATAATTTTAAATAAGTATAGCTTTGTACTCGAGATTAGTATTTTGTGGTCTTTGATTCTTTGAACTTTATACCTATGTTTAAGGTACAAAAGAATCTCCTCCGTCACAATTTTTATCAATACTGATAAATTTGTGATCAATAGATTAATCATATAGGTATTATCTAATATTTAATATTTATTTAATTATCAACATATTCACTTTTTTTAATTAACCAGAATAAAACTGTTTATCCTTGAAATGTTAATTATATTAATTGGTTCTTTTAAATATTGTTATTTTTATACATTAGATATATAAATTTTAGACAAATTTACGTACAAAACACTTCATGGATAATAAAAGATAAAGTAAGAATAAGTAATACTGAAATTTTTTTAACATTGACAATTCATCAATAAAAATTTCTACAAACCTCTTTCACAGAGTTAAATACTGGTAAATCTAGATGAGTCTTTCCTCCCTTGCCGGGGGACACTCCTCCAACCATTTTCGTGCCATATTCGATAGCTTGTTTACTGTGAAACGTTCCTTGTTTTCCAGTAAACCCTTGACAGATTACTTTTGTTTGTGCAGTTAATTTCAAATTCTTTCTTGTAGCTTCATAGCTATTAAAACGAATTGAGAATCCCAGTTTCAGTCCATCGGCTAAAAATAATTGTAATACCAAAGTCGAATTAAATAAAAAAAATATGTATAACTAAAAACAAATTAATCTAATTGTACTTTGTTCAAGAGGTCGTTGAGGTTATTTTCAGAAAAATTATACTATATGCTAAAGCTATCTATAGTTAAAATTAAACCCATATATATCAGGTGTTATTTAGACATTAGTTATTCTATTTAAAAAAATATATGTAACTGAATTATATAAGTTTAACTCACCATAAAATCGACTCAATATTCTGGCAGGTGCAGCCATTTTTTATTGAAATCCTACTAAATTACGCTAATATTCAATCAGTGTATTATCTATGATGCTTTCATTAATCCTTTAATAACTATTTTTTCGCACTCTGCACAGACAAATCGTACAACAGTACGATAGACCCCGTTCGTTCACAAATAGATTAGATATTGGGCAGGCCCAGCTGACCTATTCTGACCTTCAATTTGGAAGGGCCTATAGAAATAAGCCTCTTATAAAATCGATCTTCTTACAGTCATCTGTACTTTTTATAAAATTCATGAACGAATTCGTTATGTTACTTTCATTTCAACGATTTATAACTGATCCTAAAAAAATTGATAATAGGCTCCGACTGAAGTAGAAAATAGGCTGCCAACTTGGTGGACCCTCATTGGTTTAAATTTGAATAGTTGGCATGAGTTTGTTATCCACGTAGAATTAATGAAGGTTGGCATGATGGGTGATTTTCATTTTTGCTTTCTTTGTTTTGTGGACAGTGCTTTCTGTATATAATTTTGTGATCAATGGTATGTCATATATTTCTATCAAAAATAAAACATAAACAAATGTGAATCACTGATCACTGTCACTGCTTATCAGTAAATTTTAATAATTTGAATCACGTCATACATTTAACTTTTTTGATCGTATTATATGACGTGTAACGTTGCATTGAACTGAAGTAAATTTAAAAGTTTATTAATTATACGAGTATTTAATTGTTTTTCTTTTAGGAAAATGATAAAAGACGGAAAAAGGGCTCTTATTTTAGTGGGTGGATATGGTACTAGACTACGACCTCTAACATTAAGCCGCCCCAAACCTTTAGTAGAATTTGCAAATAAACCCATTTTGTTGCATCAGATTGAAGCACTAGTAGCTGCCGGAGTTACTGAAGTAATATTAGCAGTTTCGTACAGGGCTGAGCAAATGGAACAGGAACTTATTAAAGAAGCACAGAAATTGGGGATAAATATAATTTTCTCTCACGAAATTGAACCTTTAGGTACGGCTGGACCATTAGCTTTAGCTAAGGACATTCTTTCGAAAAGCTCCAAACCGTTCTTTGTTCTCAATTCAGACATTATTTGTGATTTTCCTTTTAAAGAGTTGTCGGATTTTCACGAGTCCCATGGTAAAGAGGGTACCATTGTCGTTACTAGGGTAGAAGAACCCTCAAAGTATGGAGTTGTGGTTTATGATAAAGACAATTGTATACATAGTTTTATAGAAAAACCACAAGAGTTTATCTCAAACAAAATTAATGCCGGGTTATATATTTTTAACCCCAGTGTTTTAAATAGAATAGAGTTGCGTCCAACTTCTATCGAAAAAGAAGTCTTCCCAGGTATGGCAGAGGATAAGCAACTTTATGCCTTTGAACTCCAAGGGTTCTGGATGGACGTTGGTCAACCAAAAGATTTTCTAACAGGGATGTGCAAGTATTTGAAGCACTTGCGGGCAACTAACTCAAACAAGCTGTATAAAGGTCCAGGTGTAGTTGGTAACGTTTTGGTGGATCCTACTGCTAAAATAGGTTCCGATTGCCAGATAGGACCTAATGTCACTATAGGACCTGGCGTTGTTATTGAAGATGGTAAGTCATAATTTTCTTTTAATCTTCTGTCGGCATAGCTTGGTGTTCTTTTAGGTGTTTGTATAAAACGAAGTACAATCCTTCGAGATGCCACTATTCGTTCAAATTCATGGCTGGAAAATTGTATTGTTGGTTGGAGGTCTTCCGTTGGTAGATGGGTACGAATGGAAGGCATTACAGTATTAGGCGAAGATGTTATTGTGAAAGATGAGACTTACGTAAATGGCGGTCAAGTACTGCCGCATAAAAATATTGCCGCTTCTGTTCCAGAACCACAAATTATTATGTGAATGTTTTTGTATTTATATATTATTTACCGTTTATGTTCGTAAAATATTTTATAAAATATATTTTAATAATAAACTATGTATGAATTTTTTAATATGTCTTTTGTAAACTGCTTGTGTAAGGTGAAGTTTTTGAGGTATTATTATTAGTACCTAATTCTACTTTAAATTATTAGACAATAAGAAAAAGTGATGGTACTGGTATTATTTTTATTCATATTTTTCAAAGGCTACATACATTAACTTTTAAAATTAATTTGAGATGTAATTAAAACTGTACTGGGAGAAAAAGTAACAAAATTATATTAGGAAACTATAAGTATATACTAATTGCAAAAAATCAAATTAATATTTCGGAAGATCTTACTACTCTGAAAAAAAAAATGTAATCCATTTAATAATAATTTTAACAAATCTACATGGGCTATAACTTAATTCAAAATAAATGGCATGATTATAGGTCAGTACTTTCTTGGATTTACGACTATCGATTTATTGTATTTGTGTCTATCTTGATAACGGTTTACACCAGATAGGACAGGACTCATGGGGACCATATTTGGTTGAGGATTACCAGGATATGATCTGACAGATGAACTTCCCTGAGGACCAGAAGGCCATCTAAAAATACAGTCTTTTAAAAAACAGGATAAATTCAAGTTCACACCATATCCAATGCAAAAAATGGGATATTAGAGACTTAATTTGAATATGTGTGTCCTGTGAAAAAGTACATTAGAATATAAATGCAGTCAAAATAAATATTCCCGAATAATGTCTAATATTTTCCCACAACTAGTTACACACTACTCTTCAATAAATATTGACATAATTTCTAAAAAACGGGGACAATGAAACAATCATTAGTAGTTAATTATCTTATACTAGCACAGTAAAAATTACATTGTTCAGTTTGTTAAATATTATAAGTTAAATTGTTCAATATAATTTTTAAGCAAAAGAAAATGTTACCTAATTTTAGCTACAATTTCTATTACAGGGTGATTGTGAAAGTGTGTTTCAGCTGTTATTTTGTTATTTTTTTTCTACATTATGACTAAAATAAAAAAATAAGCGTGTCATGGAAAGAAAATATGTTTTCTGTAAAAGCCTTTTCCTTGTTTCGGTTATCGAGAGACTTATTAATTACAATTAAAATAATGAATTTATTATAGACTATTCCATTACGTTCAAAATTTTTACTAAATCAATATCTTTGGCTTTCTACATTTCAATAAAGTTCGACGTGTTGAATAATATTGATATAAAAGAAATTGAAGCCTATCAACCTACCTAATACTTCAAATATCCTTTAACTTATAATAGAATAATATAGTAAAATTTACAGTCTGATAATTCTTTACCAGTAGTATTTGACCGTCTAACATAACAATATCAAAAAGGTGAAGGAACAAACTTCGTCACAGTCCTGGATAAAGTTGGAGCGCTGCTTGGCTTGACAGCCCTTTAACAAAAGAGAAACAAATATTGAGAAAGCTGGTCAGGACGGGCATTTCACTAGTGGTAAAAAATTTTTGGACAGCAAATTATAGAAATAAAAATATTCTAAAACAGCTTCCTTTGAAAATTCCTTATCATTATTTTTTAATAAATGTGACGAGTAACACTTCTTCAAAAAAAACATATTCAATAATTATTTTATTGGTAGATGAGTATGTAGACTTCATTCAACTAAATGGAAAGGAATATGTTTTAGAATTGTAACACTTAGCCATTTCTATTACCTCTCAGATATAGAGGAACTTGTGCGCCAAGGTTTATTTGAACCAACCACCGGAAATGGTTTTTGACTTGGTACTGTCCAAATAGTACTGTTTCTATCAGATCTACCAGGCCCTGAATCTAAAATTAAAAATATATAATTTTCTATCACATTATTTAACTGAAAATATAGTATTTTGTCAGCATGACATCTTACCATTAGACCCTCCATACCGGTGGTCTCTAGAAGTTACAGCCACAATCGTTTTGGATTCAATAACGGGACGTCGATCTCTTTCTTCCCTGACACTTGGTCTAGAATGAGGAGTTCTATGCTCTTTTTCCCTTTCAACGAAGCGGGAATCCTTAGGTCGAGATGTAGGCAACTCTCTACTTCTAGGTTCCCTACTGTCATTTGGTCTATTTGTAGCTGAACCAGAATTTGATCTGTTAACAGAAAAATTTGATTTGATAATTCATAACTGTTAACGCCATCGTATAAAAAATTACTGAACTGTAAAATCAAAATTTAAAAAAGAATTGCATTTAAATCTTAATGTTTCCATTTTGCTACTAATGTGAACTTACTTAACAGAACAAAACTAATTACTCAAAAATTAATGTGACAACTGAAAATTTTAAACCTAAAAATTTCTCGTAATCAAAGATAAAAAATGTATTCTTCAGATGAGACGTCTTTAAATTAGTTCAACAAAAATAAAAGGATATGGATTCAGGACTATAAAGAAAAAATAATTAGTGTTAATTTTGTTTATTTGAAAAGCCTTTTTAATTCTCAATATACAACAGAAGTTACTAGAGACTAAACATTTAACGTTTAAAATTAAACCCTAAAACTAATAAAAATATTACAACTGGAATAATTACTACATATGATTAAAAAAAGAGAATGTACATTTGAACCGGAAATGGACAGGCTATACAAAAATATCTGCTTAAAACTAAAATAAGCACAGATTCCCACAAGTTTAACACAATTTTTATTTGAACTGTAAACAAAATTGGAACACTAGTGTTCAGTATGAATGACTATGTTAAGATAATAAGCATAGGTCAGTACTTTCTTAAATTAGAGTTAATGGTCTTCTTATAATCAAGTGATTTATTATAATCGAATCTATCAGGGTAGCTTTTTATGCCAGGCGGAGGTGGACACACAGGTGTTAAGTTAGAGTTGGAATTACCAGAAAATGGTCGCATTGATGCGTTCCCTTGAGAACCAGGCCATCTAAAAAAATTATGTAGAAAGTGTTCACTGTATTAATATTTATGAATAGATAAAGTGATTCTTAATTACTAAAATATCTCATTTCAGTTAGTTGATAAATGTACAAAATATCAACAAACTTTTCAAATATCTACCTACCTGTGAAGTAGTTCCCCAAGTTTAGTCATTAAAAAAATATATGGAGAATTTAAAATCTGACGGTTCTTTACCAGTAGTTCTGACCGTCTAACGTAGTTTTATCAAAAAGGGGAAGGGACATACTTCGTCACAATGCTGACTAGCCTTGATGCGCCACTTGGCTTGATAGCCCTTTAACAAAACAAATGCAGAAACAAAAACCAACAGTTAAGATCACTAGTGTCTCTCGAAATTCCGAGCGTTTGATTTTTATACCGATCGTACGCGAGACGGACATTTAACTAGTGGTAAAAAACCTCAGCACAAGAAAAAATTTAAAAAATGTCAATACCTGTCTGACACAGATGAATCAGGCCTCCACGGGTCTTTAGCTGCCCATGGTTTCGGTGGGACGATCGAGTTAAACGGCTTTTGGGGAGGATTTGGCCAACTTGAACTATTTCTGTCAAATCTACCTGGACCTGCTATTGAAACAAAAGTTAAGATTAATATAAACCGAGGTAAATTCCCTCATAAACTTACCATTTGGGTCTCCGTAACGATGGTCTCTTGATGAAAGTGGCAAATCAGGCTTGCTATCAGGTAATGGCCGTCTATCTCTTTCATCTCTTACAGAAGGTCGGAAATGAGGACTTCTATCACGTTCTCGTTCTCTATCGACATAACGTGAGTCTTTTGGTCGAGATGGAGGCAATTCTCTTCCTCTAGGTTCACTACGAGGTTCACTTCTAGGTTCACCTCTGGAATCTCTGCTATCATAAGGCCTTCCTTCATATTTTCCACCACTTGCGCTTGGGCCTGTGCCAGGTCTGTTGAAAAGTATCGTTTAATTTTTAAAACAAGAAAAAATCATCGGTAACTAACCTTGGAGGAGGATCAA
This sequence comes from Monochamus saltuarius, assembly GCA_025584915.1. Classification (NCBI taxonomy): domain Eukaryota; kingdom Metazoa; phylum Arthropoda; class Insecta; order Coleoptera; family Cerambycidae; genus Monochamus; species Monochamus saltuarius. Next base: position 19,821,061 of record CM046730.1, on the reverse strand, counting down.
ATCTTGGTGGTGGAGGAGGTTCATCAAAATGTCTATCAGAAGCAGACCTTCTCTTCTCATCGAAACCATCCTCTCTACGATACGGCGCTGGTCTCTTAGCAGCTCTACGTTCTTCTCCTAAACGTATCAGTGTACGTTCTAACTCCATCTTCTCAAGAGCTAATTTTTCACGTTCTAGTCGTTGACGTTCACGTTCCATTTTAACTAATTCAGCTTTTTCACGTTCGATTTTTTCTCTTTCCATACGTAGTTTTTCTTTTTCTCTTTCAAGACGATGAGCTTCACTGCGCTGGCGTCTTTCAACTTCACGCTGCCGTGCAGCTTCCTCATGACGGCGTCGAGCTTCTTCACGGAGAAGTCTTTCTTTCTCACGCAATCTTTGTCTTTCACGTTCCTCCTGGAAAAAAAGAAAATTAGACACTATTTAAAAAAAAAAAATTCAACTTCTTACTCTAATTTTATCAAATGTTAAGACGTCTCTTTCATGGCGCCCTCTAGAATTGGATCTAACGTGATGTCTCTCCCGGTCTTTAGATCTAGAAGCCCTTCTATCTCTGCTCGTACCAGATATAGATCTCTGAAATAAAAATTTATATCTCCTGCTGTTTCATGTGTTATAAAATACTTACAACTCTGCCGTCATCAGATCTACCAGATTTTACTCCATTTCTGCTGTCACCCCTTGTTCGATCTCTTGAATGTCTACTGCCAGGTCCTTCTTTAGAATCACCTCTTTTCGAGCCGTCTTTTTCTTCTTTATTATCTCCTTCTATCTTCTTTTCAGTGTCGGAACCTGATTTATCATCACTTTTTGTTGATTTATCATCCTTCTTCAGACTATCTTTACCAGGTGATTTAGATGCTCTCTTTTCATCTCTTTGGATCTTGTTAGGTGTTGTAGCAGCTTTTAGCTGCTTCATTTGTTCTGCCCTCACATGATCAAACTAAAAAAAAATTATATTTATTTTACAAATTTCACATACGGCTTATATGAAATGTGTAATAAAATTTAAATGTGGAAATAATCTGCATTAATATTTAAAATTCTCTAACCTTATCAATCTTAATAATTTGTCCGTTCAACTCGGTATTATTAAGCTTCGCAATAACATTTTCGACATCTTCCACGGAACTCATCGTGACGTACCCAAAACAGCATGTCCCGGGAAATCTGGCGTTGACAACAACTTTCGCACCTGTTACTTTTCCGCAAGATGAAAGCGCAGCCTTCAGTTCACTCGCACGAGTATTTTGTGCAACGTTGCTGATCCATACAACGTTTGGATTGGATTTGGCACCAACTTTTTTCTGAAGTTTGGTATCTTCTTTTGTCCCACTACAAAATAGTGAACGAGAAAAGTGATTAAATGAAGTTAACTACTCATTCGACTTGTTAATATCTCATACATCGCACCCTTCTTTCAAATTGTCTCACTCATACAACAAAGATGACTCTAAGTTGTGACTATGTTTTTAAAAAAATAAATAAACAATAAAATATAAACGATAACCTTCCGTTTGAATTTGCCTGGAGAGATATTTTTTTTTACCTTTGTTGCCTTACCACGAATAGAACGAAAATTTCATATTTTTATTTAATACTCATCATATGCTGCCTTTTTTGTTATAGATCTCTTAATTAGTATTAATTTTCTGCTTTCATCCAATTTCGTAGGAAAAATCTTGGAAAAAAATTATCAAAGGTTGAAGTCCCCTGCACCTGGAAAATTTTTCTAAGGAAAGGTTGTCCATTTTGTCCACTTATGACTCAAATCATATTGGTTAAACGAGAGACTTCTTAAGGATCCTCAGTTGAATTGGGGCTGAATGTAGTAGTAGGCTACAAGGTGTAAAATCCTGCGTGAAATCCTAGATCCCGGTTGTCCTGTGGTCGTATAGGGTGAAAATCCTAAGGAATGTCCTTTCCCATGGGTGGGATTGTTTAGGTATACAATATAGGCAGCATTTTTGATGAGTTTTTGTTTTTCACTATATGTATGTTGTCTTTATCAAAGGGTAGACATAGAAAAACCAACCTAGGTGATCCATCTGCGGATTCCTTTTCTCCATCTTTGGAGTCTCCACTGGAACCTGCTGCTTTCTCCGCTGATTGTTCAGATGTTTTGGAATCCGACTGCGATGTAGCTTCACTTGCATTACTCTTCTTATCTACAGGAAGAAATGAAATCGATGTGATATAATATATAAACGATTGAATCATTCCAAATCGAATTCTATCTGAAGCACAACTGATAGTTGATAGTGAACATGAAAAATAGTGAATATTAATATCAAGTAAAAGTTACTTTTCTTAATGTACGAATATAAAAATCCCTGGGCGTTTAAACACTGCACTTATTTAGAAACACAGATAAAACATGCAAGTTTTTGGTACTCGACTTTATTAATTTAGTTACCACAAATGTTCTTGGTGTCGAAAATTTTAATGTCTCAGAATAAGTGTTATTTTACGAAACAAAAAACTAATTGCATATATGCGTGATATATGAAATTCTCTGCTAAGTGTGTTAATTTGAAGACTTGACTCCCTTGACAACCACTTTATTTCTTGACGCAACATAACTCCATTCTCCAATGTTCTTAAACAACCTTCACAAACTCTTCATTGACTGATAAAAATACATCAGTAACAAGGATATCCTGCCTGGAACTAGAAGTATCCAGATCTTGTTCCTCTGTTTTAAGGAGATAAAGTGATTTCTAAGTACCTGACCAAGCTCTTCCATGTATGACTTGTACAGATACTATCCTTTTCTAGTTAGTAAATCTGATCAATACTTCCAGATAAACAACTAGAGAAAATCACAGCTGAGTTCAGCAAACAAGTACAGGATATACAATCCTGTGCTAAATATATTCTTCTCTCTTCAAGGACATCATCTTCTTGTACTGTTTCTTCTTATACGCCACTGTCCCACACATCTTGACACTTATGAAGTACTTTATCTTTAGCAATATCGCTTGCACATATATATGCAAATAGTTTTTATAACCAGTTTACAACACAAAAGAACAATTTCATATATGGACATATTTTAGTTTGTTTTATATAATTATATAATTACTATTTATATATGCAATTAGTTTTATGTGTAATATGTTAACAAAAAGATTTTGAGTATAACATTTTAGCATAAAAGGAAGGAGTAAGTATAAACTTACCTTCTGCTTTTTCTTCCGCTTCCTTTTCAGTTGTGGATTTTTCAGTAGTTGTTTCATTCTGCAAAAATAAAACAATAGAAAAATTGACTTTTTGTTAAACATAGATAACAACCTCAACATCATGAAGAGTTTCATCATCATCCTCTAAAGTAAGCCGTATAGGAGACTCATGTCCATCATTTTCTTCCTCTGGTGCATCGGCATCCTTTTCTCCATTAGTATTTTCACTGACTTCTTTTTTGTTGTCTTTAACATTATTAGTTTGAACAGGTTTAGATTCTGCTCCGGTCTTGTCATCCTCTTCTGTTGTCTTATCAGTTTCAGGCTGTTTTTCTTCATTTTTATCTTCTCCTTTTTCAGACTTTTCTTCATCCATACTTTCTACAGACAAACCTAATATAAGAGTCAATTTTAAGACACAACACATTTTTGTAAATTTCGACTTACGTGTAGAAGATCTCTTTTTATCCGTTACTTCAAATAGATAAGTATCTGGATCTAAACCTTCATCAGTTAGTGCCTAAAAATTAAACTTGTTTAAAAAAAATCTTTTTTTTATTTTTGTTAAATTTAATATTAATTCAAAAAGTATACTGAGTAATATTGCTATCACTAGCCTCTCTGGCGACATTTACAAGAAAATAATTGGGAATATATTATTAAAGAATGAATAATCGATACTGACGCGCATCAATTATGTTAATATCCTCGTCTCAAGTATTATTTTTGTTAAAATATTGAAGGTATTTTATTCATCCCCCTCTATGTATCACATAATATGAAAGTAATGATGCTAACACGTTTTTTAAAAATTTAATCTGATGGTCTTACGCACCTTGCCAAGTCGTTCCAATAGTACTTGTTTTACGCCATTACGGTCCAAGCCCCTCTTTTCTAATTCAGCTCTGAGATCAACAACTCTCAGTTCAAATAATTTTTTATTCTCACTCTCAGACATAATCGCTATAACACGGCTAGATATATAGCAAAAAATCACTGATACTCTACACAATTAAAATATATTGAATATATTACACTTCCATATCATACATACTACACCGACACAAATGGCCGAAAATTAGCGTTTCTCTGCAATGCAACGATGTAGGGGGCGCTGATGCTGATAATACAGATGCGCATGTGGTGCCCATGACCATAGATATAAAATATAACATAGAACAGAATCGAAACAATGTTCAAGTCAGTGAATGTTATGAGTCATGGTGTACATACATACAGACCAAAATATACAACTTTACTACAGGCACAAAATGTTTAACCATACTGAACTGAATTAAACTGAAACAGGTTCCCAAACTCCTTAATATGATCCTTAGCACTTATTGTTTTAATCATGTATCTTTTCTCATTTACCTACCGTCTAGGAACGGATAGTAAGCTGTACGTTTGGCAATTTCTATCCTTAATATTGAAAAGACGGAATTTAAAGTCGTTTAAATTAACTGAATATTCATTAAAACGCCAACGAGTAATTGATTGCACGTTCGACAAAATATTGAAATGCAGCGCATTCTTAGAACCGCTGATTTAGATTCCGTTAACGTTTGACACGTCTTTGATTCAGGGGTTAACGGATTTCGTTCTTGGAGGTACATATACCTCATGGACAGATGGCGCGTATGTAGGAAGGACATCTTTACGAAATCAAACGGGTAGTTTAGATTACTATATCTATATTTTTCTTGTGGTTTTTGAAAAAGAAAATGTTATGTATGAGTATGGATGGATCACTACGAGATAATTTTCGTAAACATCTAATGTGCATACATAATTTTGGCTGCGTGTAATATGGAATACGGTACTATTTTACACTTAGAATATAAAATACCGTATTTTATATTTATAATAAGGTTTTATATTATATAAATTAAAATAATAATTGATGTATGAAGAATAAAAATAAACATAAATGAGAATACTAATATCAGTGTTTATAAACATTGCTAATATACATAGAGATGGTCAAGTATTGTATTGTAGGTCACCCAATTATTTGTTACTATACTTATACTAATACAGCTATACATCCAAAGGTGGCGCCTGTTGATAGATGATGGTACAGTGCTTGTATAAGCAGTGTAAATGATGGAGATAGTGCGCTCTAAATTTGATTCAGTGGCGTATCTGAGTTTCTAAACATAAGAAAATAATAATATAAAAAAAATATGTATTACTGTTCACTTTTATGACTATAGATGACATAACTCTTTTTAATTTTGAGACACGTAAATTATATTTAAAAAAATGGGGAACACAGTTGTATTACACTACTTTGCAGAAAATAGATAAATGTACACATCTAAAACTAAATCTCATATAATTATTAAACTATTACATGTAACTAGTATGAGTCTATATTGTTTAATATAACTTATAAAACTCTAGTACTTGTAACAATTATGGTTTATAATACATTCTTCGTATTATTATACTATTATAATTTGATATATGCTTTTGCAATAATAATGACACTCCCATAAAACAGTTTTTGAACTTCTGAAAGTTCTGAGTAGAAATGTCTTTAAATCTCTATTGATAAGTGGAACAACTAAGTACTAATGTAAAAATAAAGTAGATTTAATTACAAATACGTCAGCAGCTCAAAAGAAATCGCAAAATTAATTTTAAAGAGTGTCATTATTATTGAAAACGATTGTACATATAGGTTTTACCTATTTGTTGCTATTTCCATCACTTCTGCTTCTGGGAGTATGTCAGCATTTCTAGATACATATTAGATAAATATATACTTAAAACAAACCTAAACACGCGATGTAATGAATGTGACATTTTATACAAGCAAAAAAATAATAATACCGTTACGTATTTAATAATTCGAGGGTACCTTTTTTTAGGGAAAATCCTTCAGTGCCAATGGTCCATAATCTATGTCTTAAGTTTATACCACCCTAACGTATTGTCCTAAGGTATAGTATTTAAATGAAAGGGTCAACGTTCTAAAGGATAACTCCCTACAATATCAAAAATGACCGGTTAAGTTCCCCTCATATGTAAATTCATATAAAAACTTCCCGGCCGAGATCATTTAGGCAGCTACCCGCTTACCTGTACTTGTCTTTTAAACTATAGCTACTCTAACACGGAATAACATTTTTTGTAACCAACAGGCACTGAATATGATGTCCCTCGGCATTGACATAAAGGGTAAAAAAATATATTTTGAATCTGGTGAGAACCAACTCTGAATAAAATTATTATTAAAATCAAATTATTGTGCACAAGCAGTTATTATTATTTTTAGTACAGGAACAGTAATGAAAAACATACGTCTATACTTTTATTGGCATATTTTTTAAGGAAAAATGCATCAAACAAGTTTAATAGTAATTTGGGATTCCCACGTAGTGCCATTTTTTGGATGCAATGCAATTTTGCCTATTTGAGTATTATTAATATTGATATAAACAAATTAATTCATAATTTATTCATTTAATAATCGTCTCCAAACTTGCTTCTCTTGTTTTATAGACGAAAGCATACATTGGGATCTTGACTGCATAAGTAAGATTAAATATTAGCATTTCAAAATGTTAAATAACGTAGGATGACAAATCACTTTAAAGACAATTTACAATACGTTTATATTATTGAATATATGTTAAAAACATATATTTTTTAAATTAAATTAAAGTTCAATTTTATGAAACTGGAATGATAAGCATTATCGTCACTGGCAAACTGCATAAACAGTGTTCTAACTTCTAACATGTAGTTACATATATTTTTTTAATATTTGAATATTAAATTACGTATTTTTATATGGCTTAAATAAACTTTTCGTTCTATATTTTAATAAAAAGGCATTAAATATATGTTACCAAATCAATGATTTTGTATAATGTACTACCAGGACTATTCACCAAAATAACGATTTTTAACCGAAACTGCATAAAAAATGAAGATGTTGCTCAACCCTAATCGCAAAATTAAAATGGTGGGACTAGACTCCCTTAAACTACAACCCCTCGTAAACTGCTGGGCGAAATAATCCGTGCTGAATTTAAAGAAACTATCGGTGGTAGGAATAGGACTAACGAGTCCGGCATTTTTTATACCTTCATGGCGGGTAGGTTTACTTTAGAATGAATCTTGTGTTTTGAAAAATTTCATAATTATAAAAGTTATTTAAATTTTCGAAAGATAAGTAAATGTCTAAAAACTATATTAAAATGAGATTATACATAATCGTTTTCTAAATTTATCTATTCTAAATTCTGAATATAACTTTTATATGTATATGCGTAAAAATTTAGTATTTAGATGCACCAGTTGTTTTATTTTTTTCTTGAATGCAAATTTGTACATACAATCTTAATTTTCGTAGTTTTTATAACGAGAACTAAACTTTCCGTTATCAATTGATTTATTGGTATTATTTCAGAATTTTCCACCCCAATTAATGATTGTTGTTGAAGTTAGAATACAAGATCAGCTTAGCACAAACATTAATCTTCTAAATACATTATATTAATAAATATAGTGAGTTAATATACATGATAAAAATTGTGTGTGCTCATCAAAACTGTCAACAATCAATCACTGCTATTTTGATTTTTGTGGCTGTAATGATTGATGGTTTAAAGTGTAAACGTTTTTTAACGTTCGAAACACGTTAAAAATGTGTTGTTTCCTAAATATTACGTTTTAGGACTAATAAAGGTGTGAAATGCACCATTGAATATTAAAATAAATGCTTTACCTAAAAATCAACTTACCAAATAATACATGACAAATATTTTGTGTGCTTTAATAAAATGTACAATAATAATTGTTAACAAAAATTGTTCTTTGTCGCTCAGTCACTGCTACTTTGATGTTCTTGATTAAAACTAGTTAAATGTGACTTAAATATTTACATTTTCTATGGATAGAATCAAAATCTGACTTGTGATCAGCTACTGGAGAACATTTTGGTTTACAAATTCCTTTGGATCTGCAATGTAGTAAAAATATAAGTTAGGAAAACATATCATATAAAGTAATTGCTATTGATGGTATAAAGTGTAAACGTTTTTTAACGTCCTGAACATTATTTTTTATTAATAAATAAGGGATGAAATTTAACATTGAATATTAAAACAGATGCTTTACTTAAGCCTTAAGAACTCTTTTTGTGCTAGTAATTGATATTCAAAGTCACTGCTATTTTGATTTTTTTGACAAACTATTGTTGAAAGGCGGTTTTAATGATCAAGAAATGAAAAAAGGAGGTTCAAAATTTTCTTTTGATAGACTCAAAGTGTGACAGCTACCGGATAACATTTTGGCTGAAAATTCCAGCGGATATGTATCTAGTAAAAATATCTGGAGAAAACCTATATCATCTAAAGTAATGCTATTTTGCTTTTTGTGGCTGTGATGATTGATGGTTTAAAGTGTAAACGTTTTTTGACGTTCGAAAGACGTTAAAAATGTGCTGTTTCTTGAACATTACTTTTTATTAATAATTAAAGGATGAAATTGACGTTGAAGATTAAAACAGGTGCTTTACTTATGCTAAACTTATATTTTGTGTGCTAGTAATTGATAAAAAAACTATTCCAACTATTCAGTTACTGCTGTTTTGATTTTCTTGACAAACTATTGTGGAAATGCGGTTTTAATGTTCAAGAAATGAAAAAAGGAGGTTCAAAATTTCCTTTTGATAGACTTCCTTTGAAAGTAAGTGCTATTTTGCTTTTTGTGGCTGTGATGAATGATGGTTTAAAGTGTAAACGTTTTTTGACGTTCGAAAGACGTTAGAAATGTGCTGTTTCTTAAACATTACTTTTTATTAATAATTAAAGGATGAAATTCACGTTGAATATTAAAACAGATGCTTTACTTAAGCCTTACGAACATTTTGTGTGCTAGTAATTGATAAAAAAACTTATTCGGGCTATTCAGTCACTGCTGTTTTGATTTTCTTGACAAACGAAATGCGGTTTTAATGTTCAAGAAATGCAAAAAAGGAGGTTCAAAATTTCCTTTTGATAGACTCAAAGTGTGATAGCTAACGGGTAACATTTTGGCTAAAAATGTCTGCGTATATATATCTAGTAAAACTATCTTGAGAAAACCCATATCATCTAAAGTAATTGCTATTTTGATTTTTGTGACTGTGATGATTGATGGTTTAAAGTGTAAACGTTTTTTGACGTTCGAAAGACGTTAAAAATGTGCTGTTTCTTGAACATTACTTATTAATATTAAAGGATGAAATTCACGTTGAATATTAAAACAGATGCTTTACTTAAGCCTTACGATCAGTTTGTGTGCTAGTAATTGATAAATAAAAAAAACTATTACAGCTATTCAGTCACTGCTGTTTTGATTTTCTTGACAAACTATTGTTGAAATGCGGTTTTAATGTTCAAGAAATGCAAAAAAGGAGGTTCAAAATTTCCTTTTGATAGACTCAGTGTTGTGGCACCTACCGGGTACCATTTTGGTTAAAAATGCTAGCGGATATGCATCTAGTAAAAATGTAAGTTGAGGGAAAGAAAGTCTGAAAGCACAGCCGTGCCGTCGAGCTTCCGCGTACCCCTTGTTTGACTGAAAGCGCCGGTGGAGGGGATACGCGCCGCTATCCTGTGCACAGCAACTTGCAGTGGGGAGTAAAACAAAATAAAATCGTCTTCTGCTGCAGTTGTAGCTTGAACAGTCCACAAGTTGCATCCTGCAACTTTAACACACTAAACCACTTTTTAGTTTTTTTTGTTTATGTTGTGAATGACTCTAGACGCCGGCAATATGGATCCTGGACATCTTGCCGCGAACCAGGCCGTCGAAGACGGACGGTCCTCGAATGCCAGTGCGGAAGGTCCTGTTCCCGCCGTGTCCGGTTCGAATCTTCCGGTGATGTTGGTTGGTAACTGTGCTAGTGGTAGTTCTAGTGCCAGACAATCGCCAAAAGTGTGCGTGACACCAGCGTTGGCGTCGGGGACGCACGTACTTCTTCAGCGTAACTCGTTGTCTCCATCGGTTCCCAGGAAAATGAAGATAATTTTATTAAACTAGATAAACAATACTTTGATAATTAGATTTGTTCATTTTGACACGCCAAATCACCTCCAACTACCCTAACTGTGACATACATCTCTTCAAAAAACCAAAAAATATTAAAATTTGTATAGTAATATCTACAGGATGTTTTCTAAAAATCGCTACATTAAAATATAACGCTTACTGCAACAGGAAATAAAATGAAAGTAAACATTATTATATCCTTTTTAGATAAATATTTACCTAATACCTACAAGTTTTCAGGAATTTTATATACGAAGTGATTTTATTTATAAACAACAATACCTTAAACTAGATAAACAATGCTTTGACAATTTGATTTGCTCATTTTGAATGCAAATATTAATATATGTACACTTATGTCATTAATTTGACATAAGTTAGTTTTTTGTGTTTAATTATATGCAGTTTCACAATAGTTTTTTTTTTAATAATTGAAGATATATTTTGGGAAATATCGAGGGAAATATAATTTATGATTTCAATCAAAATGAAGATAATTTTATTAAACTAGATAACAATACTTTGATAATTAGATTTGTTCATTTTGAATGCAAATATTAATATAAATACACCAAAATATAATCGTTTAACAAATTGTATATGCCATTAAATTGGTATCAGTTAGTTTTTTGGGTTTAGTTATATGCAGAGTTTCACAGTTGTCTTTTTTTCAATAATGGAAGATATATTTTGGAAAACAGAATTTAGCATTTCAATTAAAATGAAGATTATTTTCTTAAGCTTAGATAAACAATGCTTTGATAATTACATTTGTTCATTTTGAATGCAAATATTAATATAAATATACTTAATTTGCAAATAAAATATAATCATTTAACACATTGTATGTCATTAATTTGGTATAAGTTAGTTTTTTGTGTTTAATTATATACAGAGTTTTACAGTTGTTTTTTCAATAATTGAAGATATATTTTGGGAAATATAATTTAGGATTTCAGTTAAAATGAAGATAATTAATTATCTTGTTAATCTAGAGATGAAATTTTTAACGCATACCATAAAATGCATTTGCATAATAATAACATATAAAGTATTATTTTGCATTTGTATAACCTGGTATATCACAGACATACATAGTAAAACAAATTTATTTTAAAACCTATTAAATTACTGCTTTAATTATGATATCATCAGAATTTTAAAAATAAGAATACTAGGTGGTATTTTTTTAGAACTATTTGATAATAACTTTGGAGCGTGAAAATTATACTTTCTAATTATTAACTAAAATAATGTTCACCTACTGACAAAATTAATAAAATAGCTCATTTCCAATTCGTTGCGCTACGTTCAGTTTCGCAAAAATATTTATTTCCAAAAATGGGTGAAAAAAGAAATCTGGGTCACCTAATTTTTTCCAAAATCAAAGAACTTTTCTTGGTTGTAGGAAAAATGTAATTATTACATTGTGATATAATATTAATGGTTGTTGATAAGTATTTATATGTTCACTACTATTTTCCAAATTTCTGTATTAGTTTCGTTTTTGGCACTTTTGTAGGAATCAGGAATTCTTGCTGCATTCGGATTCCTTATTTTTAAAATGTTTGCATGCAATGTGGAACTGGAGTAGCATGAGGTAGTGTGCAACTTGAAGCTTATTTCATTGCAAATTCGGTCTTACAATATTTAGATATGCACAACCAAAAGTACCGGAAACGGATGTAATCAGGTCGAAAAATAGTATACCTGTCTTAGTATCCGACGTTTATGACGTACGTATGAATAATGAAGCTAAGCATTATGGTTTTCGAGCACAAGGGGAATATGTATTAGGTGAATAGTAGACTGAAAAACAAATAATGGCTACCCATTACCTAAAAAGTGCTATACATAATTCTGCCAAAAAATATCAAATCTCGACTTAATAACTTTTTATAATCAGAATTAATGATTAATGTGAGAACAATTTTTATATTAAAGTTGTTTACAGTTCAGTAACAGCTGACAAAAAACTGCTTACTCTTATTTTTAAATAAATACTAGAGAATATATCCTAAAAAAAGCTGCTAGTGGGCAGGAAATCCCCCAAAAATAAGTAGGTATTTCGTTCCAGTAGAGATGAGAATCAATTTTGTTCTCAACTTTTTTACCGGATTGTAGCATGTTAAGATAGACGAAATATTCTAGACCCTGAGAGACACCTAATATTTAGTTGAGTGTATATTTTAATATTAAACAATGATACAATTATGTAAGCTGACATTTTAAAAATAGTTTTTGGGTTTTTTAAAACACGGCAAATTTTGCGATCATAGGACCAATATGCTTGTTGTATAGGTCGTATATATTTTTTAACACGTTAGAATATACAACACTGATTATTAATATTATTTATTATTTAAAAATATATTAGATTTTGAAGTTTTAAATGCAGGTATATTCGCTCTCATTATAATTTGTTTCTTATTTAGATGTCTGCTTCATGAATAGAATAATTTGTAATTTTATATAGATTTTTTTTATATTCTGTAAGTGATTCCACATTTAACAGATAATTCAATAATGTTGTTACTGTATATACATGAAAAAGTAATTATACCTGTAATGAAGTATCTTTTCTGAGAGGAAAGAAATTTTTTATGGCTGTAATTTCAATTTTAGAGGATGATGAACTTTTTAGGGAAAATAAAAAACTGAAAAATCAATTTTTAATTTAGTTGCAAATACTCTTAGTGAGGTGCCGCACGGATCTAATTTCTTTTTTTGGTGATAAAAACAAGATTTGTGTTTGTCACTTAAAAAATCCTTAATAGTTATCTAATTCTAACAAGTTTATTACAAAAATTGTATTATTATTTTTACCTAAATTAATTTTTACCTAGGAGTTGACAAAAAAATAACATAAACGAACGCAATCCATAATAGATTATTTCTTTGATGATAAAAAACGAAATACAACTTTTTTGTTAATTTAATCAATTTGTTATTAAATAAATTTTTTAAAATAAAACAGAATAAGGAGTTGAACGTCATTGGCTTTATATATTTTCTTATTCCCTTATACACTCTGTCAATGTAATTGTTTAAAGCTATACAACTATAGGTATTTGTCAAAAAAACCACAGGTAAGATCAAGTTAACAGTAGCAAAAACCTCCTTGCTCAGGCATGGCGGCTTATATTGACGTACACTCACAGAACGATTGTTGAGCGATCAATTTCACAATAAAACGACAGTACGAATACTTACGTCGTTATATTTTCATTGACATTAAGTCACATTATTATTTATTTACTAAAATACAATTTATATATCCACCTGCAATGCGCATACGGAAATATCCGGAAATATCGCACTAATCCCGATACATTCCTTTAAAAAGTTGTTACTTTATTGTACTAAACGCACAAGATAGATGATTATAGCGAAAAATTCTCCTGATCTAATTCACACATCTAATAAGAGAATATTTGTCAAAATTTACAAAATATATAGCAATAATTGAATCACCTACATGCATTGAATTACTCAAATTGATTATTTTGACTTGACGTGAGCAAAATATGTAATTCTTACTGAAAGAAATTCGCCAATAAGAATTTTCCTTATTTGTGTTACAGTATCATGTACCAAACATTATAAAAACAATAGAGCAACTTATTGCATTAGGTAATCGATTGTAGCATGCTTATTAACAGTAAAAAAAATAATTTACTTATACCTACATGGCGTGAAACTGCGCCAAGTAAAAATTTTATAACAGTCATTAGATAGTTTGCTGGGGTAATAAATTTCTACTAATGGCTAAAATATATTTTCTTGAGCGCTATTGCTTTATGGTCGCCTTTTTTCTCGCCGTAGAATGATCAAATTTGGAACTATGTAAGCTTATGTTATAACAATATTTACATCTACAGTTACAAAAAATACGTATTTTCAAAGATTTCTGTATCTAAATATTTGTTTGTTAGACCGTTTTCTGTCGGTATATTTTCGTTTTACTTCGGTACCTTTGAATATTCCCAGGTGACATAAGATAACATTCCTGATATTTGCTGATCTCTAGGTATATTATTCAGTTATTAAATGTCTAAAATTACCTGTATTTGTAAAAAAACACTACTTCAAGAATATGTGGCTCTTAAACACACGATTTTGCTAGTATTGTAAGTCATCTAATTGGGATATGACACTAAGTTAACTCGGTAAAATTAAAGGGATGGTTTTTTGTGTGCGATGGTTGTTTGCTCTGTCAACATAGCTAATGATGTTTTATTAATGTGGAAGTTGAAAGAATATTTAGTTAAAATGATTAGAAACATCGCTCGCTATTTTTCCAAGAGCAAATTACATTTCCTTGCGAAAGTGTAAAGTAAAATGGCATACGCAGGTGAAGTAGAATATATGATGTAATAAAATTTTGCACTGGAGTGTACTTTGTAAAACTCCAGTCCGCTATGAAATTGTCTGAACCGTCGTATGAAAAACTGTCTCGGGAACTTTTTACCGATCCGTTTTTTTCCGTACACCGACAACTCGTTCCCGACTAGTTTTTACCCTAAAAATTTTTCGAGCTCAAGAAAAACTCTAAATTATCGATTTCATAGCGCTAGGCTACCGAAATTGAAGTGGGCATTCCACTCCATAAAAACGGCCACAAAAAGTTGCTTGATGTATAAGAGATGTGTCTACGATATTAAAAAACTTATCCCATTTGCTCTGCCTCGCCGATACCGTATGTTTTAATATCAAGAGCCAGTTTTTGTTTCTCGAGGAATTCTTTATTTTCTCCTCTGATGGTCTACCTTTATGTATCATTTCTTAAATTTGCTTTTAATAGTGACACTCCTTTCAAATTTTAAATCTACACGCGCATAAAAAATCTTGCTTTTAATCAGTCGAGTTTATTGCTCCATTGTTCCTGCCAAATGAAGAATATCTACACATCTAACCATTGTATCAAGCTCTTTCTATCTGAAATTGAATCTGTGTGGTCAGCACAAGGACAACATAAAAAATGTAGATGATAAAAAACATTTTTTAGTGCATTATCATTTGATACGAAATAATGCTATCAAGGAATAACTCTTAAACTTAAAACTGAATTAATTAGTTCATATAAACTTGATGTTCCTTTAACAATTTCCAATGTGTACTTAGGTTTTATACTATGTAAGAATAATTTGTCAAGTGACAATGACAATATACTACGTACTATCGATTTATTTATAAGTACGAATTATGCGTTATCCTAAATTCAGTTTTGGCGAACTAGTAAACTAAAAAAGAGAATATTTACGCGGTGATTAGTGAAATTTTCATAACTTAAATTTTACTTTCCATTTAATTTTCCGCATCCTGCTTAATTTCGACAATTCTTAGTTAATGATAATGTTACACACAGTAATTTCAAGCATAATCAATTTTCATATTAATTTTTTAATTTATTGCGCATGTTACTGTGCAACATACGTCATGTGACATTTGAGGAAATTAGTTTCGTTGCTTTTAATATAAAATACAATCCATGACAATAAATGAATACGAAATGAATAAATGTATCCTAAACTCTTTTGTGTATTGGGAAAAATAGTTGACGTAGTTCGTTATGTTTAGGTAGATCAATAGTTGTTTTACTGTATTAGAAACGTATTTTATCAAGTCATATGTATCCTCTCTCATACCAAACATCTAGGTATGCTAAAACAATTCCAGAGACAAAGCTCTATTCAATAATTATCTAAAATAAAAATTAATCTAGCTAAATTTACTAACCTGGTTTAATGAAAACATTCCATAAATATCTAAGTTCACTTTTGAAACTGTGAGAACTCGAAAATTCAACCACAATAAATGAGATCAGACATATTTCTGCATTTTTAGGATTGCTTCTTCAAGTGAGTCAAAATTAGAAACAAATTTGAATTCCTCGCCCGCAAAAAATATTTGGATTTTTTAAGAGTCTACAAATTAATATCGAAAATAAAATTTTAACTTTAACATCACCTATCTTTTTTATTATGGGATCGATTTATTTTCACCTAAGGAATCTGTGGTCTCATTTGTGCTACTTCATTTAAAAACACCCTGTAGAAAACGGTATGTACATTTTTATCCTCGTTGCTTTCAGAATGGCTATCGATTATTTCTTTGAGTCCCTTTGGCAGTAAAATGGCATAAAAAAGGGACGAAAAATAATATGGCCCCCTAAAATTTCAATAGTGCGTTAAGGCGTGTTTTGCCATTGTAGTAATTTAGCAAATACCCTTAGAACGGGGCAAGCTGGTCTAGGATTGGGTGATATTTTTGGTAGGGTGGGCTCTACCACCCCAGGGGTGCAGGTCATACTGAGGGAGGTAAGATGTCTCACCCTTATTTGCAATCGCAGGGGCTGTAAAGATGAGGGTTTTTTACGTTGATGAAAAAACTCACCCCTTTTTAACTTGCTTGAGGTCAGTTGGAATATGTAAGTAGATGCTCGTCTTCGAGCAATATGGGAATATTTTTTTTTGTTGAGGTATATGATGATACTTTTTTATATGAGTAAATGAACGTGAGAATATGTTTTTTAACTATCTTGTTTCTGGACTAATTTTTTCTTCCCGAAAGTGTCCCTAGGCTTTTTAATTATACAAATATATTTACTATCCTGTCTAGCACAAGTAGAAGTACCTAGTTCTTCCTTGTATACAGTGCGTCCTTAAAGTCACGCACAAATTCATTATTAGGTACCTAAATAAAATACATATACATACGGTATTTGTAAATAATTTGGGTATTGTTGCCCACCCTGTAACAATTAGGAGCAACTTGTGATACATTTTTGATAACAGCTCAGCTAGGGTAATCCAGAAATTCGAAAACAAATGTGGTGTTCCATTTAAAAAAAAATGTGATGACGTCATTACTCGAACGTAGGTCACCCTGTATATTAAATTATTATTTGAAAAAAAATTAAGTCCAAATAAAAAATCGGCCTGTTTCGGGAATTTTCAATAATGTCTTTTATTTACCTAATAACGAATTTGTGCGTGACGGACTGTATTTATAATGGCATTCGAAACTGTGAAAATCTAACGACTGCATACAAAGCAGCCTGTTATGTTATTAATTCTTATTGTAAAGTTTTATACCAACAGGTCCTGCTGTCATACATTTCATAAAAACTTGCTTAACTAAACAGTATTTTTTACACGGTTTTGTAGAAATAAACAAGACCATATACATAATAATGTTGCAGTTGATATTGATGTTTTTGTGCTATAAAAATTTTTATAGATGCTTAACTTTATAAATGTCAGATACAGAATAGAGTACCCTTCACTTTGCATCGACCAGTCTCTAGCTGGTTTTTTTGTGCCTTATTAAGTTTTTTTATGCATCATCAGATGAAATCTACGTTGTGAGTATAAAAACAAATCCTGCTGTAAATCATTAATGAAAAAATAAGTTAATTTGGATCTTGTCTACGTTCCTATGTAAATTTTTATTGAAAATTAAAGGTTAACTAGAAATTGAGATTTCTTCTAATTTTTAAAACAGGTATTGCACAGGCTTGTCCAGTGTCAGACATTTGTTTTTTTCTCATAATTTATTGGTCGAACAACAAAAAATATAGTTTTTTCCATTATATAACAGGTTGATTGAAATAACACAGTAGGCTAATACTTGTGTTTTTTTGTATTATAAATCCGTTTTTGTAAAAAAATTTAATTGAATATATAGAAATATGGCTGCATATACTATAAATTTGTATTTTTTTTGTATTTATAATCTTAATAAAAGTTTTAATCGATTTTCTTTGATTATTTATGTGTATGAATTATTAATTAGTTTACTATTTTGGACAAAATGTATAAAATTAGTGTTAAGAATATTTTTGTTACTTTTAATATCTAGTTGTATAGGTATGCAGGTAGTATCGATAAAATTAGAAAAAAGTCAGTCTCGAATACCGTTCCAGTGAAGTGGATTTTCTTAGTAATAAAAAGTAGGTAATTAACTTTTTTCTAATATCAGCCTGAGAATAATATTACTTTTATGTTTTTATGTATATTTGTCGGGTTTTTGTCATTTTTTGGAAATAGGTACTGTATCTTTCCATTTATATTATTCCCCGCAAAAAATGATTGAGACTGCCTGAAGAATGTTTACTGCTTAAAATGTTGCCAATCGGATACTTGAGTTGTAGACATGCAGCTTTTGAGTCAATCCATAGGGGAACTGAACTGAAATGAACAAGGTGTTTTTAAATTGACTATTCAAACATTTCAAAATTTATACCAGGTGTATGAGCAAATAGCTTGATCGAGGAAGTCTACTTTCGTCTTCTTATACGTGAATTTTTCTAATTTCTGAATGAAAAACATAAAAACTTGAAGTTTTTACATGCAAAAGTACTCTTATACAGGGTTTTTTAACTTAGCCACCCTTACTATCTTTTAAAACTATCTTTTGGTTGAAAATTGCCAAAACATGTCAACAAAGATAACAAAGGGGACATCTTTTTAAATAAAATCCGAATTTCTGCTATCCCCTTCTAAATTTTCAAATGGCACCATACCATATCGTTGCAAAGGTTATCTCATAGGAAATGCATTCTACTAATCATTTTGTACATTTGCATGATATTGAGAAATAAAAAAAATTAAAAACCTTTTTCTGTTTATTTTGGTTGAACTACAAAATTACCGTTAAAGTAATTATTCAAAATGGCCTCTTTGAAAGAGTTCACGAACATTTGCAAGAACTTGCGGTGTCAATTGCCGACATTCTTCTAGTATTCTCTAATGTTGGTTGGCTGTGTTGCATACACTTTAGATTTCAAATGCCCCATAAGAAATAATCCAACGGAGACAGGTCGGGTGATCTAGCCGGCCATTCGATGGGAGCACGTCTTCCATCCATCGTCCAGGAAATCGATCGTTCAAGAATTCAAAGAAACTACAACTCAGAATGACGCGACAAACTATATAAAGTTATGTTGGCAATAAAAACAATTGTGTAACGTCAGCAGCCGTAAGTTGTCTGAATTCTTGCCGTAACTATACTATTCTGAATCTATTACTTGAAAACTTAACAATATCTGACATTTCTGTTAGCTGTCAAAAGCTTGCAATTTTTTTAAGCACAAAAAGACTTCATGATTTAATAGTTATTTATGCAACAAGTGCAAAAAGTAAGCGTTTATTGCACGCGACGTGAAGTTGTCCTACGAGGCCGTAGCAACACCACCTAAAAGACATTAGGTGGTGTTGGCCGTAGGCCGAGTAGGACAACATGTCGAGTGCAATACGCACTTTTTGTACGAGTTGCATACAATATTTTTTCTACGTTCATGCAAAAACCAAAACATGTTATTTAGATGACACTAAGTCTAGAAAAATGTGACGTCGATTTGAAGGTTTATGTTTGTCATGATGACAAAACGCTGCAGTAGAATGACAGATGAGTGCAATAAAGAACCACTTTTTCTAGTAAATATAGTTCAATAAAGTATTGTTTTTGCATGAACGTAGAAAAAATAACATATCATTTATAAGTGTTTAATGAAAAGCGTTTTCGGTGCCAATTTCTGGGGAAACACCTTGTATATAAATTGCTGCAATCAGAAAAACGAAAACATTTGGATCTGGCAATATTTTCTAACGCGATCTTAATTGTTTCTTTTTAAAATATCATCAGAAAAATACTATAAATAAACAAAATAAGCACAAAGGGGTTTCCGCATCTATTTTTAATTATATAAAAAACTGTTTTTTTTTTAGAAAACTTTAAAATTTACACCTGCTAAATAAACGATTCTACCACTGAGTTTATTACTCTGCCTGATGTTAATAAGGCTAGTGATAAATAAACCTAACTAGCTTCGATACATAATATGAACCCTTAACGATGATTTTTTGTACAATACAGGAAACGATATATTATTTGTTTTGTCTACCTACAACATACAACTTATTCCTTGGTTTGTAGGCAAACCCAATGCGCTCATGCATGTAACAGTAACAACTGGAGGACGGTAATTATTTTTTTATCGATGCATTTTTTAACGACTTTAGAACTAAAAAAAATGAAGTAGTCTAACGTCGTTTTTAGTTCGTAGGTGACTGAAAAAATGTTCTGGAAAGGCCCAGGTCAAAGATTCTCATGTTTTTTCTTAAAATTCAGCCGTCGATTAAAAAACCGATAATCTTTCTTTTAGCGAAGGGGCATCTACTTCATTTGCGTGTGAACTTGAGAAAAAATCATCCACGTCGGGCTGCTTAATATGCGAGGGCACGGTATGTCAACACGCGTATTTGAATAATCTAATACAAAGCACCCACGAAAAAAACCACCAGGTACATCAGCTAAAGATGCTTTGTTTTTTTTCGGACCTTCCGTAAAGACTTTACCCTTTCTCACACTGGCGAGATGTTCACGTACGCTTTTTATTCCGTCCGAGAAAAAAATCACCAATTTTAATTATGCGAAAGGATAGTTAATGTATGCAAGAGGTCACAAAAAGTGCACAGGTAAGAAGCGTGCAGGGTGGGGGCACCCAGTATGTCTGCCTGTACGCCAAATGCATATTCAGGGTGAGGCTGTCAATGTAATTATTGTCTCGCTATCCCACAGGTATAGATTTTATCCAGAACTTCAAATTAACCACTTTTATATTATTATCAATTTTAATCGAGGGGGAAACCACTAAGGTATTTTGCTGTACAAGATGTAGGTAAGGTACTTTTTGCATTTTTTGGGTATTTGTGTGTATTTATAGGTGTTTTTCGGTATTTTTAGGTACTTCGTGTATTTTTGGATACTATCAAGGTAATAATGGGTATTTTAAGAGAAAACTAGTATTTTCTCGTCAATTTTTAAATACAATGAATGATCGCGCATGCGTTATGCCGATGGCACAGCTTAAATATAAGTAAACAGCTGACTAACTCACTGGCAAATATAATTATTAAAAATAGATACAAAAATATTTTCTGTAAAATTCGGAGGCACTGTTAACAACTATGTGGCCTTTTATTGTCTTCGTAAGCCTTTAGTTTAGAAAATAATATAGGGTCATTCGAATTAGATACATACTATTGCAAAAATAATGACACTTCCCCAAATCAGTTTTTTGACTACTGGATTTTCTGTGTAGAAATTTCAGTAGATTTCTGTGGGTGAGTGGAACAACTAAGAACTAATGTTTAAAATTGAAGGTAGATTTCATTACGAATATGTTAGCAGTTCGAAATAAATAGCCAAATTCAACTAAACAGTGCCAACTCAATGGCAAAAATAATTATTAAAGATACAAAAAAAAATTTTTCTGTAAAAACTGGTACTGTTAACCACTATGTGGCCTTTATTGTCTTCGTGTCTTCGTAAGTTTAGAATAAAATAAAGGGTGATTGAATTAGATACATACTATTGCAAAATGCAAAAATAATGACAATTCAAGTGTTTTGACTACTGGATTTTCTGTGTAGAAATTTCAGTAGATTTCTGTGGGTGAGTGGAACAACTAAGAACTAATGTTTAAAATTGAAGGTAGATTTCATTACGAATATGTTAGCAGTTCGAAATAAATAGCCAAATTCAACTAAACAGTGCCATTATTATTGCAATAGATTGTACAGTACAGTACCATATAAGCAAGTATCATATGAATGTTTTATAAGGCATTTACGCAGAATATATCCACTCACATGTCTGTCTCTTCTGTTAACAAATTTTAGTATGGTATAATTTCTTAACCTTTAAGTTTAAATCAACATATTACATATTATTCGATACGACGTGTTAACGATAAGTTTGGTCAAACTTCTCCGACAATTGATGAAAAATATGTAATAAAAAGTAAATGAAAATCTATAATAAAAATTAAAATATTGCTATATTAGGTTTTCCTATCGCATTCATATTATATTTAACAAATAAGATTTTTATGTAAACAACTGCCAATTATCTAATTCTAATCATACATGCCGGAAAGCAAGCTGAGGCTAAAATTGAATTCTCCCTCGATACCCATGCATTTACACTTTGCTAATGAAAGATTTTGGTTGTACCGGAGACACCGATGGTACCCGATGAGTTTTTGGGATCGGGACAATAATTTTAGGGACACTCTGTATAGACCGAATATTATGATTTCATAGACGAAGAAGAAGTTTGTTTTTAGTTAGCTAGAAGGGGGTATGGTGTAGGTATTGGCACCCTTCTTGGGTACGCCAATGAGTTTATGATACATTTTATGTAATCCAAAATGTTCTTTCCAGATGTATTCAGATCGAGTCAAAGGAGCCCTTAAAAAAATGTATATTATTTGGGTAGATCTGTAACTGGAATAATTTATAAGGACATGAAAGAGAGTTTTGAAAAATTAAAGGTATATTAAGTAAAATCGTGGGCCATTTAATGTATTTTTCGCTTCTTAGATATCTGGTATTTAAGGGTATTTTTGGATACTTAGATATTTTTTAGATATTTAAGGATATTATTGGGTAATAGTCATAAGTATTCTTTGGGTACTTGAGGGTAATTCGTGGATTTTGGGTATTTTTGAGGTATTTGCTTGTTTGATGAGGTATTTTTTTTGGGAAAATAAGGTATTTACAGGTATAATTTAAAAAAAAAATTGTATTTGGTTGTACAAATTTCAAGCAGTGGTGAAAATTACTTCTATATGTAGAAAACACTAGTGCCAGAATACGGCATCCATAAGCTAGAAAAATCGTGTTAATAATTTTTAATATGTTTGTTACATGGTATTGTATTGAACAAGAAAAATTGAACAATTATACATTATCTTAGCAGATAATTTTGATGGTCGTTTTTCCTTAGTAAATTGACAAATTATTTTTAAATCGTTTCTTGGTGTGTAATTCCTTGTGATATTTTGAATTGGCACATATTTATGTCAAATTTTAGGGTAATACAAAAGAAACGTCTTCTTTTGTCAAATTTCAGATATAAGATTTAATACAAAATATTACGAATGTTTAAAATAGCTTTAGCAAAAAATCTGAAAAATAACTGCTATTATTAAACGCATTTATTCAAATAGAATTATTAATTTGCACCTCATTTTGATTTTCGGGAAGTTTTTAACCAATTTCGTCACTAATTGTTATTTATTTTATAAATTGGTTTTGTTGCGTTGGGATAGTCATATCTACAGAACAATATAGATTATGTTCTATAAATATAATGCGTTTTGATTATCAACAATATTTATGTTAGGTAAATCTTTATTATAAAAAGTTAAATGGATATTAATTGACGAAATTGTTCTTTTGTGACAGTAGTATGTACATTTTCGGGTAACAAAAGAATAATAGTACGCAATTACATTTTGAAAGGTCGGCATTTCTTAAAAGGACAGATATTAAATAAATCAAGAATAAAATTTCCATGTGGTAACGGAGAGCAATTATTGTACCAGTAAAATTTAATAAAACGACTTTTTACGGTAAATTTCTCTCCGGAGAAAAACTTGATTGAAAACTACACATATAGCTGCATAACCGTTTTTATACTTCGCGACATCTGTTGAATATGATCACGTATCGGCTTATAAGAAAAATTTAATGCAATTTCCCATGATCTGAAAAAAGGAATAGAGAAATTTCTTTTCTACTGCGCAAGTCGGCCAGTAAAAAAGTTACCCAAACAGAAATGCAGACACCGAGTGCAACGACAATTGAGAAATCGATAAAAGTGCAGGTCAGGATTGACCAAAAGAACATAGATGTACTGACAACACAGTGGCGCACCACTTTACAATCTGCAACTCATAACTTACTAATCCACAAAGATTATTTGAAATTGCTCACTTTGTTAAAGAATTGTTAACTATTTGACACTTTCCCTGAACTTTCGAATATATTAATTTTGTTTCATTTTATTTACTTTACATCAATGTTAATTTGCAATTTGAATAAATATGATGAGTAACTTTATTATGGAAAATGAAACCTCACGACAATTTTTTAAAACGGAATATCAACGTGGTTAACATTGTTAAAGCTATGTGGTATAATAATAATAACATTTGCAGTAATTTGTAAATACACATATCACATAACCAGTATATTCTAATGTTACTAAACGCAATAATTGGGTTAGATTAAATATAAATATAATATAAATTATAAATATTGCTTTATCTTTCCGCCTTCTATCACACTTTTCATATTATTTGTTCCTTAATTGAATAAAAATGAACAAAAAATAATATTTTTATTGATGACTTGTTATTTCCAGGCGCCACTGTATATTTCATATAAAATGATACCACAGATTCCTATATCCCAAGTCACATAAAAAAAGATACAGGGTGTGTACAGTTAAAATTATATTTTTGATAATAATTGTAGATAACTTCTTGTAAAATCCAAATATTTACATAAAATTTGTAAATCGGGGGTTTATGCGGGCGAGAAATTCAAATTTGTTTCTAATTTTGACGTCACTAGTAGAGGGCGCCACTTATGGCACATCATGTTTCTTTTAAATGGCAGAACTTTTTTGCTGCTTAGTGTATTCATCTGACTATTGAAACAATCGATTATCTTACCTGTTATATCTGAAAAAGGTATACCTTGTTTAAGTCGTTAGGAGTAACAGTTTTCGAAATTTTGAAATTTGAATTTGGAGTTATTAAGAAGGTTTTTACAAATATCGAAAATATAATTTTAACTGACACCCTGTATATTTTTAATTATGCGGCTTGGGATATAGGTATGTTAGGTTAATTCGATTTATTTTAACATAAGGAATCTGTGGATTCATTTTTGCTACTTCATTTAAAAACACCCTGTATGTATACTATTATACTATTTGCAGTATTTCCCACATCATACCCAACAAACCAAGCCGAGCTACAGTTATTCCGAGTAATGCAGAACGCTTCCCTACTGCTCTACTATGACACACTTCTAGAAATGGGAGGCGATGACGTCCAGCAGCTCTGCGATGCTGGAGAAGAGGAATTCCTAGAAATAATGTCCTTGGTAGGAATGGCATCGAAGCCTCTCCATGTTAGAAGGCTGCAAAAATCTTTACAGGAGTGGGTAACGAATCCCACCAAATTTAAAATCCCTTTAGTGCCAGGTGAAGATTTTGAGTTGGAACTCTCTAGTCCTAGAGTGACCAGCAATCACGTCTTCTACACAGACAGTGGTGATAACAGCAGAACGATGTACTCTCCTTCTCCAGGTGACCTTTGTGCCTTACCTCCCGTTTCTAGCCCTGGTTTAACTCTAAGCAACAAAAGGTAAGTATTTCGTATGTAAAGGCGCTTTTATTAATGTCTTCTCATTGCAGGCCTTATTCCCCATTGGATCCCGCCTGTCCTCCATCTTCTAGTTCTAGCCCTGGAGGTAATATGTCCGTACAACTATCCCCAAGTCTTACAGATAGCCAGATAGCAAAGCTAGCAGCAGCTGCTGAAAGATTAAGCAAGAAACTTCCTCAGTTCGAGCCAAAGCCTCATAACACTAAGAAAAAGGTTTGCAAAGAACTAGAACTGGTCATTTCCATGCCGGAGAACGATCCTCGTCGCATGGACGAAATCCGGAGGTACGCTGCCATATATGGACGTTTCGACTGTAAAAGGAAACCAGAGAAACCTTTGACGTTGCACGAGGTTTCCGTAAATGAGGCTGCGGCTCAGATTTGTAGGTTTATTCCAGCTCTGCTTACCAGAAGGGATGAATTGTTTCCTTTGGCAAGGCAAGTTGTTAAGGATTCAGGATGTTACTACTCCAAAACACAGTAAGTGTAGTTTTTCAAGCACTTGCGTGTCTACTATCAGTTGTTTCAGGTTGTCTACCGTGTATATGAACAAACACATGCATATGGGTCATGACAGGGAAGGAGACAACAATATCTGCTCAAGAAGTAGCCCTAGAATAATGGTTCCCGATAACGACGGGCCTTTGATGAAAAGGCCCAAGCTCGAATCGAATTCAGATGGGGATGACCTGCAGCAGGTCAGCCAACTAACAAGACAAAAGCAACATTCACACTCACATGTCGTTATTAACTTAGAAGATTAATTTTCCCGCTTAATGCTTTACTTTTTTAGCTTACTCTCGCATAAGGGGCTAGAATGACAACACCATTATGTAAGGTGCATGCTTTATATGTAGGGTTACCATGCTTTCGCGGTGCTTCAAGAGCTTTAATGCTTATTTATACATGGATATTATGTGAAAAAATACGTCCAATTGTGCAAAGTCTACTCTTTTGCATCTAAGATGTAAAAGAGGATATACGAATTATTTCTAAATATATGCATTAATGGAACTAAGCAATATATGCAGCAATATGATTTGTCCTTTTACTAAATTGTATATTGATTTGGGTTTATATCCAATAATTTAGTGTGTGATTTTTTTATTTTGTGCAATTAATTCAACAATTCAGATAAATAGGACGTAAGGAAATTCCAAATAAAATATTATAAAACATGTTTTTTGTGGAATAAGATTTTTAAGTTGTCATGGTACAATAGGTACACTACAACAATGAATTGTAGAATATGCCTCCATATAGTTTCATTTTCTTTTGGAGTACGTATACTGAATCTTTAAATCATAATTTTTTGTCATATAAGAACGCTAGTCTATAGATATAAGTTTTAATATATTTGTGTAATTTTAGCATTTCCACATGCACTTTTTACGCACTGTGATATGATAATTATAATTTTATGAAATTTATTTTTGGAGGACGTATTTTTGATCATAGTAGCATAACTCGTACAGATAACAACAATCTTCTTGGTAATTAATTAATTCTAGTCAAAATAAATATTATTTAGAGGTAAACCAGTTTTGTTGTCACTTCATATAACATATACTTCGCTTGATGTTTAATAAAAATATATATAACAAAGGTATTTTAAAATTAAGGCCGCTTTATATTTCTTGTATATATTAACTCGAACTCTTCTTCAAAATTATACTTTATAAGTCAACCATAAAATGTTCACACGCAAAATATTGCATCTACGTCTATGAGTATGAGAAAAGATATCTTTAAAGTGTATATTTAACCACAATAATGTTTCTACTAATACAGAGATGGCGCTGGAATCCTGTTGAATCAGATGTAACCTATATTTAACCTCAAGAATTCAATATACATAGCTGGATTTAAGTTGTTAGTTCATCCAGTTAGCGCTAGAGGGCGCAAGTGCAAACTTAAGGCACTGACGCATATATAATTCTCGTAATATTTAGATAAAAATGAGGATGATTTAAAAAATTTTTTATTTTTTCACAAATTTGTCTGCTTATGTTTAAAAATGTGCAAGGATTTATTATTATAGTTTTATTAGTGGTGAGTATTTCTGAGAATGGTTCTATGAATAAGTCATTTACTGTAAGTGACAAATTATTTCGGATTTACGTAATTGAAAATGGTTTTATAAATATTTTGAATATTGTCGCATAAAGGAATATCTACAGAATTTCTTACCGGATACACCCACCTAAAAGCTTGTGAAATATGTTTATATACACGCTGAAAATTTAGAAAGAAATAAAAAACGATTTTAAAGTGGAAAGTAGTTGGATAAAAAATGGCGTATCGCCATTTAAGAAAATTGGTAATTTTAGCGAAAAAACCAAATCCGCACCACTGCCCAAAAAGTTACCATGTCACCATCATGTTTACTACTTACCATTTCAACGCATGTTTTGATATTGTCTAAAGCACAACCAGGATGCAATTTGAAGGACTGGATGGACAAAATAATGGATGAAGGTAATCGAAAGCAAGATGTTATTGTAATATTATACAGGGTGTCCCATAACCTATGGGCCATAGAGCAACCGGAGATAATAGACATAAAAATATGTCTTTGGTGCCAAACTTGCCTAAGTAATATGTTACTATTTAAAGAATTATAGGGTGTTGAAAATTAAAATAAATTTTCGAAAAATGATAACTTAATTTACAAGTGTGCCTTGAATTTAATATAAAAATATATTTTTTGCAATTTTGTAACTCTAGCATTGAACGCCCTGTATATTTAAAACCAGCACCATTCGAATAAAGCATATTTGGCTCAATCGATTTTTTTTGATCACCAGAGATTTGCCAACCCTTCACAGACACCCTGTATAGAAATTATGTGGAAGTTCCAAGAGAAATATAATGAATAAATATTAACATGAAATTAAATGTTACAGATATTATTTTTTTTTTCAAATTGAGCTGATGTTATTTTATTATTGTTTTTATTTAGTTTCAGTTGCAGTTTAATACCCTATTGGCTAAAGATTCATAGCTGCTTTTGGTTTTTGGTGGTAGGTAATTGCGCTTACAGCTTCCAAAACTTTTGTAAGTGGGAAATTTTGCCAAAGCAACGACCCAATGGTTCAGTAAGTTCTAGAAGTGTTATAATTGAAACAAACCAATTTTTTGTTTTGAAACATGAATTACCTAAAATGTCTATGAATTTCCATGTTTACCAATGTTATAGTTTACTTAAAGCAACGTTTTCTTGTAAATTCACTGATATCTTTTAGATGATTCATGTGCTTTGCTTAATACCGCTTAAATGACGCAGTGTTTTGAATTTTTTTAGCATGCAAATCTGCTTTTATGAGGTAAGGCTAGTAAGTTAGTACCTGGTTACCATTTGCATGTTGCCACCTTTAAACACATTTTATTAAAATAAATTCGTCATTTGTATGGATATTTCGTTCTAGGATTATGATGATGCAGTTGTTATGAGAACATCTCTTCATTCCCTGTTTCAGCAAAACTGTAAAAACCATCATTCAACCGCAAGGTAGGACATCTTGCCTTTCTCAATGTCACCTGTAACGCAGTAAACAAGCATTTCCTAATATTTCACAGTGCTGTGCAGGCTAGAAAAAAGTTGCTCAGTTTTATATTTTCTTCTCCATCACATCGACAGATATAAAGTTTAAATCAATCAAATTTTGAACGCTGTATCTAGGCAACAAAAGATTGTAGGACATGTGTTTATAGGAACTCTTTTCATTCATTTGCAGTCCCCAATTACTCTTTAAAGTTTCATCCATATATTATGGAACACTCTATATGTTTCGTAATTTTTTCTAACTAGTTTTGCATTTTAATAGGGGAAACTTGTCGAGAAGATCGTCTTTGGGTGTAGAATTGGAAGAATCCGATTCCCAATTTACATATAGCAATTCCAGTAGTCCTCAGGTAAATTATTTTACTGATTTATATACCAATTAAACCATATAGAAAGCTGCCAATGCATTCGGCAAAGTAAATTTATTAAAAAAAATACATTTGCACGTATAATGAGACATTTGTAGTCATACCACGTACATATAATTTCAGATGATGAATTCATTATCTTGTGTTTGCGTAATGGATTATCGTTATTTAAAATCTTGAATTGATGATTAGCATATTGTTTTTACTAGAGGAAGCTGGAAGACCAAGGTGACAACGATGAAGATGCCAGCAAATATTCGCCCAAGGTACAAATCATAGCAGCTAGTGGAGACAACATAATAGCAGTAGCTAACCCGGCATTAGCAATGTCTCCAGCCATAATGCCCCCCCTGACCCCCCTAATAGAAGCCCGAGAAAACCGCTCAGATAAAGATTGACTGGATTGTTTTCTTTACTATATGTATTTATCCTTCTGTAACACACTGTAATACTGTGATTTATAATGTAATTTATCCGAAATTGTTATAGTTGACTGATACTTTGTAAGTTATATTAAGCAACAGTTTTACTTATTTTAACTGAACTCTTAAATTCATAATCAATATATGTTCGTACTTATACCCTTTTTTACATATTAAGTACTTGTAGTTCTACGTTTTGTTACATAATCGACTTCACTTTTGTTTTTATGATGTAACATAAATAGGAACTTTGAAATATATTTTCATAAATTCGTAAAGTACAAGTTATTGTAGCTATTGTTAATAAATATTATTTAAGCAAATTGTGTTTCTCTGCAGAATCTGTAATGTTTCGAATTTTTCGAAAGTGTGGTGAATAAAGACAAAATACAGGTTAAATCTATGTTTTATAATTAAAAAATACCATAAATACATACAAAAACTTAATACAATACATCAAAATCGTACAATGTCATATATTTTGCTTAGAAAATGTAATTAGCTTTTTTGGAAACTACACAGTTACTGAGACTAGAATAAAATGCCTGAAAGACAATTCTCTGTGTAGACATGTTTGTTACTAAAAACAAGACACATGTTTCAGGACAGGTTGCATATTAAACATTAATCCATATTTCTTTTTATCCAGTCGATAAAATTCGTCACTCTTGTGTATACCCCAGGGTATCCAGCTTCCGCGCATCGAAATCCGTAAGATACAACACCTATCTGGTAGTACCTTAGGTTGCTTGGTTCAGTTTTGCCGTACATAAGCGGTCCTCCGGAATCCCCGCGACATGCATCTTTTCCACCAGTTGTCCATCCAGCGCATATAACTCTGTCATCGATCACAGATTTGTTGGCAAAGGCTCTTTTGCAGTTGTCATTGTCAACTACTGGGATTGACGTTACTAGAAGGACAGAACTGGAAGGCCCATCTGCAAAGAAAATGTAAATATAATAACTTATTTATTGGGATCGGTCAGTGGTCGCGCGGTTTAAGGCGTCAGTACTTGAATCGAGGTGACTGGATCGCTGTGGGTTCGACCCCCGCAGCCGGTAGACCGTATATAAGCTATATTCGTGGAGGGATTGGCACCCTCTCTGCGGGTATGGTAGGGTGGAAGAATGTTGGCTTGGGTCAATGTGAGAGATTGACACCGGTTGACATTTGACTACCCCCCTAATTAATGAGGTTTTCCAGGTTTCCCTCATTCCTGCACTGAATGGTGGTTAGGGCCTACCAACGTAAGTCGTTCCTGGGCGCAAATGCGGCCTGCTTAATACTAATATGCCGCCCCCTCTCCCGCACAAGTCTTCGATTTCTGGGCTAATCCTCGTGATTAGAATGAGGGGTAGAGATATTATTATTATTATTATTATTCATTCTAGTTCCACATACTGCTACAGTTGTTGTTGCTATTATGTTTTCTGTCATCATTTGAATGATTTATAGGTGAGTACTTACTAAAATATATGGATCCCCATCCAATTACAAGTGGCCTGTACTTCAAAAAGGTGTTAGAGCGATAGGGTTCTTCGTGTGGTAGACACACTGGCCAAATTGAATCTAAAATTAACTTCAAATAAGTTTGGTTTATTACAGATCAGTGTGACGCTTACCGTTTCTGGGTGTTCTTTCCATAGTAAGTATGGCTATGTCATTAGTGAATTGAACTGGGCTGTAGTCTTCGTGAATTTTTTTTTTGACCAAAGGTATGTCTTCTGGTGAAGCTCCATCATTGTCACTGTAGAGGTCATGCTCCCCAACTCGAGCTAAATAGCTGAAAGAGATTTAAAAGTAATATTTTGATGGTAGGTGTTGAAAAGCACACTTACAGGTCATCTCTGTTGTGTACGCAATGAGCTGCAGTTAGGATATGTTTGTCGCTGATTAGAGTCCCACCACACAACCATTTTGGGACATCAGGATTTTTCGAATTCTTGTAGCCTAGAGCTACCATCCAAGGAAATTCGCCTGAAATAGCAAATACTGTAGCTTGTAGCATTATTACAAAACAAATATTTCCCACAAGGAGACAATTTTTCTAAATTAGTACTACCACCACAAAATTATATATGATTACATGCTATTAACTCTAAAAATTATGTAAATATTGATGCAATTTGTAGGATTTCCCTGTTGTAAAAATGTTGGCTTTCTTTCCCTTCAGCTGTGCGAATGGCCTTCGTATTATTTACTTATCAAGTAAATCACTTGTGAGTCATATCTTACATTTCTGTCGTTTTTAAATTTCTGTAAAAGCCGTATAATGTATTGGAACTTCCCAAGACTATATACCTGTTGTATCCGCTTGATTTAGACTTGGCCTAAATTTTATCAGACGGACAAGGTGACAAGTAACGTAATATCCTTATGAAATATACTTTCGTGTACAGAGATATGCGACAAGACGAAAGAAGTGATATCATCCTTGATGTCCGCCTGGTTTTTAAGAATTGGTTTAGTCATAAATAATTTATATTGTCAGGACGGTAAAACGAAAATGAATGATATATTGGCACGCGTTATGAATATTTATATTCAACCGACACTTTTTTGTCGCTTTTTATTTTCGTCTATTAATATTTTAGTGTTAATAATAATACATATGAAAATTAATATAAGGATGAATGGAATCTTCTCTTCTTTGTATAACAGCAATTTAAAATGATTTTCTACTTAACATGACACATCTTTAATTACTTAATTGTAGTAGTTTCTTTGAAACATAAAAACAAGTTCATAAATTTGAAAATGCTTTGACGTTTTAACAGATCTGCAATGAAAGTTAATAAATACTATAGTAATTGCATATGATGCGTAGATGCACCATGTTATATAACTTTTTAATAAATACATAAGGATTTATAATTTATTCATGCAACTATAACCACAGTGAAATTTGCTGCCACTATCTGAAAAAACCATTCAAATATGTCCTTACCCAGTGTCACAGGCACACCACCAACAATCTTTATATTAGTTTTGTTTGTAAACCCGCAATTAGGTGGACTTGGCAACTTATTCTCATTTTTTTTGTCCTCGTTTTCTGAGGAATCTCCAGACTTATTTTTATCTCCATTGGGTTCAGCGTCTAGGCTTTTTGGGGTGGCTTGTGGTCCTTGTGGACAACATACCATAGGAGTGTTACCAATATAGCCGCAAGTAGAACTTCTTAGATAGTTTCCAACGGCCGGGTCCGAACCTTGAGAGATTAGTAAGTCGATTAGAACTTTGCACTGCTTTATGCTTATGCAAAGCCCGTACTCGTCCTTTGGAGTGTAGCAGGGGGTGCCTTCATTGACTGGAATAAGAGAAGTTGAGAGAATTTTTTAATTTAAAAGAAAATGTTGCCGTAATTAGTTGATTGTTTTATGTAAGTTTTAATTTTAAGAAAACTGGATTGTTTATAAGAACTTGTAACTCGTGTAACCTCCTTTTTGTGTGGGTTTATTTTTAATACATATCCGAGCAATCGTTTATGAAATCTATCTAGAGCGAATTAATATACTTAAATATAACTTTAATACATAATCGGTTGTTCTTGACCCGATTTTACTTGTACAAAATAAAACATAATTTATTTTAATTTTAATTGCAATTTCATGTTAAACGGTTTAAAATATAGTCTGCGTTAGGAGAAATTGTTACTAAACACTATCATTGCCTTGGGATTATTCAATTAAACAGGTTTGTAAACTATATTTATATCACATACATGTTATCTAATTTATTTCCTGTCTTTTTATTAATAACCAATTTAGAGTTATCCGGAAAAGCATTATCATTATCATTACAGAGATAGATTGCTCAGTTCCGTATGTTTTTCCAAAAAATATATTTAGACGAAATTGGCTGTAATTGTGATGCATGTGGGGGATATACTTACGGATATTCCATTATTTTAACTTTACATTACTTCACTGAGATGTATTTTTCGAAAATAATCGATTTTTAAGTATTATGTTTCTCCGTAATATTTTATATGAAGTCAATCATACAGTATGTGTTTAAACGATGAATAAAATTTATATTTTTTTCTAATTCAGATTTTAAAAATTTGAAAAGGATTAATTAGTGTGGAAAGAAATGGTCAGTTTTCTGCAACATTTTTTAAGCCATATTTGACAAACCTATAATATATTTTTTAAATATTCAGCCATATTATTATGAAACTTTATTATTTGATAGCGTGTTATTTCACTTGAATTTTTTATATTTCTTTGGAATGTACGCAAAAGATAAAACAATTCTTTATATAAAGTAAATCAATAATGATTTGAATATTATTTTGACGGTTACATATAAATCAAACTTTTATCACAAACTTACGATTACGCGTGATAATTTATTAAGAAATAAATACGGAAAATGAAGTTAAATTACAAGACCAATTAAAGAAGTAATATATAGTTTCAAATTTCCTGATTTGTCAAAAATAAATTTTTATGATCCCAGAATGCATTGCGTAAGAAATTTACAGGGTGTCCCAAAATTAGCCTGCCAAAAATTAACTGTGGACTCTACGATCAAAAATAAGAAGAAAAAGTTATATAATCATAAGTCCGTAGACACTCCCTAGCGGAGATATTGTCCCTTAAGTGAGGACCTCAAAATTTGATTTTTCCCAAATATTTCCAAAAGAGATCAAGATAAAGTAATCAAATTTGAAATTGAGAATCACAATTAAATTGTGAATCAAATAATCTGAAAATAATTCCTCATAATCGGTCATAGACGTGCCAAACAATGGGGTCAGTGGGTAAATATTGCGCAAATTTTCTTGTATCTCGAAATTTTCGTTGTCAGATCAAAAAATTTAAAATTTTCGTCTATTTTACATGAAAAATGTACTCCTATTTCAATCCGATAAATTGCTCTGTTTTCGAGTAATCTTAATTTAAAAATTTTGTGACATACCACAAAAGATTAAGATGCAAACTATAAATAGGCAAAATATCCCTAGCAGGCTCTGGGAAAATACTGTCGACTTATTTAATAGACACATATTAAAGGTGTTATTCAAGCGATTTAACATATTAAAATACTTTTAAAATGCATATCAGTAATGTAATTATTCCTAAATTTTTGAATTTTATTAGAACCTATTAATTCTTCAAAAATTTTTAAAAACATGTAATATGTGTCAAATAAACTGATAGATAACTTTTCAAAGCCTACTAGAGACAATTTGACCACTTGCATATCATTTCTAATATTTTTGTGGTGTATTACAAAATTTTTAAATTAATATTACTCGTAAACGGAATAATTTAACGAAATAAAACAAGAGTACCTTTTCTTGTAAAAGTGTTCAACATTTTTAGTTTTTTGGTCTGACGGCAAAAACCTCGAGACATGAAAACGGTTAGGCAATATTTATCCAATAACCTCCCCCAGTTTGGCACGCCTATGACTAATTATGGTATTGTTTTTAGAACATTAGATTCGCAATCTAATTGCGATTCTCAATTTTAAATTTAATTACTTTATCTCAATTTGTTTTAAAAAAATATTTGAAGAAACTCAAATTTTAGGGTCCCCCTTTAATGGGCTATAGCTCCGTTAGGGGGTGTTTACTAAGCTATGTTTATAGAATTTTTTTTCTTATTTTTGATCGTAGAATCCACAGTTAATTTTGGGCAGCCTAATTTTGGGACACCCTGTATGAAAACAATGTTTAATTGCATATAATTAATTATCTCAGAGGGAGCGAATTTCCTGGGACTTATTTTCGTAAAATTTTAAATATCACGTCGTGAAAGCTATAATTTATTATAACTGTTACAAAGTAAGGGAGTAAGTGAAAAAAAAACAAAGAAAATAACAAATCGAGCACTTAATAATTAATTTTAGTGACAAATATTCAAAATCAATAGATTTTCCTAGATACTCACCTTGTCCTATCACGACATTACTAAGTAGAGAACCCAACAAAAAGCTAAGACTTAACACTTCACCAAGTCTACCAAAACCACTCATTTCGTAGTAACACAGCACTGCACTCGATGTAAAAAAAAACTGATGCGAGTGAAGATGTGTTACTGAGATTATTCTCTGCAATGGCTAATGTACTGCCAGTGATTGTTAATATGACGCTCCTAGCCCCCCCAAGTTCCACGGTCAGTTGGAAGGTCGGGTAAGTATAGTAAATATATGATAGAAAAAATGTATGACTAAGTGTACTTGCATAGACAGATAAGAGTAAAATTATTCAAATGAACTACAGTTTTTTGGGAGTTTCGAAATAACTTCCACAACAGAAAAGGCCTCAGTCATTACGGGAAAACCATGAGTGTTTTTGTTGATATATTTTTCAAAATATTTTTAAGACAAGTCAACAAACATTTATCATTAAGTTAAAGGTCAACATTTTTTTAAATAATTTCTAGTTTATTATCACACTAATTTATTGGGATTATGAATAAAATTTGTATTATGCTTATCTATAAACTATAATAAGGAAGATAGTATTGTATTGTATTTGGTGAGCAACTTACTTAATTAACAAATAAAATAGAAACTACCTATCTGACGTAATGAATGTTATTGACCTAATATTTTGCAAAAATGCCACCTTTATTAAATAGACATTTTATTGTTGCAGTGCTGAAGCAAGGAATGTTTAAGATATCTTCCAAAGAAGCAAGATGTCAAAAGCAATCATTATACAGAACTACTATAAGTTAGAGTCATTATTAAATAAAGCAGAAATTGTAGAAGTACAAAAAAATCACGTCTAAAATTAACAAGGAAGGAGGAGATGCGGGAGGAGCAGGGAGCAGTATGTGGAGAAGGACCAGGATGACTAGAAATTGAACGAATATACGTTAGAATTATTATTAAATAAAGCAGATATTGTGGAAGTACAAAAAAATACGCCGAAACTTTACAACCAAGGAGGAGGTATGGGAGGAGGCGCGGGAGGAGTAAGGAGGAGCATGTAGAGAAGGATGAAGATGAGTACAAAGTGAACTAATATACGTTAGAATTATTATTAAATAAAGCAGATATTGAAGAAGTACAGATAGATTACGCCGAAATCTTACAATTAATAAGGAAGGAGTACGGGAGGAGCAGGGAGGAGGCGCGGAAGGAATAGGGAGTAGTATGTACAGACGAGGGTGACTACAAAGTGAACGAATAGACGTTAGAATTATTATCAAATAAAGCAGATTTTGTAGAAGTACAAAAAAATCACGCTGAAAATTTACAAGGATGGAGGAGGTACGGGAGGAGCAGGAAGGAGGAGCGGGAGTAGTAGGGAGGAGTATGTAGAGAAGGACCAGGAAGACTACAAAGTGATCGAATAGACGTAAGAGTTATTATTATATAAAGCAGATATTGTAGAAGTACAAGAGAATCACGCCGAAAATTTTGGGCGTTTGGGAAAGGGTTTGGGCACTCACTCTTGTTTTTCCCGCCTCTGAACAAACTATTTTGATTTCTTGTTAGATTTTCAAGAAGATCATCACAATTTATAAGATTGTGCCAAATTTTATTAATGTACCTCAACGCGTTAAGAAAATCTAATTAAAACTCGTCATCAAGAACTAATATTCCACACCCTGTATGTCTATTATGTAAATAGAGGATGAAATAGTATGTAATATATAAAACTTCTGTCATTTACATAACTTTGCACAAAATTAATATGCATAGATTCCAAATTCAACTATTGAACACATTCAACTGTTTTAAGGTATGCAACACATATTCCTTTGAAGAAGTTTTATTGCATACACATAAATATACAAATTTCGAAAGTTGAAATAGTAGTAAAGAAAGAAATAAACTTATATATTAAGATAGTCAGAGAAAATATCATTTCCAAAATAGCCAGACTGTGAAAATGTCTGCTCGTTTGATTTTAAATTAGTTTACTCCATCTCCATTATTCATATTAACGTAACAAGAATATTATAAATATAACTTCTGGATCCGACACCAGGTGGAAGAATAAACACTTCTCCCACCACCACCATCCAATATTCTAATAGATATTCACTATTCATTTCGTGCCAAAAGTTTCCCACCAATCGAGGGTTTGATTTTATCGAATAGGAATTTGTTTGTTTTTAGTAACAACCGTCATTGTCTATCGTATGCATTTCTGTTGATCTGCCTTATGTGGCATGTTCTGTTGCTATATATATGTATACAGTGGTAATTTTCTTAGTAAAGGATCTATACTCTAGTTGAGACTCGAACCTTAAAGATTATCTTCTTTATTTTGAGCCATAAGCTGGTACTTTAGGCTTTTGAAAATAGATGGCGCGACTATCTAATTCACTAAATTCTCTATTTCAAAACGTGTTTGGGAAGGGTTATGTTTTTAACGTTACTACCATTTACTTTACATATTTTAGTCGTTGTCGTTTGAAAGTAGCACAAGTTGTACAAACCATAATATTAATTAATTGGATGGTTAATTATTTGCATTTGCATTTTGATGCATGCTTTTTTTACTTGTGGATTATATATTGCTAAATCCATAAATTTGTTTGTGCCCCAGTCCATTACTGTTAATGGAGAATTTGGAATCACACTTTTACTTGTAAATGCTCACAAAATCTCGCTAATGGCTGTTTAATACCCTGTTCGTAATCATGTTATCGATTCTATTGAATTTTGATTAATATTATATCCAATCCATAGCTCAATTAGTTGATTAAGGTTTACATTCGCATATTTAATGAAAATAGTTTCATTTCACTATACGTTTGTGTATGATTAAAGCATCATTATGAGATTAAATAATGCGCAGATGTTTTCTAATACAACCTTTATTTGTAATCAGGTACATGGTAAATAAAAAAACTATTAAACAGTTATTTCATCTGTAAATCGACTCTTATCATCTAGATTAATAACAATAGAATGCGTCCTGGCATGTCCAGACATGAGATATCTTCCATTGCTGTCCCCAGAATTCTTTGTTTCTTTGTTCTTAACCTCTATTGAGGGATATGTAGAACTTGAAGCACATTCC
Organism: Monochamus saltuarius; assembly: GCA_025584915.1. Lineage (NCBI taxonomy): Eukaryota > Metazoa > Arthropoda > Insecta > Coleoptera > Cerambycidae > Monochamus > Monochamus saltuarius. The sequence goes on along the minus strand of CM046730.1, from coordinate 19,782,228 downwards.
TCTGGAATTTTCTTTTCCTTCGTGTCTTTCGCACTATCCGCTGATTCACCATTGGCTTTTGGCTCAGCAGCGAATGAGACACTTTGTCTTTTAATTTTCACCAGAGAAACTTCATCAGTGTTTGTCTCTGCTATAACCCCAAGGCTGCTGCTGGATTTGATGGGGTTCTGTGAGTTTTCCGCTTGAACGTTATCATGCGTTCTTGCAGCATCCTGCATAGCAATTATTTTAGATGCTAAATGGCGGTTGCCCATCCTCATATTTCTTTCTCTGAGGACTTCCAACTGGGTGTAGACCCTTAGGAATTCCTCCTGGACGTCTTGTTCGTTATACCTCGTGTAAAGGAAGTCCTGGCCTCCTATTGCAGAATTAACGCTGTAGTGTATGTTCTCTGTACGTGCTTTGCTCATGAATTTGGACGACGGGGTTTTAGACACCATGCCGGAACTCTCATCACTGCGGCCTTTGTTCTTGAAAACCATGAAGACCTAAACAGAAACACGTCATATAGCTACATGCTTCGAATGTACTCAGCATCAAAATAAATTACGTGTTTTTTTTTCAAGAAAAGGAATGCTTTGTATTTGTATTTTTCTGTTTTTTTTTGGCGCTGCACGTGGGGCGAGAAATGTAGAATTGAATTATAAAATACCTTGCTTCCAAATATTAGGCAAAGGAGTAGAGTGATGGTGAGCTGAGTGTGACAGAAAAAAATGATGTACATCAAGTCGGGATTCGCTGGTTTCTGAAGAAACAACCTGTAAGAAAACATGAATTAATAATTAGAAGTTAAAAGTGAGTTTTTTCTTTGAGGGTTTATCTCTAATCTGGCCTTAATTAAACCCCAAAATTACTTGATTAGCTTTATTTAAAAGACGTCTGGCAATTATCTCTTACACCCACTATTACGGCGGTAGAACGAAATCCACATTATTCGTAATAAGTGTGAATTCTACGCAGCAATATATTCTTTTGTACAATTTAATATATTTATTCGAACAAGAAGTAGGAATTACCGTGTCTGGCTTGCTCATTTTATATAATTTGATGACGTTGAAAGTGATATCTTACCCTTTTATGTATATAGTGTGTCCCAAATTAATGCCCTTTTAAGCAAAAAACTTAGAAATTTTAGTCAACACAGTTTTTACCGTATCCAGAATTAGCCGAGTTGCAATCCAAAATGTTTGATGGTGAAAAAAGGTGAATAATCGTAATTAAACGAAATGTACCGTGTGGTATAAAGTGTTCCAGATGAAAAATGGGACTTCTGGTAAGCTTTGTTGTCACATAAGATTTAAATTCTAGACTGTGTGACAGTACCCGATGTTTGAGATGAAAGTAATCTATCGGCTTCCAAAGTAAACATAAACTTCTGGCCATTCCGTATAAGAAGCTTGTTAAAATTTGCAGGAGTAAAGGTACGTGTTGAAACATCTGCTTCAGCTTTGAATATCAATATTTTGTCCTGCGTCATTCCGTCGATCCCTTTTGTCTAACTTTCCAAGGTTGCAAAGAGACGTTAGACTTCTCGATAAATAATTTTTAACATATACGTTTGTTATCCCCGCAAAGTGAATCCAAACTCTCATTTTAATGTGGCATACGTTCCCAGAGATTTATGCTTCTCTCCGTCCTTTGGATTCCAAGCTGCAGCGCGGTGGGTTAAAGTTCGGTATGCAAAATATGTTGGTTTTAAAAATGATATACATGCCGCGTCGTGCAGCTACCGAATATCCAGTTACTTCGGAACATATCTCTGATTCAGGTATATCTTTTCGCTAATTTAATTATTAATATAATTAATTTTATTAGTGATTTTGAATTCTTAAGAATCTAGAATAATTCAAGCTCTACAGCGTATTCTCAAAATCGTCCTAATTTAACGGATGATAACATGTATGAAGAGTTTAGGACGCGAGGTCAAAATATGAGTGCAGGTGATGTTGAAATTTGTATTTCATTAACAAAAATGTACGTGGGTAGCATATATGTATAGTGTGCAAAAGTAGTAAAGAAGCTAGCGATTAGTCACTAAATTTTCGGCCGCTGACTATACTACCAAAACATTATTACTGTTGTTAACCACTCATTTTACTAAAGTGGTGTACACATATATTTTACATATGAAAGTTTGTATGTAGCCTACGTTTAAAATCTTGTCTACATCAAATATTTTTCCCCTAAAACACAAAGAGAGTGAATGTGAGGAATACGACAGAAAAAGGGTAATATTTCATTTTTATACTCAAATTCTCTGAATTATATTTTACACACGATTTTGTGCCAAACCATGCATAAATTTAGTATAAAAAATACCTTTCATGTGAAGAAAAGCGTATAGGAAAAAAATGAGGTAATTGTGAGGTATCTTTTTTTATTAAAATATAATTATTATATTTGAGGCAAAAATTTAACTTTGATGTAAAAACAGTCGTGCAGGTATGTGAGAGGAGATTATTAAATAACTTTTACTGTGGGTTATTCCATAATACGTAAATGATCCTAAAACAGGTTTAATATTTTAAGAAAACGGCACCCATGGGAATCGAACTCAATACTTTATCGTTAAAGTTGTGATACGCTTTCCACAAATGCGTTCAAACTTCCCCTAGTTTGTGATTATCACGAAAATATAGATCTATCTGAGGCTCTCTCTCGTCTTTAGTTATTTTTACATTTATACAAGTTGGGTCAATATTATATTCTATCATTCGTAAGTACTCACGTCAAAAGTGTTGAACCCCTGTATATAAAATGATTCGATTAAGCCTAGTGGTTTTTCTTAATGTGGTAAAAAAGTACATGCACTTAGGGAACAATAAAGACAATAAAAAATTGCAGACCATGAACCTTTATTATTATTATTAAATTATGTGTTTATGGACGACAACGCTCCACAACATCGCGCAAGAAGGGTTCAAGAGACACTCGAAGCAGGACATATCAATAGATTAGATTGGCCAGCCAACTCTCCTGACATGAATCCTATTGAAAACATGTGGGATATCGTTGCTAGAGCCATTCATTATAATATTCCTCCATCTCCTCCGTTAGTCGTGGCGGCAGAAAAGGAATGGAACAATATTCCGCAAGTGATTATCTCAATGCACAGACATGTCAATATGGTATTGGAACGTGGTGGAGGTCATACCGACTATTAGTCAAGTAGAGAAATTGCTTTGTTACTTATTTTTGATTTAATAAATTTTGTCAAAAACGTCACATTTGCTGGTTTTTAATTTTCTAAGTACTCAGTTTATCGAACATTCTTTTCACAAAAAGAGACTCAGAAAACAATATACTTTTATAAATGTATTTCGTTTTTCTGACAAAAGATTTCTTTAACAAGAATGAGGGGGAGTCCAAGACTTTTGACGTTGTGTGCCATTAATTATGTAAAGAAAATAGCCCATAAGTTTGCAGTTGTAATGATATATTCTAGTGTTAATGACATAGTAAATTTCCACAGTAAGTAGTGGCAACATTCCACAAGTAATGAAACCAATAACGCCACAAATAATTTACTGGGTTTAGGAGTCTGCCTTCTGTCTCATGGGACCTAATGGTGCATGGCTACAGATATTATGCAGCTTTGAATGGGCATTACGTCATATATCCCAAATGGGAGTACATTGTTTCCCATGGTAAAAGCAAGTCATCCGTCACTCAGATATTAAGGCATCTATCGATTTTGAGTGACAAATTCTAGCGGATTCGTAAACAACTTCAATTTTCTTTAAATATGGATATGAATGTCGGTAAACGAATTACTTTCAATAAAGGGTATTTTTAAAGTAAGTTTGGTAAAGGAAACTTGGACAAACGAAAAAGGAAAGAGTGTGCACTGTTACGAGGTCCCAGAAAGTTTTAATGAAGCTGGCAATATATATTTCCATGATGAAAGTCTTCTAGAGTTTAAATAATTTAATGTAGAATGATTACGACTAGAGTTATAAGCCGTATTACTGATTAACCACGAAATATTTGTACTGGAGACTTCTGAATAGGTAAAAACTTCTTGAAAGCTAGCGAAATCTTCTCAGGCAAAATTAATTTGTAGGTAGCATTCAAAACTTACTAATTATTTTGTAACTCGAGATAATATTTCTGATTACAATATCGTTTCATTTATTCGTTGTTTTAGGGGCCTTCTATACAGGGTGAGTGAGTGAGATAATGGTACATAGCTTAAGGGCAGATTGTTAACGTCAAAATAAAGCGATTGAGCCCAATATGCCTTATCATTCTACAGTGTTAAAGTTGAAAATATGTTTTTGATTTTTTGCTATATTTTAAGAACGTATTGTTTTGAATATTTGAAGGCTTATGTTTTTTGAGATAGCAATTACGGATATGCAAACAGTGTTGAAATTGCCACTATTGTAAATGACAAAAAATTTAAGTTGTGCATTCATTATTTTTCCTTTTACAACTCTTGTTTTTCTTTATCAAAGAAAATGATATTCTGTTTTCCAATGAGTCTGGGGAAAATATTCCACAATTAGTAAATGATCAAATATTTATAATTAACTTTAGACTTTTTTGTGACTTTTATATTTAATTTTGTCACTGAAAATAGTGAACAAATTCAAGCATGTATAAGAAAGACTGTTTTTTATCAAAAATTAATAATTTATTTTTTTTTAAATCACGTTTTCCTTTCTATGTACTAATTCACCTGTTCCAGTGTTTTTTTTTAAATCTCGCCTAGAAAAAGATTTGAATTTTGTTCCATGAATATGTATATACTGTATAAATTTCAGATTTTTAAATTCTATGAAACATCTGGACATATAAAAGATAAATAAAGCATCATTGCTGTTGGCAATAATGCAAAATAGAGCATCTCATTGCCTGAGAAGGGACATAAATTGTACATAATATTGCTATAGCAATAATATACACCAGATACTCCCAAATACAAAAGCGTTTATACTTAGATTTACATGAAATAAGAGTACAGACTTTTATTTCCTCCAGTGTCATATTTTAGTATATTTTCAGTAGTTTTCTCATACGTCAGTAGCTATGGAAACCGAACAAAGATCCTTTATGATATATGAAATATCTATTAATTAAATTATGTACTAGAACAAAATAATGACCAGTAATTAAATCTATAGTTGGTTGAAATTGTTAGAAGCATTACAGAGAAACGTATATATCTACACTTTCCTAAAACTTTGATATAATTATTTTCTGTTAAACTATGATCCACCTTCACTCTCTGTAATATTGCTTCAATTTGTTGAACTATGTGGGAGGAGGTCTCAAGTTAAGTAATTATTAATTCATATGTTCAGATATCCAAACCGATTTGTTTGCCAACTCAACCCTTAAAGTGTTATTTCTATCATAATATCAAAATATGATCTCTTTCTACAGGATCTCCCAAAATTAGCCTGCCAAAAACTAACAGTGGATTCTACGATCAAAAATAATAAAAAAAAGTTATATGAATATAGATCAGTAAACACCCCCTAACGGAGCTATTGCTCTTTAAAGGGGGACCCCAAAATTTGATTTTCTCCAAATATTTTCAAAACGAGATAAAGTAATCAAATTTAAAATTGAGAATCGCAATTAGATTGTGAATCTAACAATACCATAATTAATCGTAGGCGTGCCAAACTGGGGGGACTATTGGATAAATATTGCTCTAATATTTTTATGTTTCGATGTGTTTGCCGTCAGATCAAAAAATAAAAAATATTGAACAATTTTACAAAAAAGGTACTCTTGTTTTTTTCGATAAATTATTACGTTTATGAGTAATATTAATTTAAAAATTTGGTGACATACCACAAACATATTAGATATGATATGCAAGCGGTCAAATTTTTTTCTTATATTTGATCGTAGAATCCACAGTTAATTTTTGGCAGGCTAATTTTGGGACACCCTGTATTTCTAAATAAACAAAACTGTAACTAGCATTCGCGCTTACAAAAAATTGTGTTGTTGCTTGTAGTTAACAAATTTATTTTTATTAAGTTCTCAGTAATATATGGTTATTACTTATTACATTAGATCTAAAATGAGAATTTCTCAAAGCAATTTATTCTGACGACACGTACGCAAGAGCCCCTTTTGATCTTGACACAAATTTCATTTGTGTCTGTCAGTGGTCACAAGTATAAGGTTACATTTGCAAACTGCTTGCTTATTCGACCTTTACCGGGTGATGTTTGGATTTGTGTACACTATAATTTATCGACGTTCTGTATTTTTTATCGGCTTCAAAGTTAAAGTTGAAATAGTTCCTTCAAAGGAACAAGCAGACTCAATATTCTAACTAAACAGCAAATAAATAATTTTCATATTTTTCTGTGGTACGTAAAGGAATGTATTCTGTAAAAAAATATCGTTATACCTTTCAGTCACATTTCAAGATATGCCGAAGAAAAAAATGTCAAGTCTAAATATTTTCACAGAGGGCCAAGCATTATTGTACGATTTAAATCGAGAAATTAATTTTTGTAATATTTTTCTTAGTGTGTCTAGACAAGGTAATACACGTTTTTCATCTCGATATCAGGTTTATACTTTTTGTGGATTGGAACGAAAACTTCTTGTTTAAGACACTTATAAACTTAGTGAATATTTAACTCTTAAATCAATGTTGGCTACCTTAGTCTGATGGAAATCTGTGAAAATTTAATGTCCTTTCGAAGCCTCAGATTTTCTTTCTGGAGACAAATTTTATTTGTGTTTTGTTTTGAGTAATACAAGAAATAGAACAACAAAGGTATATTGTTTGGCAAGAGAAATTTATGTAATCGTCTCCAGATTAGAATAAATCCATGAAATGTATTACCAATTTTATCCTCTTCAGATGCAAAAGTTTGTCATACTTAAAAAGAAGTTGCTCGAGATATTTCTTTAAGATCTCACAAGTCAAATATTAGGTTAAGAACTTTTCCCGATTTTATTTTTTACACGCAAACTTTTTAAAGTTTACAATAAATACCTAATCAAATTTTTAAAAATTTGTCAGTTTGTAGAGTTGCTAGGGTGAACATATTAGGTATATCAGAACCTTGATTTTACGTTATTGTGTGGGAATATACATCTTCTTCATATTCCAGTCAAATCGGGACCTCAGAATGAAAGATAATAATCTACAAACTTGTATAAATCTTTGTTTTGACATTTTATAAGTTGGCTCAGAAGTCTCATAGAATCTCGTGTAGGCGAATAAAGATATTCAAGGTCAATACTCACAAAAACCGGTTTTGAGACTTTTGGGCCAACTTATAAAAACAAAGTTTACCCGTTTCTTCACCTTGTATGATTGTACTATCCAAACCAAAATTATGTGAAGTGATACGTATATTTCATAGAAACAACTTTCAAAAGCAGATGTTAGACAAAGTTCTACAGCTAGATATATGCTCACCATTTCTCTAATATTTGAAACCTTTGAGGTAGTTATTATTCTGGAATAATTGGTGCATTTCCAATAGAACTTTTCCAGACTTGTTGACTTCGTAAAGATCAAAGCTTGGGAGTTTTCTAGTATGTACATTTCAATGGCATTTTTTAAAAGAAAATATGTACATCGACTTTATTTCTAAGTTGATTGATCATTTATTCGGTTGGAAATATGAAAACGAAAATAATCGACTTCTATCGAAGTATTTTTATCAGATTCGTTAAAATGAATTTTGCGATTTCTTTTGAACTGCAGTCGTATTTGTAATGCAATCTACTTTCAATTTTAGCATTACTTCTTAGTTATTTCATTACCAATAGATTTAATAAAATTTCTACTCAGAACTTGAAGAAATTCAAAACTGTTAGAGGGAGTGCTATTATTATTGCAAAAGCATGTACCTAACTGAGACACAATGTATCTAGTTACTTTGTAAGATAAAGTTAATTAAATAAAATTATAGACATAGACCTCTGAGTTACAAAATTATTAATCCCTTATAATAAGCATGCTAAAATTCTTTGCACGTAAGGGAAAAAGGGCATGTTGGGACGAATAATATAGGAAGGTATGATATCAGGACCTGCTGCCAACATCACACCCAGAAAATCGAGTTGACTAAGTTTCGCAATATAACTTCACAGGAAGGTCTGATTTTATAATTTGGCACCGCGAACAAGTTCATGACAACTTTTTCTTATGTCTGTAAAATACTACTAGGTATAACCAAGTCCAAAATTGGGCTTCACAGACTGCCTAGAATCAAATCTTTCCCAAGATTTGCAAAAGCAAGCCTTAGTTATTTAAAAATGTATATGTTATTAATAATTGACACAATACCATACTGGAAAATACAATTTTTTTGAATTCATAAATAAATTGTACGATGTTTTCAGGTTGTACAATATAAATAGTGCACATAAGCCATCTAGTCTTCTGCGAATTTCAACAATGTAGTGGGCAAGCTAGCGTCACTCCCCTCTCCGCCCCCCTCAGTACTCAACTAGGTGTTGATGGAGTCGCGTGCTTTGAGCTTTTAAAAACATTTAATTCGTAAATTTTCAGAAAGTTCGTGTTAATTATAGAATTTTACTGTTCTGTGTACTCTAATATATGAGTATTTGTGTTTGTAAGGTGTCGAATTTCTAGTTTAAAGTGACAGTGGATGGAGAAGATGCACAACAAATTTTTGGAAATACTAATCATTGTTCAGTGGTGAGTGAATGCTTTAATTATATCATTATATATCAAAATGTGGTCTCGGAAGTGATATTATTAAATTATAGTAGAGCTGAGCTGCATATTGGTTTGTTTAAAGTGAGTTTTCATATTTATTTCACTGATATCGCCATTTTCAAATCGCTTTCATGGCATTCACCGTACCAAACGCTGTAAAACTTAGAAATACCTACTGTGAGTGTGAAAATATTAAGCCATAGTCTATTTGAATCATATATTTAAAGTAATTTTGCATATTCGTACAGTTCTTGCTCTTTTATTTCAGTTAATTTGAACGCTATTGGCAGTGTTGGTGCTTGCGTAGTTTCACAGCCACTTCTGATTTTTCGACACCACCCTGTTTGAATAGGTAAGTTATTTTTTAAATTAATTACTCAGTTTTCATCTAAATACAATTTATTTCAATTTGCTGGCATTACATATTTGCAATAGAACTGGTAACAGACGTGTTAGAAAAATATACAAGGTGTCTTCATTGAAATAGGTAGTGTAAAGTTTCGAGGGGTGATGGTATTCATAAAAATAAAACAAAAAGTATAAATTTTGCCCCTAAATCTGCTGATGATTTTAAAAAAAGAATATTCGAATCAGAAAAGGTACTACTTGTAAGGATTGGAATTTGTTTTTTTCTATAATTGCATATGAAGATATTTTTTCTAAGTTAGGAATATAATTTCTAAAAACTACGTATCTAGGTACTTATTTACACAAAAAAGGTACTCTTGTTGCAAACCACTGGAGACAATGGTTTTCCAAAAAGCTGAGGTTACTATTTTGCTGTACTTCCACTTTAAAAACATAAAAATTAAAATCATCTTCGATTATTTTGTGTATCCATGGTAAAGAAAAAACGTTTTGTGTCAACAGTTTTTGCTAGAAAAATGAAAAAATCTAAATAAAAACAACACAATAATAATTGATAAGACCTTCTATAAAACTATACTATGGATACACACAATAATCAAATAAAAGTTTAATTCAAATAACTAAATTTAATAAACTTATTTATTTAATTTAAAAAAATTGCAAGTATTTCCCTTCTTATTTCAGTCGGAAAGTAAGTAGGTATGTAGGTATACTAATTTAGTTTTTCAAATAATTAAATTTCGTTATTAAAAACATTATTACGATGGATAGAAATAGAAAACATTTAAAGTATTATGTTTTAGTTCTTTCAAAAAATAACACCTTTGCTGTGAGGTAATTTTTCAAAATTGAAACTAACAACTTGACTTTTGTTTAAAATTTTATATGATTTAGTCGGTTTCTTGCTCTAATCAAATTTAATGATATTAAATAACAACGTCACGTGAGTCTTGATAAAGAACTAATCAAATCAGTTTTCAAATTTTAGTTATATTGTAACGTTCTCGAGTTATTAGCAAAAAACTGTAGGTGTGATGTCACTATGACGCTACCACTCCAAGTCGCTGCAGATCTTTAGCCTACTGCGCATGTTTTTTTCTGATAGGTTAGGTCGCTACTGCGCATGTTTTTTCTGTTAGGTTAGATCTTTTTTTCTTAGTTTGAATTTCCCTCCTAATTTTAAATATCCCATCAGTTTGAATGTAGGTTAGGTCGCTACTGCGCATTTTTCTGTTAGGTCGCTACTGTCAAATTTCAAAATAAGGTGTCAAATTACAAATTTTTCCAGTCTCAAGCAACGCCATACCTACTTCAGACAATTGGGGATTCCTGGGTAATATAGAGCATTATTATGTAATTATTTCACTATAAATTAAAAGAATTATGTCAAATTATGCGTAAAATTTTCCTTATTACAGTTATTATCTTGAATACTTTTTATGAACCCGTAAGCTTACGGAAGTGCATTTAGGCTCCTTATCAGTACGGCACTGATCTTTATGCAGAAATAAATTACTTTCCGCATAAAAGTTGCACGTAAATCCGGACAGTAATCATAATATACGATAACAACAATATTATTAAGCTAAATATGGCGCTTTTAGGAATAGAACTGTTTTTTATTTCGGAATCCGAACGCCGAACGATCTCATAAATCTTCCGGCTCGCAAGTCCCAACAATAAAACACGCACAATAAGTGTCTGGGCAAATAATCAAAAAGAATATGGGTTAAAAATGCTACGTAACGACAACGCGTGCTATTCTGCGGGATACGCCCTCTGCTGACATGAAAGATGACGAATTTTGAGTTGCATCAATGGACAAGAATTTCAAACGATAACAATATTTATTTGTTTGATAAAAAATCGTTTTCCTAATATATATTTTGTAAACAGATATAAAATTCAATATGTTGAGGGGATTTACAGAGGACGCTTATAATCTCAACTCATACAATGTTAGGGAGAAAGGTAAAAAGGGTCTTGATAAAATATTTAATCCTTAATAATTACTATTCTGTAAAGTAGCTGTAAGCATATTTATACTTATACTTACACTTTGATATTAGGGAGCTTTATACAGGGTGTTTTTAAATGAAATAGCAAAAAAAGTGAAAATAAATCGATTTAACCTAGTATAGGTATCTATATCCCAAGTCCCATAATAAAAAAGATACAGGGTGTCAAAATTAAAATTTTATTTTCGATATTTGTAAATAACTTCTTAAAGAAATCCAAATATTTACATAAAATTTGTAAATCGGGGATTTTTGCAGGTGAGAAATTCAAATTTGTTTCTATTTTTGACTTTACTAGTAGAAGGCGCCACTTGTGGCACATCATGTTTGTTTTAAATGACAGAACTTTTTTGTAGCTTAGTGTATCCATCTGACTATCGAAACAATCGATTCTCCTAACTGTTTTTTTTTAAAAAGGTATAACTTGCTGTAGTCGGTAGGAGTAACCATTTTTGAACTAATTCTATTTGAAATGCTCAGTGCACCGAGTAAAAACTGTTTTGGTTCCAGGTAAAGTGCCTTTTCTGCTGAAAATACAGCAAAATATTACTTGAAAAAGTTGTTCAGAATGGTAAATTATGGAGACGTGCAAAGTTTCAAAAAGATCGGCGAGGTTTGTTGAAACTATTTTTCAACAAAGCACAAAGATTTTGTCTAGTGACGTAAAATGATTTACCAATATTATGTAACTATTTGAATTTTTTAAGAAATTGTCTACAAATATCGAAATTAAAATTTTAAATTTGACACCCTGTAACCTTTTTATTATGCAACTTGGGATATAGGTATGTTAGGTTAGGTAAATCGGTTTATTTTCACCTAAGGAATTTGTGGTCTCATTTTTATTACTTCATTTAAAAACACCCTGTATACAGGATGTTGGAAACGATCACACTTCAGTCACCGATAAAACGTATAGATTTGTCGTTTATTCACTACAAACACAATTTTATTCTGAACATTTCGCCTTAATTCCTCGAGAACTGGTCAACCAATATTAAAACAGTTTTCTTCGTATGCTCTTTTCAATGTTGTTTTTTTTTTAATTTATTGGAGTCAGATTAAAAGATTGAGGTTCTATTGGCTTGCAAAAATGAATGTCATTTAATTACTGATAACTTTTGGTCAGGCCCTGTATTATCTTTCAATACAGCTAATATTTAGCTTTAATTCTTTTTGTTTTTGTTTGAAATGGATACTTCCACTTTTTGAATTTAGATGTAGAATAACTCCAACAAAAACAACGGCAAAAAAAGAATGAAGGCTGCAAAATATAGCTTTTTAATTGCTACTTTTTAATTAAGGTAACGACGCTTTGGAAATGTGTTCCTGCAGTTGTAGGTAGTGTAAATTTACAGGTTATTATTATGCCAGAACGATTTATGGTCTTGAGGTAAGGGAATTCCGTTGATAACTATTTGTCTTTGGTAGTTTGTCGAGAAATATGTGTATTAATGCGGGTAAATTGGGATATCCTCAAATAAATATTCCCAATATTAGGGGTCCTCAAAATGTCTTCGAGGGGATAAATTATATAAATTATTACAAAGGTTAATGTTTTTCAAGTCTGTACCTACAAGTCCCGGTTACCTACGAAATATTATTTCGCTAACCGTAGTTTAATGTCCCCTTTCTACCAGAGTAAAAACTCCTGAAAAAATTGAATTATTTTCATAAGTTATTCTGGAATGTTTCGTCTGAATATGAGTATCTGAAATTGAATGGGCTTCATCATTCATTCCGAATATTTTTGTTCAAAGACTTTATATAGCTTTTATTACCTTCTCTTGCAAGGTCTTTAGTGAAAGAATTTTTCCTTTTCATTTGAATCCAGGCACTGAATAGCGAAATCAGGGAGCTTTCCATGATATACAGGGTGCACACACGAAAATTGCCCCTCCCCCCTTCATCACCAAACAAACAATTGAATATTATTTATATACAGAGCCGTGTACAGATATTTTCCCACAGAGTAGTTCACCGGTTTGTTTTTCTAGGTTATAGGACAAAACTGCCGCGGGTGCATTAAAAGTTTTCTATTATCTATTAGCACCTACCTATTCCTTTCAATCGATTTTCTTATAATAAATAGACATTTTATCTAACTGTACCTACGGGAAGTGTTTTATCGGCAGTGAGTGGTTGTAATAAGAGAAAATGTAGTTTTGCCAGTTTGTAACGAAATAATGAAAAACCAATGCAAAATACGGCAGCTAACTGGATTAACTATTATCTACCTATCAGATATTATTAATAATCGAGCTAAAATTCCGGAATAATTTTTTTATTGTCTTTTAAGCCTAATCTGAGCACGTGGTTAAAATTTTTGTACTTAACCGTGTATACTGTTCGTACGTGTTTGTAACAATAGAGTGTGCTACCCATATAGCGAATTTTTTATAGTAAAACTCGGTTGATTCTTGATTAGGTATTTAATTCCGTTATGGGAACAGTAGAGAATTTAATGCGTGGCGAAATGCGATGATACCGGTTGTTTTATTATCCGAGTTGGCCGGTTGGAAAAGCGATTAAGCATTTAATTTATTTATTCTTTAATTACTTTTACTTTTAATGAAAGAGAAAGGCTGAGACAGTTTGAGCGTATTGCCGGGTAGGACATGCTAAAAGCGACATCTTTTCAACAGGAAATTGCCAAGGGTAGATGGATGCAACAACCGCCTTTTATCTTGGTACAGATTGTTCGAAAACTTAGGAAATTCAATTATCTGAGTATTGTTTGTCAACTAACTGATAAACGATCGTCTGTAAATGTTGGTGATATTGCTTTTCCATAAAAACAGTTTTTATTGTCTGGGAATTATGATTTTATTTTACAAATGGATGTAAACATTTTTTTTAAACCTGTCTTCTTTGATCATGGAAATATTGTCACAAGTCTTGCCAATGTGCAGCATCCTGTATCTCAGAATTTATAAAATATTGGACTAACATAACTTGATTTAGGCCATCATTTTGACCCTCGGAATATGTGTTTTTCTAAAACTCTTATAGACACCTTGTATAAGTATATTAATTTCCGAGATACCTAATTTTTATCAAATGCAAAATCCTTGAAACTCCTTGAAATTGCTAGGAATTCCGCGAAATTCCTTGGAAATCTCTATTTAGCGAAATCTTGTAACAATTTTGATCCGAGTGCTTTTCTTATCTATTATTTCGTTAAAAATTAATTGAATCGGATGTGTATATTTTTTCGCCTAATAGAATGGAACAATTGGAGAATATTAATGTGTGGGTTTCCAAATTCCACATTTAGGCCTTTGTTGCGTTGACATCTAGAACGTATTGTTATAAAAAAGATAAAGAGTTTATTAACAAAGAAACAGCAGTCTATACGAAGCAGAAGAACATGAAAACGAAAAATTGATTCGCCAGACGTATTATTTAGAGAAAAGCGTTTTAATTAATGTGTCTAATTATGCATTGTATAATATCCCTTAATGTAAATTAATTATAAAAAAGGTCATGAAAGAAACGTTATTAAATACTGCTTGACAAATATTTAACCCTAATAAAAATAGTACAGTAAATTACGGTAAACACGAAAGTAAGAAGAAATAAAGATATACTTCGTATTACAGTCACCATGTATTTCATTTGTTATAAATAAATGAAAGTGAAGTTAAAAGGAGTACATGATTTCAGTTTAAAACGAGCCAGCAACACTTGTTGAACACTTTATTTGATACCCAAATTAATCGCCTGGAATTTTTTTTGCCTATCAGCTTATGAAAGCGCGTTTATCTCTTTTAATCCCCAACAATGGTATTTTCTGTTTTATGGGTGATCTGATCTAATTTATAGCTCACTGTCTAAATAAATTACAATCATGTGCACTGTGCAGACTCCCTGGCAAATAGAATAAAAATTAAATTACTTTAGTACCCCATTTTCGTATTACTTCGTTAACGATTTATATACGGATCTACTTTGTATTTTGAACTAAGTAAATTTGACCAACAAAAAGCAGCAAAAGAAGGTACATTTAGAAATAAATGAACTATATAGCGTTCTATTAAAAAAAATTCTTGGTAATGTTAAAGCTCTGTCAAATATGGCTTAAAAATAGAAGATATGCAGAAAAATGACAATTTCTGCAGGGTTAACTTTGACCAAGTACAAATTCAACCACGTGAATTTTTTTGTGGCCATAGCCTGCTTCAATAAAAAATTTTTTTATCTGCCTAGAGGGTGCAGCAAACCACATACGATATTTAAAAAATCTGTTATATCAGGTGAAAGGTATCAATTTTGCAATCAAAATTTATTACTACTAAGTTTTCTCTATCTCTTAAAATAAAAAAGATAGACAGCCTTAAAGTTTGGGTACTTTACAGATTTGTTTGTAATTACTCATAAAGTTGGCCATGGATCTCAAATTTGTTTTTACGAGCATAAAGGCCTCCAAAAATGCAACAAAAAATATTTAAAGATTTTTGACGTGTCTCGCATATTAAGCGAGATACATAGGAGTGGCCCTCTTATGTGAGACAGCCTGTATATAACTAAAATATGAAGTGTCGTATTGATTCGAAGCACACTGTATTTTTAAAATTATAAGTAGTCGCTGTAGGACAGTTTAAGTTTGTGTATTAATTTTGTAAATTGTCTGACCACACCAGCAAGTAAAGTTTGCTGTACATCTAGCACTACAAAACTCTGTGTAATTAAACAAACAGCTTCTAACCTCATTTATAAGCTCATCTATGGCGATTAAAGTTTTATGGCCATAGTAGAACGTGGCATGAAATAATATAATAGTGTTTATAACTTTTAAACAACTCGGGAGGGATTTACTCTAAATTTAAATCGTTTGGAAATTTGAAAACCGGATTTCAAGCTCGCGTTTTATAGGATGATTATCGGATCGAGAGTTCTGTGAAAAATAATAAGCAGAGATTTAGAACTGCCGGTCTAAAGAGACCAACACCTGTTTTGTACTATGCAAAATGTAATAGAAATGATAAGGTGGAAAAGGAAATATTCAGCATAACTTCATTTTTGAAACGGCTTACAAAGGGAACTTGGACTTCAAAGGGGTCTCTTCCTTTTTGTTTTTCTCAGCTTTGCTCTTTAGAAGGTGTAACATTACAAAACAAACAATTATGTGTAAATATTCCTCTTATCCAGCTTAACGGTTGCGGAATGCTCCATTGGAATAAATCCAGTTTTGCAAGAAAATGTATATATAAATCCATGCACACACAGTCCATCAGAGTGAAATGTATTGTTTACGTCTATTACTTAAAACCCTTTAATTTTATGACAATTTTATAACAGCTTTTCGTTTGCATTTTAAAATAATCCATAGGCGTAGAAATTGGCTTTAAAAAAGGACTACTACCCGTCTACTATACCACTGGTGGTATTAATGAATCATTTATAGGCCATATTTAAAGGATATTATGCCATAAGGTGTATCCAAGTGTATTTTATTTCGTTATTGCCTGCTGTTTTTAGATATTACGAAAAAACTGTAAAAAAATTATTCGATATTCTGTATCTTGGTTAGGAAGCGATTTCCTCCCCCTCCTCCTCCCCCTCCCCTCCCATACTCCCCTTCCCCCTTCTCACCCCCCTCCGCCTCCTACTCCCCGCCGTTGATTCTGTAGTTATTTGCTTTTGTCCGAGTTTTAAATTTTAAAACTGATCATACCGCTACGGTATACGTATACTATATTTTTGCATTTTTATTATGGGGAGGAAGATTTATGTTATGTACGTTTATTGGATCTCGCAGATAATTTACATTTGCGTAGTGAATTCGAGGCGGCTCGTATAAATAGTAGTAGTTTTATTGCCAGTATCGCCCCACATTGTCCAAATCCATCAATCGAATCGAAAGTGCGGCGAGGAATATATTTGACGAGTATTATTTATTTTACTGCCGAATACCTTCGTAATTTTATGTCAAATTGCTTTAGATAAATAAAATTTATGAGCAAATGTGAATCAGGAGCTCTATCACATTTATTGTTAACGCGTTTATAAATATCTACGTTCATTATAAATTATAATTCCTCCATAAATAATGTTGCGGATTTTCAATGTGTGCATGTAGGTTATTATTATAACATCTGTTTTCGTGAGCAAAATGACGTACATAGAAAAACATTATGCACAGTTGAACATTAATTAACCCACTTGTTTTTATTTATCCATAATACTTGTTTTATTATTACTAAACAGGAGAATAAAATCAACAATAATTTTAGATGCAGCGAGAGCTTGTTCAAATGGAGCAACAATGATTGCGAATACACTGAGAAAACAGTTTCGTTACAGCAGGTCAGATGAATCTCATTATCTATATACTACTATTTTTCTCAGTGTAATGGTTAGGTGCTTTGCACAAATGCATTTCAATTGGTTTTAACGTTGCATATGTCAATTGGAATGACTAAAATTCACGTTCTGTGAAGTTTTACTCACAGTTTGGTTAATGACCAGGGTAACAACTTTAAGCAAATTAACTTTATATAGCTATAGCGTGTGAAACAGTAGTTCATTTTTTTACATGCACCTCACAGAACGCAGTGTGTGGATATAAAAAATATAAGTGGCTGATAGCATGTTAAGAATTAAACCCAGAAGGTAGTACATTATTTTTTATGTGTGACGTATCTATGTTGATTTCTTTTAACAATTCATACATTTGTTCAGTCAAATAGGAACAAAAATGTTTTGGAAATATTATTTGCAGCAATTTATTACTATCTGTTTATAACTGACTGATGATCAGAGGAATTGGAAATAAATGTATTATTTTGTAGGCATGTATATCAATTACCGAAATGTTAAATATTCTAGGTGAATATATTACTAATTAAATTCACTGATGACTGTTTTGCATCTATATTTTCATGCGTCAGAATATTTGATTATACAAAATTAGGTCAGTTTGGAGAGGTTTGTTTACAACAATTTAATTAATTTAACATTCCTACAAAATTTTGAAGCAAACAGAATAAATTATGGGGGTTTTCCAATACATCTTCAAACGTTATTGAACGTTGTAATACACGATTTATTGTGTACTTTATTTAATAACAGCTCTAACCTCTATTCGTTTTTTTTTGGCAAAATTGGGTATTCGCATACAATTATTTTAGCGTATTTCACTGCAGTAAAATACTGATATATGTTTCTATTAAGGCCAGTTAAAGATTTAGGATTTTTTCTAGAAATCCGTTTTGTCTTGTAGCACTTAAATATGTTTCAATGAAGAATTTCAATAAAAAATAATGTACTTACATGGATATGTTTAAAAAAACTGATAATAAGAATTCGTTGTAAATCGCCATGGAGATAAATCGGCTTTCGTTGAACTCCGACGGCGCTTTTCTAACAACGATGCACAGCCTGATTCCCCATACCAAAAAGAGGACCTCGACTGAAACAAAATAAATACAAATTAATTGTTTTCCACACTCCCGGTAGTAATTGAAAATTTATATGGATTATTTTCTACCTCTGGCCATTTCGCAATATATATATATCGATGGGAAACTCCAAAAAATATCGCTTCTGCTCTTATTATATGTCAATTATTGAACTGTAAGAAGTTTTTCTCATTCTGCCACACACCGTTTTTCCACATGGAACCTTTAAAGATGATATATTAGCACTCTGCGAAAATTTATATTTTATTGAAGACAAAACATTTACCACTATGGACCAAAATCCAACAAATCGCGTTTATTTATAGATAATATACGCAATTTATTGTTCATAAAGTAAAGCGAAATGATATCTACCCTTTCCGTAATGGAATAAACCATAGGTTTAATTTTCAAAAACACAATTTAATAAACTACCAACCAACGCTTCAAAATAATACTAGAAAATAAATTTGTTTTTTACAATTGTGTCTTTTTTAAGAAATTGCCAAAAATCAATGTAACGCAAGAAATACTAAATTTATACCATTGGCGTACTTAACTCGAATGAGTGACATTTTTACCGTTACTAATTGTTTGTAATCAAAATTCTTATCAAGTATTGGGCGGAATTATAAAATTTAAAGTCTGTTGTAAAGAGAATTGTAAGAGCTTTCAAAATAAATATCACTCAACCCTCAATGCCATTTAAATATTTTGGGGTGATGCTCACCCTTGCTTGGGGGAGTCAAAATAAATACCAGCAGAAAATATCCTCCTTTAAACTAAAATCGCAGTTCCTGAAAATGGCTCTGTTTCGCTTTCATTTGGCCGCCCTGTATATTTAAACCTCGGTTTAAAAGTATTTAGGGATGATGAAAATGATTCAAAGTAGAAATATTTTACCCAACATACTCATTTACCAAACTGATGTATTATCTTGTGGAATCTGAGTCATAAAATTTTCATATGAATTGAACTCTGATAATAAATTTTTATGTCCAAACTCGTAAAACCCTGTTTTACATATTAACAATGTATCCAACGGGTATCTGTTCTCTTTCAAGTTAAAATTTAAATGACAATTAATGTCATTACTCTAATCTTACAGCTTCATAACATTCGCAATACATCCTAAACATGATTTAAATGCACAACGCTTGGCCTATAGTAAACATAGTTTAATAGCATGAGCTCTATAAAATTCGTGGTTAAATATTGACTACTCTTCCATGACACAAATGTGTTAGTCAATTTTTTTTCATAAATCCATCCGCAAAAATTTGTCACACTGCATATAAATTATTCAAATGATGCTCAGTAAGTCTACATTTACTTGTTGGCAAAATTCGTTTTAATTAAGAACTTTGGCAGAAATACATCTAGTGAGCCATTTTAAAAGGAAGTAAATTTCTCCGGTTCAGATGTGTTTGGGAAGTTTGTAAACTTCGCGAAAAAGTCAACATTTATGCAAACTCAAGCTCAACCGTCCCGCCAGAGCTTCTGTAATCACTTTCTTGTAATACGCATAAATCAAAAAGGGAAACGGTCTTATGCATGGCTTCTGCTGCCGCCATTTTTAATCATGCAAGACTACCAGATTTGCTTTCTTGTATACATTTTAAATTATTACTGTCACGATATATTTAACGTTTAGAGAATCTGGCGCAAAAGCACCACATTCTAATTATTCGAAAGGTGAGTGTCGAAATACATATTTTACCACAAAATAATCACCAATCTTTCAAACTATTAAATTGTGAATATTTTAAGAGTTGTAAAGGTTGGTAAAAACGTTTTGTGGATGAAAGGAATACGTATGTATATTTCACTTAAAACATTTTTGCTTAAGTTTCGAATTGGAGAGCCATTTAACGACAAATAATTTTACTTAGTTGCTACTATTATTTACAAGGCACCGCTCTTTTTTTTGTTGGATTAAGTACATTCGAATGTCATTTATTAGAGGAGAGATAAGAGGCATACCCTAGTATAATCCCTTGTGAAATCAAGTCTAACAAAGGGTTTTCATTGTTAAAATGGTCTGATAAGTGCGTTTTCGTGTTAAGGAGTGTTAAAAATGCATAAATTATAAATACAACTACACGAAAAGATAAGTTTTGTTGATGTCTTTAAGTCCTTACGGAGGCAAATCTGAGAATTTACCATAACATGTATGGAATAACGGGCAGTAATAGTAATAACTATTTTTAGAAGCTTCTATTCGCGTAACCAGTATAAAATCTACGGGTAGTTTAAGCGTTCAAATGTTATCCGTCGCTCTGACATTTTAAATTACAAACAAATCCGATGTGCGCTCGAAAACACAGGATTTATTTGAAATCTTTTGTCTTTATTTATATCGTGTCGGCGGAGATATAACTTGTCACCTTTTCTGCTATTATTTGGACAAGTTGATATAAAACAAACTTTCTTACGAGACGTTTTCCGATTTTTACCACATAACATGATGTATACAACGTAAATAAACGACAGAGGTTAAACGGGGTCCTGTATTTAGCTTTACATTGTGCACATTGATACTTTGTTTACTTATTAGAAAAAATTATTTCGTTTGATTTTAAATTTCACAACTAATTTTAATACACACAACATCACCAGTCTTGGACTCCCCCCTCATTCTTGTTAAAGAAATCTTTTTGTCAGAAAAACCAAATACATTTATAAAAGTATATTGTTTTCTGAATATTTTTTTTTGTGAAAAGAATATGTTCGATAAACTGAGTACTTAGAAAATTAAAAACCAGCAAATGTATGACATTTTTGACAAATCTTATTAAATCAAAAAGAAGTAACAAAGCAAGTTCTCTACTTGACTAATAGTCAGTATGACCTCCACCACGTTCCAATAGCATATTGACACGTCTGTGCATTGAGATAATCAAGCGGTTAACGATCTCTTGCGGAATATTGTTCCATTCCTCTTCTGCCGCCACGACTAACTCATCTGCAGTCTGAGGTGGAGGAATATGATTTGTCTAACAAAGAAATCCCACATGTTTTCAATAGGATTCATGTCAGGAGAGTTGGCTGGCCAATCTAATCTATTGATATGTCCTGCTTCGAGTGTCTCTTGAACCATTCTTTCAAACTCTCAATTTTGTATTGTCTTTTTCTTCCCTAAGTACATGTACTTTTTTACCACATTAAGAGAAACCACTAGGTTTAATCGATCCATTTTATATACAGGGGTCCAAGACTTTGACGTTGTGTGTAGTAAAAGGTCTGTGACCTGATTATAAAATGACATCCACAGCTCAACTGCAGAACTTATACATGAAGGAAAGGAGTTTGAGTTTAAAATTAGTTCCGCTAACCTTTATAAAATTTCGTCTAAGTCTTGATTAATTAGAATAATGATTATACCAAAGAGGACCCACTCTTATTATTATTAGAATATTTAACAACTTTCTCAAACTCATTAAAACTAGAGTAGAAGTAGAAATATGCGAAACTGAGTAAAGTTTAGAGATAACGTACACTTTCGTTGCTTCGATCATAGAGAAAAATTCTCATCTGAATTTAGCTTTCAGTGCATTTCTATAAAAAAAGGATGATCAATTTGATGTTAAAATCTTATCAAGTTGATTGATGTTGCTTGATTTAAAATATATCTTTTATTTTGACTAAAAAGTCTAGCAAACGAGTTGAGAAGCTGTTATAGCTTGTACAGGCGATTAATGATGTTGAAAATTTCATATTAACTAATCCATCTCTCCTGAACTTAATATTCTGCAAAGTTTCCACCGGAATTTTCCTTTCTTTTCAACTAAAAGATTTACAAAGCTTCGGATGCTAATCGAACTGGGTTTGTCTTAACCAGGGTAAGGATAAATAATTTGCAATATAGCTCTTAGCAACTTATATGTAACCACTTTTTGAATTCACCAGTTTTAGAACCAGTTTAGAGTTATTCAGGGTGAGTCAGTCATAATGTCATTAATTTTAAGAGGAGATAGTGAATAATGAGTATAATACGAATCTAAATGCATATTTACGCCGAAAAAAATATTTTTAAATCATTATTTAAACCCTCTTTTCATACTGTCACTGACCGCTCACAGCCTTGGTCGTTTACAGCTCACAGTTGAACTCGATGTCAACCTGATGCGACTTTGCCAAATTGAAATATTTTCCTAGCTACCTAGGTATGAGACATAATATTTATTCTTGCTCCGTTCAGTCAATAACAATTTAAAATGTTAATTCTGATCTGATGCTCATAAAAGCTATCGAGAGTGAATCTTGACCTACCGTATTATTAGGTCAATAACCTAGTTACTTAGTTTTTGTACTGTTAATTAACGTCATGGGGTAAAACTAACTTTTTTTTCTAGATACATGAATGCATTTTCCTTAAGTATTGATTTATTTGTTAATAAAACAAATGTAAATAATAACTAAATGTTTTTGAATGTTGGATTATTACAGTTTAATAATTTTGATATTACATTTTCACTACATTTTACAAGTGAATATGAATTTTTTAGTATTAGTCGTAAGTATAATTAATTATTCAGGTTGTAGTTACGTACATCTAGCCTAGAAATTAATTGTATTTTAAGTAATATGGTACTAACCTGTTTAAAATGCCAGTTCGAGTAAAGCTTCACTCATCCGTCTATAGCACTTTATTAATAAAATTAAGGTGAGCTGCAATTTGATTTGCAAGCCAATTGCAGAATTCAAGACGGCTGGGAAAATCAGCAGGTTCTAAAGCTTGAACTTTCTGAAAATGATACGGGTTCAGTGAGTATTGTCGTAATATTCTGCAGACTTTGCTTTGGGATATCTCCAGTCGCCTTGAAATGATTCTTGTAGAAATAGTAGGCTGCTCCTCAACTAAATTTAAAACAGGTTCTATCACATTTAAGTCATTTTGCCTATGTTCCGTAAGTTCCCGACGCGGTTTCACAGAACCCGTATCGTGAAAGCGTTGAAGCACTTGCACAAAAGTTGGCGAACCTGTAAAATGTTGTCGGCATTCACACTTCGTAAACATTCTCGGTATAAACCTACCAGTTCCACAACTGTGAAAATATGATCTAAAATTTAATCACTCACTTTATCATAAATTTATTTGCCGAGAAAATAAGGGATTAACTTAGCTTTTTGTGAAGATCATATTGACGTTGTAAAGAACGGAGTTTTCATGCTGAATTAGAGGGAGGTGTGGGTCTCATTACCGTCAACCAGCTGATTGGGTTGTTTAAGGATTTGGTCCTTCGTAGCCGGAGATTGTAGCGATCACATATCTCGACGTCTCGAAAAGACAAGGGCGAAATTACTTAATCTCGCAAACGACTAGATCAATTCGAGTGTAATTTGGCAAACATATTTCTGATACCGGGAACAAAATACGTTTTACGGAGAGCGGTGTTGCTCCTCGTTTCATTAAAGTTGATTTTAGATAGGAACTGGGGTGGAAAACTCCCTGTTACCATTTGTTGATTGAAATGTCAACATTCCAGAGAAACTGGGTAATTACTGGATAGATCCAGGATTCGAATTAATGGCTGGCTTTTAACAGAAACATGTTTATTGAAATTTCGAACGCGTTAGACAATTGGGAAGTTGAAATAAAATTGTTTTCTCGAAGGGCCGTTATCACCGGCGCATCCGCCATACGTTTAAAACAAACTGCTGAAGAAAAGTAGGACGTAAATTTCATTAAATTGTTAAGTAATTTTTATTTAAGGTACTTTGATGATGGTTTACAATGAACTAGTGTCTACGAAAGAATTCTTGTTGAAATCTGAGTGCAACTCAAGTTAGTTTAATTCGCATTGTACAGAGCAACAAAGTCATATTGTGTTTGGAAGCCGGTATAAAACGAGTGCACACATAGTTGTATTCAGAATTGTTTCGCAACGCAATTAATTTTTTCTGTTAAGGCCAGATGGAGTTTTATAATTGTGTAATTCTAAACTGCATTGAGAATCGTGTCGTTTTCCTATCTTGCCCCATTTTAATTGGGCTTTGATCATTAAAATAATCTTCAAGGGGGTATACTGAAGCAGGCTGGATTAAAGAGGTCCAGCAGAAAATAAAATAGTTAAAACCTGCTTCAAAAACGATTCAGACGATTCAAGAACTTCACTTCACATTTTTATATAAACTTGACTGATAAAAATGGAGGGAAATTTTCATGCTTTAATAATAACGCTCTTTTACATAATATTGGAAAATTTTAATTAACATTATATATTAAGGAATAAGCAAGTGTATGTTTGTACGTCCATCCATCCTCTAATTGTGAATTATCATCCTTCTATGTAAAAGTGTATTGTTCACTCATTATCTATTTCATTCGCATTAGGAAATATGTTGAATATTTTCGATGAAAATACTACATAATTATTCTTGAAACATCATTATATATTCGTTGGTTTTTGTAAATATTTGTAGATATACCAATTTTAGTTCAAGTAAATTTATAATTAACGTAACTACAACTAATGTTAATATCTGTTGTAAGCATAATGTAAGCACATTATAAAATTTAAAGTCTGTTGTAGAGAGAATTGTAAGAGTTTTCAAAATAAATATTACTCAACCCCCAATGCCATTTAAATATTTTGAGATGATGCTTACCCTTGCTTGGGGGTGAAAGTGGGGGAGTCAAAAATACCAGCAAAAAATGCCTCTTTAATCTAAAATCGACGGGTCTGAGCGTTTTTCTACAATCTTGACGCAGTTCCTGAAAATGGCTCTGTTTCCTTTTCATCTGGCCACCCTGTATAGTGTAAATTAAAATTTTCCAGTAAATAATATGCAAAAAGAGCATAACAAACCATGGAAATTTCCACCCATTTTTATCAGTGTGGGCAATCAACCGACGCTTTGATAAAATAAGCGGCACAATGACTGAACCACCCTGTATATAGATTATGTTCTTTTTTGTGTTTCCATTCATACGTTTTTAAGAACAGTCGGATGCCACTTTCATTATAGGCCCTTGACAGAACGAGACCTATACAATTCCGGCTAGTTTATATTGGTTTCATAAAAAAGGTGGTTCCTAAGTGATGGATCGTCCTTTATTCAAACCGAGTTCGCTTATTTAGAAAAGTTTGGAATCTTTCTATTGTGCTTAAAAGTTTTTTTGAATAGACATAGCGTGTGCCCCGTAGTGCGAATTTCGTTACAAAACAAAAAGAGGTTCGAGTTTTACCACCAAAATTCATCATTTATTTAAAGTGTCAAGTGGGATGTTGTAGGGCATAATTACTTATATTCTCCGCTACATTGTTTAGGGTTTAAGATTTGTGGAAGGAACAAAGAAGAATCAAAAATTATTTCTTTGTGTCTCTAAATTAACATTTCAGATACCCTTCAGAAAGAAGAAAAAAAGGCTTTAATGCTAATTTGATTCCGTTCAATAATTTAACAATAGTAATTGTTTCTTTCTACATTTTAAATTTAGTCCTTTGTGAATATAATATCTACTTCCGCCCTTTACAGAAGTTACGGGAGTTTCAAAATATCGCTGCTAATGTCTTACAAGTATTATACAGGGATGGGCAGAAGTACGGAATGAAATTCACATCTTTTGAATGAGTGAATTTTTTTGTATAAAACACCTACTTAACAAGTGAAATAAAATTTAATTATCATCAGTGCTATCCTCCATGAATTTCCACATAATAAAATAAAGAAGCACGTGCTTTGAATGAAGAAAAGAAATTAGACATTGCATTAAAACTTGTTCAAAATCTCCATACTTCAACTGTTTCATTGGCCCGCAATCACGATGCTTCTCGAACTGCAATTCGAATGTTTTTGATACAAGAGAAATACCACCCCTATAAGGTATGTCTTGTCCAACAGCTTTTGGAAGACGATTATTATAGGCGATTACAATTTTGTGAGCAAATGATGAGACGGTGTGACGACAATAATGGTTTTCAACGAGACGTACTTTTTTCGAATGAAGCTACGTTTTATTGGTGGTTAACAGGCACAACTATCGCTTTTGGTAACAGGAAAATCCACACTGGACATGCGAATCGCATACGCAGCACCCATAGAAGGTTAATGTATGGGCAGGTATCATAAACAACTCTTGGGCTAATTCTTTTTTGAAGAGAATCTTACTGCCGCATGCTATCTAGATTTCCTAACATTTGACCTGATACTTGCTCTAGCTGTGATTTTTCCTCATGAAACTGATCCAGATATACCGAAAGATAGAATTTGGTTGACGCTCCCCACATTTTGATATTGATGTTCGAAGATACTTAGATAAAATGTTTCCAAATCGTTGGACGGGGTACAGTTGAATGGCCGCCAAGATCCCCGACGCCCCTGGATTATTTTCTTTGGGGATATTTGAAAGAAATGGAGCACATTTTCAGCATTTGCGGCATTGAGTTTATTTTTGTAAATTATCTAGTTTTTTCAATTTCTAAATGAAAAAAAAAAAAACTTGTTATTGTAAACATAAAAAAATAACTCATTCAAAAGATATGAATTTTATTCCGTACTTCTGTCCATTCCATACAGGGTCGATAATAGTATATGAAAATAATATATTGACGTTAACTATCTGCCTTTAAGACTTTATACACTATACTCAAGGCTGTGTGTCATTATTAATGACTCACCCTGTATATACCATGTGTTTATTCGCTATATTTTACAAGGCGAAAACAGATATAAGGGATATAGCAACTATTTTGATTATAGTACGCTATCGGTAATCCTTTCAATCCTATAAACGCCGATCAAATGTTTCCCGAAGAGGCTTAAAATCCGAGAAGCAAAAAATTACATTTTATTTCATCAATTATCCCCCAGGTCGTTAGTTCTCTTTTTAGGTTCATCTAAAACCATTCGAAGGTTAGGTCAACTCATCGTTATAAAAACCGAATTAATTTGAAAAATTGATATGAAAGTAAGGATCTTTCTACTTTAATCACGTTGAAAGTTTTTCAGTATGAAAATGTTGCTGTTTTATAATTAATTTATACATTTCGTTTCAACTAGAGACGAGGCAATGAAAGAGAAACGGAAAAATAGGTACAGATGTAAGCCGGAGTATGGATTTTTTATGGAATCTGATGTACATTTATTAACAAGGTAAAATTTTTGCTCTTTATGCGGAACAGAGAAATGTATGTAAAATGTTACTCTAATTGTGCATAACAGCACTTAAAATGGGGAAGGTGCATAAAATTTATATTAGCTTGAAATGTGAAATGGTCATCTAATTTCACATTAAACTATTTGTTGTAATTTGAAAAATGATAAGTGAAAGTAATTAATAAATGATGATTTAACATTTATTAATGTTTTATTATTAATTTAATAATTTTTTTGTCTATTTACTATTGATTTCATTTTTCCTTAAACATTTAAGAAAATCTTATCTATTACTTCCGTTTTCAGAATAAAACAGGTAATTAAGTCAGATAGCAACAGAACATGTTATTTTGGATTAGTATGAAGCTTTGATTACAATTAATGAGAAATAATGTATGTAATGTGTAATGTAATGTAAGTTTGCATTACCATTGATTTTATAAAGGCCCTGTATACATTCTGGTGGCTTAATAGAAAAGTTTAATTGATTATTTACTTTACATTTTATTTTACTTTTACTTAAACCTGTATTGTATTTCCAATTAAGCTTACATTAAAATGGTTTTCACAAACAAACAATGTTACAATGCTTTCTTTCGTCGCGCTTCAATGCTCTACGTCACATTTTTCTTTTCAATTTTTGGCACGGTGAAATATTTTTTATTAGGCGCTGTATGCTGTACCTAATAATATCACAAATGACAAATTTACTCTTTTAAACGTATGTACTACGTTATTTGAAAGCATGGAAATCGAATACAGATATGAACTAAATCACTGCTGTATTTAGGTGTATCTGACGTCACAGGTCTAAACTGGCGGCTGTTTTTAGGCTTATTTTTTCACGAAATCTAGGCCAAAGGCTATTTCGATTAAAATTATGCAATTTCCCCGTTGGTCCCGGTGACAGGAACGCCACAGTTTTGACAAGGTTACTGAAATAGCATCGATGTGGTTTGAAATGTTCCAATTGTTTTAAAAAATACTATTTTTTTGCTGAATGTGTGTTATCTGAGTACGTTGAAAATCTGTTGACAAAATATTAATTTTAATTCGTACTAGTACTTTTCAATTAAATTTATTCCTCCTAGTGTTATGAAGTTCAGTAAAAGGAAATTGGATTGTGTAAAATGTGAGGTTTTCCATGAATGTGGAATATTTGGTAGGCGTCTTGCTTTTGTCATCGATTAAAGCTTTCAGAATAATCTGATACGTGAGAAATTCTGTCCCGAACTCGCCGCTTTTTTATTTAAAAGAAAAACGTGATTTTGATGTGGTAATCCTTGAATAAAAAATATCCACTGGCGCAGTGTCGTTTTATTGTACAGGATCAGTTGGATTTGGGGGTATGTGTTTACATTATTTCTGTATTTCTTTGTACGAGGGCTTTGTGTTCCTTTGAAAATGGTTGGTTTTTACAAACTGTATCTACATTGATACAATTCCCTTATAACTTATTTTTGTTGTTTCAAGAAAAAAGAAAACACCACAAGACACAAAACCTTTGTACTTACAATTCAGGTCTTCGCTAAGCTGATTATATTCTTAAATGTTGAAAATATGTTTCGCACAGCAAGTCCGAGTCCATATAATATAAACCGTGGCTGTTTGTACAATTTTGTGCGATGCTTTAATTAATTTTCTTTTATTATTTTTTATTTTCCATCTCAATTTCATGTTAGTTGTTTCTATTCCATGCTATTTTTACTTTTATAATTAGTCGCTTAATACTGGGTACCTTTCTTTTTCTCAAACCTAACTAATTAATTTTATGTTTTATATAGAACGTTAAACAGTATCAAAAATAAATTACTTTTATTTTAATTACTCTCATTTTACAGTCGAATGACCTTTCTTTTAACTTCCCTTATTAAATTCATCATTAGGCGGCGCTGGCCTTAATCTTATTTTTTATCGACACGAAGGACTGAACCTCCGGATACGTATGAGTGTTTAAAATAACCTTTGGTTTATTCTGAAGCCCGCGTGTACAAGCTCAAACACGTACAGAATCGTTAGAACTAAAGGAGAGAATAAATATTATATGTACGTGTGATTGTTATTTTATTTCGAGGAATTTACACTACTTAGAACTAAAAAAAAACGTTAAGTTGCAATGACATTGCTTATTTATTTGGATCCCTTTGATTTGCATAGTTGTCGCTAGATGTCACTATTTACATCTCACCGATAGTAATTTCCTGCAGTGTGCATATGTATAATTCTGAAACAACGCGCAACGTAGGCGTATATAAAATGCATTATTAAATCAAAACATGCACATATTGCAGCTTTCTAGTAAAATAATATGACGATATTAAAATTTGTGATGCCCCGCATTCAATAAAATTACCTGCAGCGGTAATAAAGTGCATATTTCAGTATCTAGAGATTTTTAATTTACATTTAGAAGAGAGCTTAATTTAATTTTAGTTCGCCCTCGTGCTGCTCTAACAGATTACCAGTTTCAGTAAAACTAATTTAGTACTTTACTAGATCGACTGAGGTCGATCGGATACAAATATAATATACGATGCATATTAAGCTTGCAGCTGGCTAATTACCAATTTTTTTGCTCGCTACATCCGGTTGTATATCGAGGTATTCTGATATCGAGCTTCGCTCTAATTTGAGCGAAATGACTCTCTACGTGACTTTGTCAAATTCTGTGACAATTAAAATTGATGCAGCATAGCGCATTTGCTGTATGTACTTTTAAATGAAGCTTATCGAAGTGAAATATATAGGATGATTTTCAGTGTTTTGCTGATATCCTTTTTTGTCCTAAATCTACTTCATTTGCAGCTGTTTCACGAGATTACCACATAAAATCAAGTGGGTTCAAGTTAGGAGATCAAGCAGGTCCATTTAGTTAAGTCCATTGGTTGCAAAAATGTTCATTCAACTTTATTGAAATTAATGGTGCTTTGTCATGCATGAAAGCACTTTGATGAATTACCATTTTCGTCTTTTTAAAAGTTATTATTATCATAATGTAAAATTTGCGCTCATCATTGCATAGGCGATTCTTGAATGCATTGAAGTGACGTGAAGTTTAAAAATTATAAAAGAAATGAAATTGGCAGCGACAACAGAAACTCAGAAATTCCCTTTAGTTGTTTACACAGAAAATACGAAAAGTAACGGAAAACTTAAAAGCTGTTACTTGACATACCGAATCTATGTAACAGCGTTGCAGTGCTCTTGATTTCTCCTTAAATGATTTCCGAAAGGCAATATTATCATTTTTATTATCCCAGTTTGATGCCTCGCGCAATGTTGAAAAAAAAAAACGCGATTGCTTTTTATAGAATAGCTCGACAACGGTCTGTTTGAACGTAAAATCGGGTTTATTAAACATTTTTTAACCGAGAAGGTACAAAAATCCGCCGATATATGCTTCATGTCTGCAGAAAACTGTAAATATAGACAGGGAGGAGTAATGAAAAAATCTAGTAGGCTTTTTAGTTGAGATGCCTCTGATATTTTTATGAAACAAAACAACGCCTGCGTCTCGCCGGTATTTAATCCGTTTATGAATCGGTACTGTTCGTTAAGCGAAGGTTTTATGAATTTTAATTAATAATTTTCACATGAACAGACAGTAATTCTTACCTAATTTGATGCTCTTTGTGCGTGGAACGGCGTACCTCAGTCAACCCGGGTAGATATCACTTAACAGCTTTTAAATTGCCATTGAAACGTGTTTTTTATATTCGGCAGTACAGAGTGAGCCAAATTTGATGAAATTCTAAGGTATATGTCTGATGGCACCACTGGCGACTAACCATTGCTTTTCTTCAGGTGTAATTCAATGCTGGTC
This sequence comes from Monochamus saltuarius, assembly GCA_025584915.1. Classification (NCBI taxonomy): domain Eukaryota; kingdom Metazoa; phylum Arthropoda; class Insecta; order Coleoptera; family Cerambycidae; genus Monochamus; species Monochamus saltuarius. The sequence continues at coordinate 19,750,839 of CM046730.1, read as the reverse complement.
GGGGCATTAGCACGTAGAATTTATATTTTCAACAAGCGCGCCTTCTGAAATGCATTTATTAATCGATAGGGTTTCGTTAAAAATTTGCGGAATGTCAACAAACGCTTTGCGAGCGCCGTAGATTTGAATGATTTAGAGCGAGATTATTCTTCTAATTTCGTGTGTTTTATAAAGGGGGAGGAAAGCGAAGGCATTTTTTATTCCATCAAAGGAGTCGGGAACGAGTTTGGGAAACAGGCTAGGCAGTATAAACATAATTTGACAAGAAACAAAGAAATAAAAACCGAATAGCGCGTTATTCAGTACCAATATTTCAGTTGAAAAATATCGGAAAACAATGTATTTCCAAGTCCGTACAAATAATGGTTTAAACATCCTCTACGTATAAATTTTCCTTTATTCATCCTCACTTTGGGGGTATTATTCAGATGCGTTCGGATTTTCGCCTGTCAGGAACGTCTTGTATACATTTTTTAATATCTGTTAACGTCTGGAGATACGAAATATAAAGGAAAAAGTAATATTTTCCCTGTCAATTGGGATTCTGGATTCACTTACAAAAAATATGTTTTACGTATCGCATATATCATATGGTAATTTCGAAATTAAAGAAATACACAACGGGATATTGGCGCCATTGCTAAAATTGCAAGTTTTTTTTCCGTCATTGGTTTATATACTACATGGGATCTCCAACAATTCCTATCTCTTGTTTACTGACGGGCATGCAAAGAAGTTAAAAGTAAGAGTAGGTAGACATTTTAGGTTTATAGCATCCCGTTTACTATTACATAATGTAATGGAATTAAAATTTGTACGAAAACACATATTGGGGCATATCCGTTTTTTTAATTTTCGCTTGACTTTCGAATTACCGAAAAAATGCGAATGTTTATTTGACACCAAAACATTCGGAAAAATTCAACTGGACGAATTAGAGCTGCAGATTCTGAAAATGTAATAATATTTTTTGTGTAAGTGTTTTTCACTAGGCTTTTGAATAATAAAAATGTTTGTTTGATCTTTGAACATTCTAAAAAGATTCTACCAAAGAATAATTTGAGGATTAAAGACTGGGTTTTAGTGTATTGTATGGCTCCAATGATTTTTTTCGGCAAATATTAAACCACATAGGATCTGCCACAATTCCTTTTTCTTATTAACTGATGGGCATGCAAAGAGGTTAAAAGTAATTGTACTTAGGCATGTTAAGGTTTATAACATCTCATTTACTATTACGTAATGTTCGGAATTGTAATTTGTACAAAAACAAACACATATTTGTGCATATTCGTTTTTTTTTAAATTTTCCCTTGACTTTCGAATAGCCGAAAAAATGCCAATGTTTATTTGACTCCAGAAAATTTTGAAGGAATTCTACTGGATGAATTTGAGGCCGCAGATTCTGAAAATGTAATCATATTTTGTGTAAGTCGACAAATATGTTTTTTATTTCATTGTTACTAGACTTTTGAATAGTAAAAATTTTAAGTGAATTCTGTGGCTCCAATGATTATTTTTCGGCAAATATTAGCCAATACCAATTAGTAAATATGATTCGAACAAATCGAAATCATTTTCAGGTTTCTTGCACCTTCTGTATTTATATAGAATGTGTTTGGGAAAGAACAATTTATAAAAAGTTGCTTTTTAAGCAGATTCGTTATTTTCAAATCACTTCACTGTCTAATAACTGCAAAATTAAAAAAGTATTAGTTCTTATTTGACCTGAAAACGTTATCGTAAAGATGCTGATCCCAGTTATTGTTCCAGAATGGTCGGAAATACGTTGTTTTTAGGTAAACTTTTCAGTTATTTGAAACTCTTCCGGTAGGGGTCGCGTCATGATAAACGAACTGCGCGAGGTTTGTACCTATAGAATAATTTTTTCCTGTGTCGACTTGTGTAAACTCGAGCCGACTTTCATGATAAATGGTCTTCTAGTTTTGCGCAAGAATTAATTTTCACTCTCCCCACACTAAACTCATGTTCGTTTCATTCGTAAGTCAACTTGTCGCCACTCATGAAACACAAATCAAATAAAAACACTAAGTGACACCAGCCAATTATTATTGATGCATCCATCGGTGGTACCAGAAGGAAACGGACCGATATTTTTGCCCCTAAAATTATTTCGAGTTCGCAGTTCACCATTTTTCTGCTTGGATCGTTCGTTGAGCCTTGGGAAGTTAGAGGGGGACCCAAACGCCGGTTATTGTCCATTATTGCACATAAAGCGCAGAATAAATTTATTTCACTTTTTTATTTATGTTCAATACCCACGATTTCCGCGAATTTATGACATTTTTCGCTTACTTCTCCGGTTTTTTAATATATGGGGACGTTAATGACACTAGGGAAGTGGGAATTTGTGGACCTCAAGGAAATCGGAAAGGGGATAAGTAAAATATCGTGTTGTGTAAGCTTGAATTGTTTTAAACTTGTTGTAGTTGAATTGATTTATCTGACAAGTTATCGGTAATATCCTGAAGTAAACGAGATCTGGACAAATCCAGTTCATTTTCAAGTTTCTTACACTAGATTTACTTCTTCGTAATCCTTGGAAAAAAATAATATGAGAAAAATCACCGATTGCAGGTGGTTTCGTTTTTTTTTAATTTTCGCTTGACTTCTGAATAGCTAGAATAATAAATTTTCAAGTGATTTGGATTGGTCGCAAAATATCCGTTTTCCAAATATAGTTACAAGTGTAAAATTTGCTGCTGCTGTTTTCCAGCATCATGCCGCAATGAGATCCGGCCTTTAGTTATGATGAAGCATTGTGTAAAAATGCCACATCTGAAATTTAAATTAGCAGGCTAACCCAAATTTTTTAGGCAGAAAGGCAATCTGGATAAATTTATGCAAAATATACCGAATAATTTTTATCCGAAGTTATCTTAACAATATTCCGACAATTATATTTATCGCTATGGAATAATTAATTAATGATGGTGATTTTATAGTTACGCATTTGTGTAGAGAAATTATTAATTATATGTTAACTGTCACGCGTCGGTCTAGCAGCACGAAATTCTCTTTAATGCAGATGTAGTTATATATTGTGTGTTAACATTTTTATAGGGATATTAATGATCGCTCTCGTTTTATACTCTCAGTGGTTACATGTATTAATCAGAGAGGAAATAATTTGTTATGGAACGGACAATAAAAAATTTAAAACGCTTTTAATAGCACCGAGGTTTGGGAGAAATATATTAATATTTTCCAGTGATGTTAAACTGACCTTAAAGTGTAATTTAGGAACGAAATATAGAGTTTTAATTTTGCCTCTGAGCTGTTAGAGAATTGCATTTCTAAATACAAGCGAGGGTTTGTAAGCTATGAAAAGAAGTTGTCCAAAGAATATTTAATATTTTTAATAAGATTTAAATGGAAAATTGCGTGCCTCTATCAGAGCCTGAGCGATATTACCTTTTATCGTCTGGTTTAATAAAGTCAGGAATTTATGAGACTGCAGAATTATTACTTGTACCTTATACTTGTTATTTGCGGTTGCTATTTAATAACAATTATAATAATTTGCGGTATTTTATAATGAATACGTAGTTTGTGGATTCCGGAAATGTATCTCAATTTTCTGAGACTGATTATTCTTTTCAGTGAATTTTCTCCAATATCATAAAATAAACTAGATTCGAAAAAGCCAACAACAGGAAACAAATATTTTGTAAACAACATAAGTTCTTAAGGAAATTATATTTTTTAAATATTGACTTTTGAATAGCTGGAATCATAGAATTTCATATTTTAATCCTGAAAATTCAGAAAACAGAGACTTAATTTTGCGGGAATCGTAGTTTCGACAAATATGACTCCCAAACAATATTTAATAATATTTTTAATAAAATTCGAATAGAAAATTGTTTACTGCCATCAACGTAAACCAGCTAACCTCTGATTGGCTGGTTTAATAAAGTCAGGAATTTATGAGACTACAGAATAAACTACTCGTATACTATATTCCTTATTTTTGGGGCATAATAAGAAATAAAATAGTCTTTTCAAATTTAATGAACGTAAATGAAACGTTGTCTGGCCTGAGTGAAACCACGAACGACCGAAAAACTTTTGTACTTGTAAAACGGAAATTACTTTTTTCCTGTTTTTAAACATCTGCAAGTTTCGGCTGATTGCCTATCAATTTTCTTATCGACAACAGTACATTCTTAGAGGAATAAAATTAATTATCTCCATTCTTTCTAATTTATCAGAAACATTTCTTTGACGTCTGGAGCTAAAATTCAAGCCTTAATTCCATTTCAGACTTGTAAATTATAAATTTGAAATATGATCATTAATCTATTTACGTTATGAGTGAAATGATGAGTGAAATATCAAAATTTCTCGGAATTATAAACTAGGAAATTTCACGCCCACGCATATCTGGTGCGAAGGCAAACATGGAAACAATGTTGTTGCCATTGCTTTTGGTTAACGTTTAATTTATTAATTACTGCAATTGTTGTTCACGCAATATGGCGCAGTCTATATGTTCGAGATAGGCAAAATTAATCTCTATCATAATTGGTTAGTTGTTAATTAAGTTAATTATTTATATTACATATTGTTTTACTCTTGTGATCGTCCATATTGTACAAAAAAGTTACAATTCTGCAAAAAATACATTATTTTATGTACCTAAGATTTAATTTGTGTGTATAATAGAAAGTAGTATACAGCGTGTCCTAAAAAGATGGGATAAAATCTTTTTTTTTTCTAGGAGATCAAAAGATCAGTCAAAATATGATATGATATTAAATTGTGAAATTTTGATCAGTTTCTGAACTTTTTGTGCAACTCCCTTAGGAAAAATAGAAAGATGTGCGATTACAAAATTCACTACACTTTCGAATTTAAGTTGTGATCTGAAAGCATCAAAAACAAAACAATAGCTATGTGTATTTACTTAATAAAAAGCATTTTAGGAAGTGTGTAAGAAAAAAACTATACATACTAAGATTCCGTCATTTTTGACTTATTCTACATGTACTAAAATTGTTTAATACTTATTTTAGAATTACCTTGTATATTATATTTATGATATAACTAGTTGTATTTTAAACTACAGAGTATTTAAATTAAAAATATTCCTTTAGCGATGATTTGGAAAGTCGTATAGTTGCAGTCTAATTTTCACTTGGATTCGTATCGAGCTGTCCTTTTGGTATCCAATTAATATCATTTTGTTGTTGTTTTTTTATGTAGATGTAGGCCAATAGCGAGTAAGTAATATTCTATCAGCAATTATGTTTGAAGAAGTGCAAGATAGTTATTGCTATCATAGAATTTCAATGCCGGTTAAATTAACAAATGGGTCGAAGTGCTGTTAAATCCTTCGGCATTTAGCTGACTCAGGCTATCGTATTTTAGCATCGCGTTGGGTTGACAGTCCGACAGGCGTATTTTTAATAATAGAGAATTTACGACCATTAAACCTACCATTAAATTCTACCATTCAGTTTCGTTGCAGCTGATTCATTCCTATAAATAACTATAGGGATGCGAGAAATATCACTGCAAAGCTAACCTGATTGTCTGTATCTAGGTCTCGTGCTGGAACGCCAGGGATGCACGAAATTTCAGTTTTTATTTTTTGTTCGGATACCTGAGGTCTGTGTCTCACTAAAAATGGTTATAAACAACTATTTGGACTTTCTCTTTTGGAATTATTGACTGATCGCTGTACTATAAAAGTTTCCTTGCTTAATATTAATAATTTCGACACAATCCAGAATATTTGACAGTTGACTGCGCGCGCATGCTCACCAGATAGTGGAAACACGCTTTTACTTGCATTAGCAATTCAAACAAATGCTAGGGAGTAACGTGGTACAATTGGATTCTTAATAAAATGCTCTCGCTTTAGATAAATTCACTATGCCCCACTTATTTATTATGTTGTTAGTTCCCCTTCTTAATCTAAACCGGATATAAAATGAATGCAGAAGGTTAGACAGGCAAACAGTGATATTTAAGTTGGCAACAAGTGTCCAATTAAATTTTTTTCAAGTACCTACAAACGTTGAGTGCTCCCACGTCTTTGATGCCTTGTTATTTCAGATTTAAAGTTGCAAACGATACGTTATAAAGCATTTATGAACATATTTGCGATATTTTTTACCAAATTTGCTTAATGAAAAATAAATTTCTTGTGTAATTAAGGCTAAAGGCATTATAAGATTAAAAATCTTGTGATATAATCTGGAAGAATAGTTTTCTAAATATGTCGCTGCATAGACATAGTTACTTTTTGTGGGAAATAAACTCTATATCGGCTGTAGTTAATGCATGAAGAAGTTTGTTTTCCAAATTGATGGAAAATAACAGCATTATTACCAATATATAACAAGAAATATCTTCTTGTTTCAATATATTTTGCTTTGTATTGTGTAGCTCACAGCTTCAAAATGATCAATAACCTAACACAGTGTCGTTCAGATATCCTTGTTTTGTAGAATCCTTGCTATCCTAACCATACTTAATCCAATTATAATGTTCAATAATGGAAACAAATGGATTTCCCCTAAATTTGGATCCCAATATGTGAGATTAATTTCTAAAATATAATATATTGTAGTTGTAAATAACCATACACACTGTTTTTGGAATAAAGTGTGCGAACTTTCAAATCCGGAAAAATCGAGAAGGCTTCGGAAATTTAGAAAACTGATCCAGGCGAATACTTTTCGTTTAAAGTCAGATATTATTTTGTTAGTAGAGCCTTAAAAATTGTATTTTTGAGCATATACTCAAATAAAATCATTAAAATAATGAGTAGTATTTTGGAAAATGTAAACGCGGTTTCATTTTTGGTCACCATTTATATACAGGGTGTCCGGAAATGACGAGGGCGTTATCAATTTTTTTTTACACCCTGAAACCCCGCTAATTTTGTGTAGAATCACCCTCAGGAATATTGATGCATCATTTCCGAACACCTTGTATATTGTTAAAGAAAAGGTGTAACATTGAGGCACGTACACACTCAGACTTTCGTCGCGTAACTTCAACACGACCGTGTGAACGGAACCCTGTAACCACGTCGCGTAACATCACAGCGAACATGAATATTCGCAGCGTATCTAACACTTGTTCGAGATGAATGTAGGTAACGAGGTTTTGTTGCAAGTGAGTACGCGGCTTTATATTTTAATAGAGGCGTTATTCTTAGAAATAAAGAATATAATCATCGATTTCAAACAGTATTTGATAAGTGTATAGACGTGCCTGTTGAAAAGGATTACAGACAGCTGAAAATATATTCCAATTAGTTTCTACAGTTGCTTAAAACGTCTATTAATAAAATTTGTATCTCCTCTGTGCTCAATTTGCCGGTGTAGTGGAATAATTTGATAATCTCAATGAAGAGGCATCTCTCAAGTAATCATTGCTTTTAAGAGATAAATAATGAGAAATAGTTGAACGAGATCTACAAATACTTCAAATAATTACTTCTATTAAAACTTCCTTATTGCCCTGTCTTAGGGGGATAAGTAAAAAGTTTGGTTTCCTGAATATTTCAACAAACTGGAAACCTCTGGAATGGAAGTTAGTTCATTCTAACGGATACAACAGTGATTTACAACCTTTCAAGTAATTAAAAAGAAAATACAAAAACTTTTTTTTTATTGTTAATTTCTTTTAATAGAGTACCTACTACGGCTCAACAAACATACACAAGGTGAGTTATTCATAATAACGGTACATAGCTTAAGGACAGATTACAGATTGTTTATGTCAAAATATAGCGAAGCTATACTGATATCAAGATTAATACACTTGTCCCAATGCTAGCTTAGTTTCACTATTCCTCAAACATAGCGAAGCAATGCTTTGTTGAAATATTAACTTATTATTGTATAATGTTTTCTTCCTTTGAATTTTTAAGTGGCTTGAAAGAATTACTGCCAACATTTGAAATAATATTAAATAATTTTGAATAAAGTAAATAACACTGCATTAAGAAAAAAATAAAACTGAAGTACATAATTAGTATTTCAGTGTTCTTGCTATATTGTATTCCTTTATAAGTTAGTTGCTACTCTACCTACCTTATAATAAATAATTAAATTCGTCTCACTCAGTATTTTAATTATTATTTAAGTTTAATTATTTATTTAAAGAAAGACTGTAGCAAAACGTGTCAAGCCATTCTTAGGGGCACACAAGACATATACCACTTTTAAGCTTGTTAGCTCGCCTCAGTAAACCATTGTAGCCGAGGCAACCGACGACTTGTCTTGAGTAGACGTGATGCAACATGTAACATGACACTCTGTATATATACTTTGTTAAAAATTGTTTCGGGGTAACTAGAAGATCGTTTGCTTATTTAAAGCAGCAGAGTTTTTGGATTTAATTCGATGTACAAATTGATTGTTTGAACAAAAGTAATTAGGGTATATTTCAGGGTTAAATCATGATTTGTCCCGGATTCGAGTTCCCATAGAAACACCCCAATCTGGTTGTTCTATGTTAAGCCTTGCAAAAGTTAGCAGCAGAAGAGAATTAAGACCCATCAGAGTGTCTATTGTTGCAATTTTCAAACTTGAGAACAATTGATAAAATTCGTGATATCGACACTTCCTTTCAAATGATTCTGTAAAAATCCGGGATTTATTTCCAATACTTGGCATAGCCTAAAGAATACTGTACAACTGGTCTCATAGCAAGGTCTAAGTAGGTGTATAGTTGTTCCTATATTGTGTATATAAATCATCTCAATTACGTTACTAGGCGGCTAAAATACAATACATTTTTCTGTCACTCCATTCTGAGAGTAATAGGTTGGTTGAGTTTGCATAATCTCACATTGGAAAATCATCACGCTATAATTTTTTTTAAATTCCTAGACGCAGAAGATTTACTGCAGTATTTTAATCATAATAGTAACTCTACAACTCATTCTAAAAATATGGATGACCAAAACTTGTGTAGGAGGAAGTACAGCATATTATAACAGCAAATTGCCATATTTGAAGCTACTTAGCGTTAATAAGCTTACATAAACAATATTTAAAATCAAATACACCTGACTTTTAGCGTGAACGTGTTTACTTCAATAAAAATAAATTAAATAGCTGTAGGAAGTAACCGATTTAGTTTTAACGTTTTGAATATGGTTACAACTGTATTAAGTTAAGAGTTTCAAGCGATGTTGGTTATTCATTTGATAATAGTGTTACTTTACAATATGTTATTTAACGTAAAATATATAAAAATCTATCTTTACGTATTTTAATTCCACAATGTATGCTTTTAAAGTCAGAATTGTACTTCAGGAAGTAGTAATGAGAATAAAACGTAAAAATTTACAGTTGTGGGCCAACATAGATGTCCACTCTGTAGTTATTTTGCGTCTTTCCAGACCGAAGTCTGTTGTTTTAAAATACAAGGCGTTCGAAAAAAGTATAAACAAAATAATTATTTTTTTAACACTATACAATGTGTCTCTTAAGTAGAGGTCAGAAATGTAGGAGCATATTCTGTGGCCAAAAATATGTTTTTTTTACAGGCCTGTCAAAAACTTTCAATCAATTTTTTATTTCTCAACCTCTTGAGATAATTACAAGCACCGTGTTGTGATTCAATTTTTAGTGGCGAAAAACCCTCGGAAACCCTTTGAAAATTGCAGGTGGTGTATGGAGACGAGTGCATGTCGAAAACACGCGTGTTTGAATGGGCAAAACGCGTCACCTCTCGCATTGACGCGAATGTTGACCGTTTGCGTGCACAGATCACGTCTGATCGGCGCCTAAGCATTCGTGCGTTGTCTGACGAGTTAAACGTAACAAGGAGACCGTTTGCAAGATGTTACACGAAATTTTGAATATACGAAAGATTTGTGTAAAGTTCTCACCCGCGATCAGAAAGACATGCGAAAAATCGATCTGCAAGGATGTCCAAGTCACGACTGAAGGCAATGTTCCTGCCAGACAGTGACTGGACAGTCTATGTTGGTGTCCTGGAACGGCTGCGGGTCCGCGTTTTCCAAGTGCGACCCGCACTCGCCGAGAACGGCTGGATCTTGCACCACGACAACGCGCCAGCCCATTCCTCGTTCATCGTGCAAGAGTTTTTGGCAAAAAAAGCATTCCAACGTTGCCACACCTCGTATATAACAAAAAGCCTTTATTTTTGAACAGAGAATACCCTTCTTGATTTTTTACGTCTACTTAAAAAACACCCTGTATATAAGTTTCAGGTTTACGGAACCCTCGCAAAATTGTTATTTTCTGACAGATTTTGATAAGCTTGGTCGTTCTCGATATGTATTAAAGTGAGCGTGTAACTTTATTTTGTAATCAGAGCCCAACTACGTCCACCGAGCGGATGTTTTTTTCGAACGCCCTGTATTTTATAAGAACAAAATTCGGCGGAGGTATATTTTAAGCGATCACTCTATTGGTTGGACAGTTTTAAAACTAGCTGTCACGTAGTCAGTTAGGCGACGTTTTCAGATATATCCGCATTAAATATTTCACTCACCTTTCGAAATAAATTTAAAAATGGGAGACAACTGTATTACGCTATAATCTTTGATGGAGATTTACGTTCTTGGTAAAAGGCAAGGAAATATTCTATAGAATAAAAAACGATTTGGTGCTAACTTAATGGTTAAGCGTAGGTGCGGGATTCTGTTTGCTGCATGAACGCGGGAATAAGCGTGACGAGGACTTACGTGTGGTGAACAAGTGATCCCACCAGTCGGTCCTGCAGAGATAGGCCTTGAGGTCGTCGGCGGTCCTTCCAACAATGACGACGGGTGGCGCTACTAGAGTGCGAATTATCAGGAATGCGGTAAAAATTGTCAGTATTACTCCCAGCCTCTTCAGCAGATTCGTATCAGTGATCTTAACGGCTTTGGCGGAACGAACTCGGAAGATAACAGAAATTCTGAAAGAAAATCATTTTATTAAGTGTGAGAGATGGGAACTGAAACGGAAGATATGCGCGCAATAACTTGAAAACTCCAAGCGCGTCTACACTCATCCACACAATTTGGAACCGGGTGAACGCTCTATATGCTAAATAACAGCTGCGCGTATAGCCTTATCGACCTATTTCTTGCGTTTCTGGTAGGAACTGACAAGAACTTGGATCCTATAAAGTAAAAATAGAAACAGTTTATCCGAGTTTCCAATTGTTACGCCGCATACAGGGTGATTCAGTCATAATTACATTAATTTTAACCACGTATTCTGAAGGACTAATAAAGGCAGAAAATCGAAAACTTTCGAATTAATGACTGATGGATGAAGAAGTCGAGCCGCGTACATCTGTTTCAGATGCAGTCGATGGCGGGCTCGCCTGAATAGGAAAACGGATCCGAACAATATTCGCCTTAATCCGCCGGTAACTTAATTAAACGGGAATTTGCTGCCAACTTCTTAGCTGTGCCGAGTGTGCCTATTACAGTATATCTTCTAATGATTTCCTACACCGGGTGTTTATAAAAATGCAAATGTAATTATTGTTTTTTTTTTTGTTATTATTTGGCGATTCTGCAGCTCTACAGCGCTTGTAAGATCAAGACTTGGATTGCCAGATTGTTGATCACTGAATAGGTATGTCTCGGACTGTTTTTTGTTGGCAAGCATGAAGGTTCTTTTATTACTGTCTATTTAAGTACAAAACGTTTCAGTCTCTCTTAATAATTTAACTTGGTGAGTATTGGATTTTGCTTCACTATTTTTGTAACGAAATGTGAATGGTTTATTTTGATCCGTTGGAGTTTTGGGGTTTATTAATGGTTTGAAAATATTTTTTCTGGCGTAAAAATGCATTTATTTTTTTTAAATCGCGTATTCGTATTATACTCATTTTCTCTATATTCTCTTAAAATTAATGACATTATGACTGAATCACCCTGTATAACAAAAAGTAAATTTTCTTTCTCATTTTTTTTGCCCTTATTTCAAAATGTAATACCAACAGCTTTTTCACATGATTTTTATTATTTAAAATAAGGTTTACATCATTATTGCAACAGTGTCAATGAAAGTAAGGGTAAAAACGACTCCTTGGCTGTATCTACCATCCTGTACCATTAAAAAATATCTAAAGTGATATCAAATGATGTAGTCGCCCATATAAAATAGTTTTTTTACATTAGTTCAATTTGTTAAATTTTTTTTGTCAACGTGAGCAACTAAATCTCCGTTTTCATTGCATGCACGAGTTTTGTCTGGCAGTGTATACAGTATCAGCACGGCAATTCACATGGTAACCCCATCGCCAACTTCGTTTTGCTCTCGTCAAACAGAAAGATATTGTTTCGCAAACTATGTTCGTATAGGGAGAATATGAAATTTTTATAAATTCTGTAACGCTGAAAAATCTTGCGCCTCTTCTTCGTATTTGATTTTCCTCGTTTATCGACTTCGCATCTCTAAACAAAACAGTTTTTTTACGGCTTAAATATCCCTTTAGAAATAGGAAGATACAGTATACCACTAAGAACAATGGATGTGGCATCTGACATCAATTAATTGTACTATTACTAGTACATAGGAAATAGTTAAATAATATTTATAATTTCTTTGTTCTTATAAGAAAATCACTTCAACAGCACTCAATTCTGGTGTTAAGACAATCAAAATGTCACACATTATCCTGCATCTTAGCTATGCAACCATCAACGCAATAATGGCATGTCTACCAACTGTAATAGCTGCTGTTCTCAGTTCAAAGCAGTCGACTGTTTTCAAGGAGAGAAAAGGGAGTTTAGCCCCATTTTGTAAACATTAAGTTAGAATTCCGAAATACATTTTTTGTCTTCTAATTTGCCTCATGTTTGTGCTTAGTGATGGTTAACTCTGTATAAAATGCTGTAAAATAGGATAAAAGTTATTTGAACCAATAAGTGAATATCTATAAAAAAGGCTGGGAAAATATTTGTAGACATTGCAAAGTTTACAGTTATATGAAAAGTTTCTAGTGCCCTTGCCTGGTTCATACGAAAGTGTGGTGTATGTGAAAGCTTAAGAAACAATGTGTTCTTTAATGCATGAAGTTTTAGGAACAGTTCTAAGGATGTATTGAAGTTATCTTTATTTTAAAATAATTTATGTTCTGTTGCGTACATGACTAGTTTTAATTTTGGTCGTGCAACCGACTTCTGTGTTCATGAAAACTAGCGCTATTAGTTAAATATGGCGTTATAGTTATTGGATTATCTCAGTCAACTACATAGCTTAAAATGGACATTCGAACATCAGCAATTTATATTCTGTTTGTGTGTTATGTAGCCGGAATTGCAGTTTACTGTTGACAAATGCCGTTACACAAATCATACATCATCTCTGTACAATACCCAAGTGAGTTCTGGACTAATTAATTCCGTTTAAAACTTCTCCCCGAGCACATATACTGATTATAATTATATGTAAATTAAGGGACGAAATTTATCAACACGCAAAGGATACCACAAAAATTCTACTCGTAGACATGAGTCTAGTAATTTCTGTTTATGGCCTTTATATACAGAGCGATTCTTAGCCTATACGCATGAAAATGGATAATTATAGCTGAGAAGAAATATTGACTATTAGTCCCCAAAATTTTCACCTAATTCGTTACGTAAGGGGTAGATAACACAGCCCCACAAAAAAAAAGTTCATACACAAGAGAGTGACATATGTATTCCCATATATTTTTCGACGCTGAATCCGATCCCGAGCTCAGAATTGAGCCTACACGTCTGGAAATGATCCCAGGGGCCGAAAATGGCCTGAGATGCGGTTCCCGGGATAAGGAGAAGTCGACGCTGAATTTTGGAGCTAAAGCCGGATTTGTGCTTGAAAAGTTTATAGCCAACTGAAATTCCGGGTTTGGGTCCGGGAAAATGACCCCTTGGGATGGGAAAATGACCCCTTGGGGCGGGAAAATCCGGTTTTGGACGTCCCGGTCGCGACTGTGGTATTTTCGTGTGTTTTTCAATTCTAGACCTGAGAGTGGGTGTGAAAAGTTTTTGGTCAGCTGAAATTCCCAGTTTGGGTGCGGGAAAGTGGTCCATTGGGGCCGGAAAATCATATTTCGGACGTACCAGTCGCAAAAGTGGGATTTTCATGTATTTTTCAATCCTGGTCCTTAGAGTATGCTCAAAATGTTTTTGGACAGCTGAAATTCCCAATTTGTGTCCGGGAAAATGGCCCATTGGGGCCGGAAAATCATATTTCGGACGTACCAAACGCAACAGTGGGATTTTTATGTACTAATTCCTGTAACTTAGACTGTGTTTGACAGGTTTATGGCCATGTGAAATTCCCTGTTCGGGACCGGAAAAATGACCCTTAGGGGCCGGAAAATCGTGTTTTGAGAGATTCCAATCGACCAAAGGCATTCCAAACACGGTCTGGGTGCCGGAAGTGAAAAGTACATGAAAATACCAATGTCTCAACTGAGACGTACAAAACAGTTTCTAGTGCCCTTGCCTAGTTCATACGAAAGTGTGGTGTATGTGAAAGAAGCTTAGAGACAATGTGTTCTTTAATACATGAAGTTTTAGGAACAGTCTCAGCTACAGGAATTAGTACATAAAAATCCCACTGTTGCGATTGGTACGTCCGAAATATGATTCTCCGGCCCCAATGGGCCATTTTCCCGGACCCAAACTGGGAATTTCAGCTGACCAAAACTTTTCACACCCAGTCTCAGGTCCACCGTTACACAAATCATACATCATCTCGTACAATACCCAAGTGAGTTCTGGACTAATTAATTCCGTTTAAAACTTCTCCCCGAGCACATATACTGATTATAATTTAGCTCCAAAATTCAGCGTCGACTTCGCCTTATTCCGGGAACCTCATTAGGATCCACAAAAATTCCCCTGGGGCCAATTCCAGACGTGTAGGCCCAATTCTGAGCTCGGGATCGGATTCAGCGTCGAAAATACATGGAATACATATGTCACTCTCTTGTGTATGAACTTTTTTTTTCGTTACGTGGGGCTGTAGATAATGGGCGTAATAACTTGTTCGATGTAAATTTGACTGGTCATATTCTGTGGTATGCGAATTAATGGTGTGCGGCGGTTGAACATCATTGCAACAACAATTCAAAGAAACACTTGGCTGAATACACTGCCAAACTGACCAGATTTGTAAAAACATTGGTAATAAAGTAAAGGTTCATGATCTGCAATTTTATATTGTCTTTTTCGTTTCCTAAGTACAAGTACTTTTTTACCACATTAAGAAAAACCACTAGATTTAATCAAATCATTTTATATGCAGGGAGGTACAAGACTTGACGTTGTGTGTATGTTTTATTAAATGTCTTTAGGCATAGGTAAAACCTTAAAATTTAATTCCACATATTGGGTAAAACTGAACAATTCGGGTTTTACCTGGGGATTTGTTTACTCTGGAAAAAAAGCCTATTATGTCTGGTTTGTTATTCCATCTGCAATCCTTCTTTCGCTACTAAAAATCATATCCATGTGCTGTTTTTTAATTCCAATTACATCCTTTTTTAAAGACATGTGGAGATAAAAAAGCAGTTGCTGTACCTGTATTATTATATTTTTTTCTCGTTAGCAAGCTCTGAAATTGAAAGGGGAACGTCGGCCATGTTTGTAATATGCATATTTATCATTTAAAATTGAAAGCTGAAGTTTCTATCTATAGCATCTTGAATCTAATAATATTTTTCTTGCTATTCGTTTTTATCTTGAACCAATTTACGAAAGAAAATGTCGAACACATTCAATTTAATTTTCCATATTCTGTTTCTTGCAGGCGTTCGGAAATAGTGGATTCACTGAGTCATTTCGTGGCAATATTATTAATTTGCAGTTTTATAAGTTTCGGAACATCGGTGAAATTTATTATTCAATCAGTTTGTTTTGATGTTTTGTTGACGTATCGCTAATTGGTATGTTAAAGAAAATATAAGAACTTTTTAAGCCCAAAAAAATTGTTTTCTGTGTAGGAAAATCCACGAATTTTTTGTCATTAAAAATAGATTACGACGAATAACAAGACATTTCAAAGACGCAATTGGCAATAAATCAAGAATCATCTTATTGGTTGAAATCTTCAGATGTCACGTGTATTCGTGCACAAATAAGGGTGATTTAAGTTATAAATTAAACCGTGCATTTGTTTTTAATGATGTTAGGTTAAGTATCATAAACATTCCTTAGTTGAATTCATTGAGAGAATAAATCTTCACTCTGGGATGATATATTATCTTGCCTTCTTAGGGTTCGGAGATATATGTGATCCAAGTTAGTCATGAAGGCTTAAAATAAATAATAAACACGAGATTTGTAGGCATTAGGATTCTGAAGTTCGCGAAACGTGACTCAAAAAATGTATCAATCATTTTACCGACTCGATTTATCTTATTGTTAACCTTATTTTAAAAATAAAAGTAAATGTTTTACTTTTAATGTGGAGGGTAAATAATGATAAGTCCCCAAGACTGTATTTTTGTCGAGATGAACGATTTTTTAAATAAACAGCACACCAAATAAGTACAGGGTGTCTACAAATGGGATGAGGTAAGCTCCTCCGACTAATAAGAAAAAAATTTCGATTAAAAGTTTATTAGAAAAAAGAGAGCTTTTTAAGAGGAAAAAAATTTGGGTGTTTCTGGAAAAAATATAATTGATGACGTCATTAGTCGTTTCTGTCAAATGCCAAAAATAATACTTTCGATTGAAAATTAAGCTTACCTTATCTCATTTAACAGCATGTGTCTCAAAAGTAATTTATTTTTTTTGTATCTTCACAGTAGGCTAATACCATGGAGTTTCAGACACCCTGTACAATTGAAAAACAATGAATCTGTAAAAGATTAGAAATTACAACTTTGAAAAATAAAAAAATGTAATGTACAATTGAAACGTGTAAAACATTCCAATTCCTTATTCCTCATTCCTTAAAAAGTTGTGAAGAACGCAGCTTGTGGAAATATTAATCTAAATTGTCCATTGCCTTTCAAAGTTTAGCAGAAAAATGTCGAAAGAAAAGTGTTGAAATGGAAAATTGATTTGTACGTCATCACTTCACCAATCGCTGTAATTGTCAGCTCTCATACATGTTGAAAAGTTTATATGCGCTGATTTAAATGCAAGCCACGTTCTCTACGCTGAAAAGAACTTTCGGCGAAGTGGAATTTTGATAAACAGATAAATTAAGATGTTTAAAGCCCACAAAAATTCAACCCAACACTCTAGTTTCACTTAACGCCTCAGGTGCTGAAATTATCCTCGTTACCTGTTCATTTACTTTCATAAAGTCTAGATTCACCCAAGTTTGTGTAGTACCCACCTCGTGGTAAAAGGGTTTTGACTATTATTACAGCTCACTTCGGTTGTAATGTGCTCAAAAGACCTGGATTTAATAATAATGTTTTTATCTTTGTTCTTATAACATCCTATTTAACGTCACTACTTTTTTTTTAATTAGCTCTATTCTACGCATTGTATGTAAAAACACAGCCACACAAAAAAAAGTTCTGTGCCCGAGCTCTGACCTATGGTTCCCCATGTATTTTTGTATACCGAAACCGATCCCGGGGTCGGTATAGCCCAGATGCTCCATATTTGCGCGCTACGGTCAAAAAAATTACTAAAATTTGGCCATTACCTGGAAATAAGCGCAAAGCTTTATCTTCGTGCCATTGAAGGGTCCAAACATGAATTAGTTGTTGACGTAGGAAGTATTGTAGCTCCTTTCTTTCTTTTTTAATTTTTTTTTTCATTTTTTTACTTTTTTTATTTTTCTTTATTATTTTTATTTTTTTGTCTATTCACTGTGCCATGCTACATAAAGACAATCCTCTTAAATCAATTCGATCCTGAATACGGTGAAATCATATGATTTTTTCTGGCAATTTGAAATTTTTTAGGACCAATTTTCTGCCAATTCGTGGCCCTCAAGTGACAATTGGGATGTGCGAGGTCCTATCCAACAACTGATTCATATTTGGCACGGAGATAAAGCTTTGCGCTTATTTCCAGGTAATGGCCAAATTTTGGTCTTTTTTTGACCGTAGCCCGCAAATATGGAACGTCTGGGCTATACGGACCCTGGGATCGGTTTCGGGAGCCAAAAGTACATGGGGAACCATAGGTCGGAGCTCGGGCACAGAACTTTTTTTTTGTTTGTGTGCCTGTGAAATTAATGCGACAGTTACAAAATAAGCGTTTAAATCACAAACGTCAAAATAAATGCGACAATTAGTAATCATTAATGTGAGTTTAATTTAGAATGCCTGACCTACTCAAAATAAAATACCAAATAATAACAACTTTCGCAAAAATAACAATAAAAATATTTTCATTGCTATCTCAGAAGCCGTTGACATTGGACCATATGCTTATTCGGCATTTTTGTTACCCTCTAATACTTTGAAACCGACAATAGTATAGTAGTAATACGATACTGGAGTACGGTTTACTACATTTTAAGCGTAGATTGTAACATGATTAGTTAGATGCGGAGATTTGTAGTAACTTTAATTCACGGGAATTGGAATTAGAATGGAAGTGTATGAAGTAACATTGACCTGTTCCCCCGTCTTCTGCAATATGGACTTCAAGGCAACTTTTATGGTCAAATTAGTAAGTTAATGGGGGTTGAGCTTTGGGGAATTCCAGTGAAAGTGGTAGTCTATTCAGTAAAACGAATGTGTTTAACGGTAACTTCAGTATAGACTTACAGATGTCGCTTATTTCGGCTTAATAATCAATATTGAATAAAAAGATAATTAAAGAGAGGGCAATATTCGGAATTTCCTTTGACGCGGAGGTGTTACGCCATAGGATTAACTGGAACCAATTTTTTAACAACGCCTACTATGCGATGCGAAAAGGGATGGACGAGGAGAAAGCCACAGGTGTATGGAATATAAAGTGAGAAGAGCTTTTTATTGAAACTGTAATTAATAATTCAGAAATATAAGTGCCTAACGTTTTAAAATTTATTTTATATGAATACGTAGAATGAATTATGTTTTGAGTGTTTAATACTTAGGACATAATTCAGTGTGTTGGCGTCACAAAAGGTATTTAGAATCGAGTGGAGAAAAAATTATAATTATACATTTAACTGGCCTTGCTAGGGAAAATTAGCGTGGCATTCAAATTAAAAAAATCTGTTCAGTTGTAGTGAGTGCTTCAGAACGTCAGGTCTTGTGTTTCGTGTAATTAAAGTCATAGAATTTCATTTATTAGAGCAGTTTTATTCAATTGAAAAGTTCGGTGGAATTACTGCAGGATTCCCACTCCGATTTGCCGCGTAT
Organism: Monochamus saltuarius; assembly: GCA_025584915.1. Classification (NCBI taxonomy): domain Eukaryota; kingdom Metazoa; phylum Arthropoda; class Insecta; order Coleoptera; family Cerambycidae; genus Monochamus; species Monochamus saltuarius. The sequence goes on along the minus strand of CM046730.1, from coordinate 19,731,558 downwards.
TTCGCGTAAATGCACTTTAGAATCGCTAATTCCAACCGACCTCCAAATTAAAAGCAGCCTCCTCTTTAAATTGTGCCGTATGTCTCGCATCTCATAATCAAATATCTGGCTCGCTAGAGCTGATGTGGAAGATACTAGAGAATATTTAATTTCCAACACGTTGTTCAATCTGCTTTATTCAAATTAGTTTCTCTATGTGAACTGCTAGGTTCGGAACTCATTAAACTCGTTTTATTGAATATTCCTAAACTGGAAACTGTTGCAGTCGTTTTTAAAACAATTCAGGGTGCCGTGCATTTTTTCAGGAACAAACGTGGAGGTTGTATATTTTTTGTATTGCAAAAATACTGCTATTCAATTATTAAAGCATATTTCCCTAACGAATAACTAATATTCCAGATGATCATATTTGTATGTATTATTTTAATCATTACATATTTTTTTTTGCAAACTGCCACCACCACTCATCATCATCCTCATACTCCTCCTCCTAATAATCCTTCTCCTTCGGCTCCTCATCCTCCTCCCCTTCCCCTTCCTCCCTCATTCCCCTCTCCCCTCCTTCTCCCCTCCCCTCCTTTTCCTCCCCCTCCCTACACCCCCTCCTCCTTTTCCTCCTCCTCCTCATCCTCATAATTTTCATCCTCCACTCAATAATTACTCAAATATTATTATTAGCTTTTATAACTGTTTTACTGTATAGAAACTATAGTATATAGGGTAAACCTTTGAGTGAAGTAGGTGAAAGCTTTTAATATACATAAATCTTTTGTTTTAGATATTTGTTGAATCCAACTTTTTCTACGCATTTTTGTTCCTTACCATATCCAGATAATTGTAATTAATTTGAATTGTCTCTTTGCCAGTAAAACATCTCAGTATAACCTTTTTTATGTTAATAAAAAGTGTGCCTCTAAGGTTATTAGTTAACATAATCATAATGTATTAAGAGCTATGTTAAGTCAATTACGCCAACTTGGGGTTTGTATAGGAATATCTCGACTAATACGGACGCCAACCAGCACTTAGCTTCTAAGATACGAAAATGACAGCCAAATGCAAAGATCAATGAAATATCGGTACTGACACGATCGCAGGTGTATTATACGTAGTATGGCACAAGGTAGTCTTTTCCTTTGTTTGAAATAATAAGCGTATTAGTAATTACTGTAAAATAATTTGTTAGATTGCTTACACGTATTTTCGTGAAATGTATTTTACTTTACTTTCGGACGGGTCTTATCCCCGACTACGCTCGAATGAGATATAAAAAAGGTAGGAATATTCTTCACCTGGTAACAATGTCAGAAAGATTTTTAAATTCAACTCTGTCCCCTCGCCAAGGTAACATATTTCTCGAGTTTTATAATAATGTTGAGATATGGTTTTATAAATTGCGACAGGCCTTGATTATGAACTTTCCACTTTCCGAAGCAGAAGCAGAAGTTTCATGCTCATGTGGGGCGAACGAGAACGGGATTTTGTGTTCAAAACAGCGACCGAAATGAAAGTTTTATTCAATTTTAGCAGCGACAGTTTTTAAGCAATTATCGAAAGTTTCAGTTGCAACGTAAGAAATAATCCCACATCAGTAATCTGTTGATCAATATACTTTTTTGTTTGAAATTAAACTCTACGTTTAAAAGTGTCATCAATTTTAAATTATAGAAACTGGTGCATTTTTTATTACTTTGGTAATTTTATTGTTTCATATATATTTTCTCAAATTTCAACACCCTGTATCTTTCTTGTAAAGTTCTGCTGACCTTTCAAGTTCATTTGAAACTAAATCACCCTGTATAAATCACAATGCTTTACATTAATTAATAATAACTACTGTAATATAATTATTGCTCTAATTCAGTCCAGATATATATAATTGTAGTTTTATAATTGTATTTTACAATAAACTGTTACATGTCACACATCACTCAGTTTTTTACGCACCATAAATTGCTTAGATAATTATTAGTAACGTGTGTGCATATTAGATTATATTTATATTGGCAACGTGTGATATACACTTCAGACATCAAGCAGTTGTATTGTGTACTATTACATGTCACACATAGTAATTCAGTCTAGATACACATAATTGTAGTTTTATATGTAGTTGTATTTTTACAATAAATTCTTATAATTTTTTTTTGTAAATTTGTATCGAAAGACATTTTAGAGAAAGTAAATTCAAAAATTTCAATCAAAATAGAAATTTACAGAGGATATGTATGTTTATGTAATTTTAATGTAATTTAACATTTAATGTATTATACTAATACTTTTACTGTTATTGATGCCGTTTTCTTTTGTGTACAGGTACACAAAATTGTACTTTTTTTATTGTGACCACAGAAATACAATTTCAATGTAATTTTCATGTAATCTTACATTATTACAACGTACGCTAATAATTGGTTTTATTAGTATGCGGGCCTATGTAATAATTCTTTATTATTACAACTATAGACACATATGATTGTAATTTTGCAATAAAATCACATATTTTGTATGTAATTTAACATTATTTATTATACTAATACTTTTACTGCTACTCCTGCCGTTTTTCTTGTGATTAATATTAGTATTATTATTCCTTAAACTCAGTAAAGGTAAAAAAAATGTAGTTTTTTATTATGATTACAGAAATATAATTTTAATGTAATTTTCATGTAATCTTAGATTACTTAAAGCGTATAATAATAATTGATTTACTTTTATTATTACACGGATTGTTATTATTTTAACTATTGTAGATTCATATGATTGTAATTTTACAATAAGATTACATATTCTGTATGTAATTTTGCTGACACGGAGAAGCTATTGGAGTTTTATTTGGAAAGCGATATAAATTCATATTTTAACCGTGATTAATAGATGTGTATTTGGAGTTTTTCATTAAAACTGCGTAATATAATTTTATAGCGATTAGATATAAAAATTAAATGGCCAGGCGATTAAAACTTCAAAAGAATTTCAAATGTTCAGCGCTACACGGATCATCCGCAGTCTGGAAGAGTAAAAAGAGTTATATTGTCGTCACTTTAATAAAAAACGGCCGAAAAAAGAAACTGGGGTACGGCGCGAACTTTTCTTGATTAATTATTAAAGTATGAGCGAAGTTTTTCGTAAGTATGGCAAAGCCAATAACACAAAATTGGGCATTATCCTTTACTAGAGGCCCCCACTTTGATGTGTATAAACGAAGTAGAGTTAACGCACCGTTTAGTAATTTTACATACCTATTAAGTTTGATAATTGGAATTTATAAAAGTTGCTCACTTAATTAAAATTTTCTTTAATATATTAAAAAAGTAACTCAGTGTTGGCGTGCTGAGTATTTGGTGTTATTCTCAAATATTTAACGTTGAAACTGGAAGTGGGAACAAGTTTGTTCGGCAAATACTTGAGCATTTTATACTTTCGCAGTTTCCGGGACAAATTGTGTGGCATTGAGTGTACCCAGAGTAAACACTAATAGGTGAAAGTGCCAAATTCGCAACAATTTATTTTAATCTTTACGGAGAATTCAAAGAAAACCGTACAGTTTCAAGGGAACGAAAATACTTAAAATAGTTGCATAGCCAGTTACTCTCTATATTTACAGCAGTGGTAATAAAGTTAGTCATTAACTCACCTCCAAGTTTTCAGCATCAAAGCACCGTAAGTAAGAGAAAAGCCGATTTCCCTCAACCAAACTCTTGCAGTACAGGTGTAAATTGTGGGTTTGGGATACATGACGATCATCTGGAATAACAAAGGACATTAAACGAAATGTTGGGAACTATTTCTCGACAAACAATACCCCGTTAAATGGTCGAGATAGTAAGATTAATGCTGCATTTTACTCTGCTGGTATATTCTCTCATTTCTGAATTATTTAATACCCTTTCTCTAATGCCTTTTAATAATTGAGTACATTAACTATACGATTATGATGTAACTTTCATAAAACAAACTGAAATATTCAGCAACAGTGTTACACATTTCACACATTACTCAGTTTTTCACACATCACACATCTTTTAAATAACGATTGTGGATTCGACAGTTTTATATTTATCATCATCATCATCATCAGATGTGAAATACACATCACACATAGCTGGATGTTTTGTGTTTTTGTACTGTTACATGTCACACATCACTCAGTTTTTTACGCACCACAAATTGCTCAAATAATTATTGGCAATGTATGTGCATATTATACTATATTTATATTGGCAAAGTGTGATATACATTTCACACATCAGGCAGATGTATTGTTATTGTTTTATTCCATGTCACACATCACTCAGTTTTTCACACACCACACATCCCTTATATAATGATTAGTAGTGTGTGTATTCGATTGTTTTATATTTATAATCATATTGGCAAAATGAGAAATACATATCACACATCAGCTAGATGTATTGTATTATTGTACTATTATATGTCACACATCACTTTTTACGCACCACAAAATGCTCAGATATATATTGGCAATGTCTGTGCATATTAGACTATATTTATATTGGCAGAGCGTGATATACACTTCACACATCAGGCAGATGTATTGGTACTGTACTATTCCATGTCACACACATCACACATCGGCCAGATATATTGTGTTATTGTACTGTCATGTCACACATATTAGATTATACTGGCAAAGTGTGATATACACTTATACAGCAGGCAGATGTATATCAGTCACACATCGCTCAAAAACGATTAGCAGTGTATGTTGATATTTGATTATGTTATATTTATATTGCCAATCGCACATAAGTTAAACACCTGATTTCATAAAGATTTTAAAATATTTGAATATAAGAAACATGTTAGTTTTGGGTTTGATATTTACTTGAGTGACGTGTGATGCAAGTTATATTTGGTATATTTATTTCAATTTTTTTGAGGAATTAGTGACGTGTGATTCAGTTAGGTTTGATACTCTGATTTAATTCAATTAATGTTCAATTGGTAACTCTTGCGTGCTACTGCTTATATTTCTAAAAGAATATATGTCTCAAATGAAAGTTTCGTGTAGAAACAGTAAAGTTTCCTTTTCAGTCGATGAAAATCCAGCGTTAAGTGGAACCCGGCAGTCTTGGCTGCAATTCAGACGAGAAGGAAATGCCTGCCATGCCCATATTCTTTGTCAGCTATCAAATTAAAGCGTTCTTATCTATCTGTGCAATTCTTTCCTTTAATTAATTTATCAACGCCAATTTTTATTATCCTCAGCTCGGATGGGTCTGGAAAATGTGCTTAGACATCGAAAAGCTTTGAACTCAATTTTTTCTTTTTATTTGTCATTAAGTTCTCTTTAGCAGGAATTGTATTTTGTTTCTAATTTATTACTTTGCAGAATACATCTCAGGTTTTTCGAGTGTTTTGTTTGAATATGAAATTTAGAGGATTGTATAAAATATTGTAATTGTCGCACCAGTTAACAATTTTATATACAAACATACAAATGTAATCCGTTATTACATAACACAGAGCGTTATGATATTATATTTTAAATTTAAATTTGAGTGGATTCCTTGTTTATGTAGAGAATATTAATTTTGTGGTTTCAGACACTACTATGTTATATTTTAATAGTTTTCATGACTAGTTTATTCTTCCAAGATTTTATGATATCTACATAAATGTTACAATGTCTCGATATGCCGTACCGTAACTGTAAAAAAGAAATTCTGTTGCAATTTCATTACTCTGTTGTGCTCATGTTGTCTAATACATACATTAAAGTATTGTGATTAGTATTATATATTTACTAATAATATATTATGCTGTATATTTCTGCATATTCATGGTAATTTTGTATATAACTAGGCCTGGCTACTTTCCTCGCATCACATGTACTTTATAATATACATTTTCATAGAGGTGAAAAAAGTGGTCCACAAATCTCGCATTTTAACTGTAAACGTGATGCTCTGGAGGGCTTATAGCATTTAAACCAGCCCAGGCTGGAGTATTTTTTTCACGGTTCAACCACTTATTTCGCATGATATATAATCTTCCATCCCAAACGGTGTATCGCACCGTTTTTCAGTGGTTAGCAAAAAATTATTCGGGTGTTTTCGCTTATTTGAATCTTAACCCCGCCCGTCATCGTTAATGAAAGAACTGGAAAGATAAAAAGCACGAATTTGCGACCTATCTATTTAGCAGTATTGGCGAAAATAGATGAAATATAACTCACGTCACACGTCACTTATGTAAATATCATGTATTTTTATGCAGATATTCCTATTTCAAACATTAAAGGTAGTAGTAGTTTATACGTGTGACGTGTGCTAACCATCAACTCTAAAACAAAAATATGTGCGTGAATGATGTGTGACGTAAACGTCAAATAGTAGGTTCGCTTGAATGTAAAAAACTGTGTGACCTAACTCCTGATTCTAAATTAACGTTGTTGCTAATTAATGAAACATATCAATATTCTAAACACTCAATACTTTACGTAATGTGTAAGTGGTATACGTTTATGTGATGTGTGAAATGAAATTGTGTATACTAAGTGATGTGTGACTTGTACTTCTGTATATATAAACCATTAATTATAAAACAAGAATCAGTATCGAATTGACCCAAGGATATATTAAATACTAATCGCATAAATGGTATGTGATGTATATAGTCATCACACGTCACGTCATCACATGTCACTAATATGACTATAAATGTAAAATCGTTTGTAATTATTTGCACGCAGTGTTGGGATGAACAGGAGGGTTTATTTGAATGTGTAAAAAACTAAATCGCGTCTCTGATACATTTAGTGTGATGTGTGATACTAAGCTGATTAAATAATAATGTTGTTGCAGTTAATCTTACATATAAATGTTCTAAGCTTTAGTCGTGCTTAGTATACGTTTCAGTGATGAGTGAATAATTTGATAATAGAAGTGTATATTTCTTCATCATGTTAAATAACGTTAATCAAGCCCGATAGTACTTAAAATGTGATAAATAAAGTCCCTAATTATGTATATCTGCTACTGTTGTGAATGTGGAAACATATGTGATAGTTATTAGTGTAATAGTGTTTATGTTCTAGTTACGTTGAATGAAACAGCCAAATAAATACAAGCGGTTAATACATACATAAATATTAGTAAGTGGAACTATGTTGGTACTAGTTTAATATCTCTATTTTGTTATGCTAATCTAATTCATATTGTTTTTTGGCAGGTTACAATTAATACTGCTACTGCAAGTCCTATTATTGTTATTATTAAGTAGGTATACTATATTCATTTTTTCGAATTTAATATGAAAATACATAACGCTTGGAAAAGTACAACTTGAAGAAAAATAAGATTTCAACACAAATATTTCAAATATAAACCGCAGTAATCCAACTTTGGAACACGGATTATATGATTTAGATAGATTTAATCCATTTTGAGCTGCTAAATTAAGGCCAGGGCTGGCATACCGGAAGTCTACTTGTCTAACTTGAGCGGTGAACAATTTACCAACAAAAAACCGACGTCGACCGTCGAATATTGAAAAAGTTTGGAGATATTGCAAGACAAACTAAACAATTAAATAGGGAGCGAAATTTCTACCTTTTATTAATTCTCATATTATATATGCAGTGTTAGAAAGTGTAAATGTTTTATATTTGTATATGTACAGGGTGTTTTTAAATGAAGTAGCAAAACCCTGTAAATGATTACGACTTACCGTACTGTATATGAAAAATGCCCCGAGTGCTATTACACGTAGAAGGACAGGGCTTGCAGCACGTACTACCTGTAACAAAAATACACTGATAACTTGGCTTTAAGAGAGCGATACCTATTTGTCCAAAAATCAGTGGCGTACAATATTTTTTGCTCAAAATTCGTATTTAATGGAACGAACGCCACTGATGCTAATATATTACAAGAGAAATTTATACACGTAAAAGTAGCCCTTCACTATACACTGTTGTGTACCAAATCTCATCTCAATTTCTCAATCGGTTTTCAAGAAATGAAGACTAGTATTTAAGACAGAAAATTTTAAACAACCTGTATCTCGAAAATATGAATTTTTGAGGACCATCAATAAGTCCTCTTAAATCAGAAGTTGAGGGAATGTTATGTAACAGAGAGAATGAAAATCTTGGAGTTGGTACCAATGAGAAATGTATTTTATAATATAATATCTTCAGTTACTGAATCAAATCGTGGCGGTTGTCTGTAATCATATTAAAACTAGTTTATAACAAAGAATGCGTAATGAGCTTAAGTTTCCTTAAATAGAAACGAACTTGCGTGCAACCACCCAGAATAAGAAGCTAAAGGAAAGTTGCTGTGACACGATTATCATAAAATTTGTGTATTTTCCAATCTGCGTTCATTTCTATTTGTGTAGCATCGTTCTAGGACCCCCGACATGCAAGTTGGAATAATCTCACATTCCAGTTTTCGTTTCTAACAATATTACCCAGGGAAATAAGAGACAATAATCCTTACGCCTTCTTTGGTCCTTTGGATAAACAACACACAACTCCGTTGCTATCTGATATGGACGGTTTGGCAGATGGTAGCGAGTTAAAATGGCAGCAACATTCGTCACTTTTATTTCTATGTGTTCTTAAAAAATCGCTACAGTTTCGAAAGTAAGTTGAAACTGTAGATTTAACTCTTGCTGCAAATGATAGCTTAGTCTGGCTTTTGAGACATCCTTTGTATGAAATAACAATGTCCACTGATTATTTTTCCGTAATTTCACACATGGCAGCAACATTCGTCACTTTTATTTCTGTGAGTTCTTAAAAAAACGCTACAGTTTCGAAAGAAAGTTGAAATTGCAGATTGACTTTTGTTGCAGATGATCGCTTAGTCTGACTTTTGACACATCCTTTGTGTGGAATAACAATGGCCACTGATGATTTTTCAATAATATCACACATGGCAGCAACATTTGTCACTTTTATTTCTGTGTCTTCAAAAATCGCTACAGTTTCGAAAGTAAGTTGAAGCTGTAGATCTAACTCTTGCTGCAAATGATAGCTTAGTCTGACTTTTGATACATCCTTTGTATAAAGTAACAATGCCCACTGATGATTTTTCAATAATTTCACACATGACACCAGCATTTGTCACTTTTAATTCTGTGAGTTCTAAAAAATTCGCTAGAGTTCCAAAAGTAAGTTGAAACTGTAGATCTAACTCTTGCTGCAAATGATAGCTTAGTCTGACTTTTGATACATCCTTTGTAAAGTAACAATGGCCACTGATGATTTTTCAATAATTTCACACATGGCAGCAACATTTATCACTTTTATTTCTGGGTCTTCAAAAATCGCTACAGTTTCGAAAGTAAGTTGAAGCTGTAGATGTAACTCTTGCTGCAAATGATAGCTTAGTCTTTTGACACATCCTTTGTATAAAATAACAATGACCACTGATGAATTTTCAGTAATTGCACACATATTAAAAGAAAAATTACTTAGGAACATAATACAGGCAGATATTAACCTTGAAGTTGTTCTTATTGATTGCTTTCGTGTTGTCTTCTCGTGTCCTTTCTTACACATTTTGCCAATCAGTTTTCTTATTAGTTAAGATGTGTGCTGTAACAATTTTCATTTCCGCTATTTTGTGCTGCTGAATTGCCTCCGAAATTGGCATGCTGCGATCTTTATGAGTTCAGAAGATACAAGGGTGGTGGGAACTCCGCTTTTTTTTATAAAAGCATTCGTCGCTTGACTTCAGCGGCTATGTAGAACACGCGGGTAGCGACCGTATCAGCTAAATTGATATAAAATCTTGATATTTTACCGAGTTACCTGGGAGAGATGGGTAAATATTTGCAGGATGTTGTATGATTTTAGATATAGATTCCTATGCGAGGTAAAATGTTTTTTAGTAATGCCGAACTTAATGATTAATTTAAAACCGTAAATATGGAATAAAGTTGTTACTAGATTGCGTCGATTTGATACATAACTACAGAATGATCCACAACTTGGGGAATGGAGTCAATATAACATTTTTTTTTGTAAAATCTTTAGTTTCCAAGTAAAAATGTGTTATGGTGAAGACAAACTGCTTTAGCAGTTTCTCGTCTATACGCAGAACGATTTCCGGTAGAGATGTGCCAAGTGCAGCTACTTTTACCGCGGTACGGCAACCTGGGCGTGACACGGGAAATTTCCAACTGAATCGTGGAAGAGAAAGAGGTTCAGGGCGTCTACGGCGTACTGCAGCAGCGTGTCGTATCATACACGAGGCTCAATGTGTCCGTACTATGTACAGCGTGTCCAAGCATTAATACCAGGAGATTAGACGGGGAGGACCGGTACTATGGCCGTCACGATCTCCTGACTTAAATCCCTTGGACTTCTTTTGTGGGGATATTTAAAGAATTAAGTGTATCGTATCAAAGCGGACACTAGTGATGATTTACATGTTACTACAATCTTCGTTTTGAATCATCCTGTATAATGCTGTATTTAGCACCGTATACAAAAAAAACTGAGAAACATATAGTCGTATTTACTCAAATAAAAATGTGGATAACTGTATTTAAAATTTTAGCCAAAAATTATTGCACTTTTTCTGATATAAGCGCACGTTTGACGAGACCACTACACACAGCATTTGAATGGTACAAAAATGTACGTTAAAAGCCATTTTTCTCTTAAAGAAATTGAGACGTTGAGCTAATAGATTTCGCATTTGGGAATGTGATTTTAATTTTGAAAAATATATAGAAACTCATATAATAACCACAGTAGAACCCATTTCTGCTTCAATAAATTTTGTCGGTTATATTCAAATCTTTAACCCGTCTGTAAAATTATTAATCGATATTATACGATACGATACTATATTAAGACTATGTTCTGCTTGGATATTATCCTCAGTACCGTTCTAGAATTTTGTCAACCAAAATCGCCTTCCACATTTCAATCAACTTCTATGTATTTGCAAGGAAATTTTTGCTTTTATGAATGCAGATGTAATTTAAGGCTAGTTTCGCGATATTTGAATAAACTATAAGCTCTTTTATTTTTCTCATACATTCTTCGACAGAATGATTTCATTTTTATACAAAATTGAATGAGAAATATGGTCTACAAAAATTGTTCGTTTACTTTTTTTATTAATAGATAGTAAGTATACTGGGTGTTTTTAAATGAAGTAGCAAAAATGAGACCACAGACTCCGTAGGTATAAATCGATATAGATTTATCTCACCTGCACTCAGTTTATATGTGAACATAGATATGAAGGAACAGCCAATTCAATTGTCGGTCATCCCACCTATGGCATACTGATGAGGGCTAACAAGCCCGAAACAGGTCTGGTGATGTGTCCGACAAGGGTTCTTGGCTGTTCAAACAGATACTGCAATGCCGGTCGGGGCATTAGTCCGCGGAGAGTTTCCTGTAGTATCATTTATAAATATAGTATATGATAAAAGTGCCACGCCCCGTCCAAATCCTTATTTCATTCAACCAGCCTTAATGCAAAGTGTTATCATAAAGAAGAGGTTAAGAGAAAGTTTGCAAAATGTCAGAAGGCGGTATTATTACACTCTTCGTATCTCTATACTTCATCCCGGTATGGATTGTCTCAGAAGAGCAAACATATCCCCTAAAAAATGACGTATCGTTGTTGACTCTAGAAAAACCCTTTATCCAGTATCAAATATAAAAGACACTTTAGATAAATTAGGCAAATACTTTTTTTACAACTTAGGTCGCGTTGCGAAATAGCAAGTTTGTAAATAGACAAGTTAGAGTAAACATACCAATTGTTATTCAACAAAAGGCAGTTAGATTAACTGTATGAATAATACGCCTCATGATTGTACAAACTTTACCTTGTAATTGAAAGTTTCAACAGTAAACAAATAATGAAAATGGCGAATTTTAAAACATACCTTTACATTTCCATATTTCCAAGTGAAGAACACCACAATAGGTAAACAGCATATTACAACGCATGAGAGGATTAGAATGACTGTCCGCATAACCCAATTTAAAGAAACGACACAAGGTCGTTCATCTTCGCACAATTCACAGCCCTCTGGACAGGGGAGGCACTCAAACATGCCTTCTTTTTCGTACTGGCTAGTTTCGCCCTAGAACAAAAAATGTAGCGTTACAAAAACATTTTTTCTGTGTAAAAATGCTAATAAAAAGTTTATTGATGTTGAATGCTGTACATATAGATTACTTTTTAGTTCAATTAGCTGTTTTATCCGTATCGACATGCATCGTGTGCTGTTTTTTAAACTAAAAAACATATACGCTTTATTTTCACGGAAATTGACAATATGTTTCATCACGTAAACAACCAAATGGACCAAATTAAAACTATTTAAAAATAAACATAGATATATTTATGACGAATTTACCGTTATATGCAACAGTATGATTGCTTGCTAAACAAAATAAAGGACTTTATTTAATATTTACGTAGAATACAACGTACATATAGTTTGCTTAGCATACGGTGAAAATATAAAGGCAGACTTGGCTGGTTACCAAAATTGGCTCTATTTGGAGTTTGTGAATTCAACCCGTGAAATTTAAGATAGCGAGACATTGAATTAGATGTTCATGTAGCCAGGCGTGTCATATGAAACTACATAGTTATTTTTAGTCAGAAAAGTCAGTATCATTGTGTAAGATTCTTAAAACTGTATAGAAAGCCATTCAAAATAATCGTTTTGGTGTAGATTTTGGTAGAATTGAATTATTTTTTACCATTAAATCTAAGTTGGAACTCTCTGCATATATGTGCAATAAATTTCTTACGTGCTACGTCTGAATTTCCCAAAATTTAGAATTCGACACTCCGCATTGAGCAGTTTCTGATATCTTTAAAGTTTGCGCAAGATTTATGCCGAATTTCTTATTAAAGGCACGTTTTCCCCATTTCTCTTTTTTAGGTGTCGTAATACGGCCTAAATGATGCCGAATAAAATATCTTCCGATGTATATCCCACTTGTTTTAGGCTTGTGCAAGCATGTACTGCATTCGTAAGCTCCAAGAAATATATTACGTTGTTATGTTATTACATAATATCTAAGTCACAAGCTACATACACAGATTTCAGGATATATGACAGGTTAGGAAAAGTTGTACAGTTTCAAATCGACCAGTGATAACGCAAGACATTCTAGTATCTACAGATCAGATCTTAACGTAGTAATAGATTGAACTAGCTCATATGTCCAACTTGTTTACTGCTTTCCTATTTTGTTTCAGTAATTGGAAAAAGTTATAGAGATTGATTAATAACAAGAAATATAAGCTTGCAATAACGTAACATTTCTCTAAAGCCTTCAATATACAGGCTATTTTTCCTGAAAATTGTAATTCTAATCCTATAATTGTAAGCGTACACTGATAAAGATCTGTATGAAATTTCACTTAACTTTACGTTAGCAACTCGTGGCCATCCTAAGGTTATGTAAAATTACGTAGTCATTATTCGAAAGAAGTATTGTAATATTACATAAATGAACATTGATAAAATTCCATATTATATGATTTTACAACTTTTATGCTAAATTCCATCGTTAATTTTCGACACTATAATTTGTATTGATGTATTCATTGTAATTTTTGTATAAGAATTGTAATATATATATGTAATTTTACTGAATAATTTTATATATATACACACGTCAAAAGTCTTGGACCCCTCATTCTTGTTAAAGAAATCTTTTTGTCAGGAAAACCAAATACATTTGTAAAAGTATATTGTTTTCTGATTTTTTTTTTTGTGAAAGGGATATGTTCGATAAACTGAGTACTTAGAAAATTAAAAACGTGTGACATTTTTGACAAAATTTATTAAATCAAAAAGAAGTAACAAAGCAAGTTCTCTACTTGACTAATAGTCGGTATGACCTCCACCATATGTGGATTGTTCCATTCCTCTTCTGCCGCCACGACTAACGCATGTGCAGTCTGAGTTGGAGGAATATGATTATGAATAGCTTTAGCAACGAAATCCCACATGTTTTCAATGGGATTCATGTCAGGAGAGTTGGCTGTCCAATCTAATCTATTGATATATCCTGCTTCGAGTGTACTGAACCTTTCTTGAGCGATGTGGTCGAGCGTTGTCGTCCATAAACACAAAATGTTCACCTAATTCATTACATAAGGGGTAGATAATATATAAATTGTGCGATGTAAATTTGACTGGTCATATTCTATCGTATGCGAACTAATGGGGTGCGGCAACTTCAGGGGGAAAATGAAGTCGCTGTTGACGACCTGGTTCTCTCCAGACTTTTTGTCGATTGTCATCAGTAACCAGCCCAATTCTGGTTTCGTCTGTAAATAAGACCCACCGCCACTGGCGTAAAAGCCAACCCCTATGCTCTCGCGCCCACTGGAGACGGGCAGCACGATGCCTTGGAAGTAGAGTGGAGACCCGTAATGGTCTTCTAGCACGTAAATTTGCGTTGTGGAGTCGTCTTCGAATAGTAGGTGTCGATATAACACGGCAAAACGTACCTTGAAAGTGGGTCCTGAGAGCTGAAGCTGAGGATGTACGGTGTCTACGAGCATATTGCACCAAATACCGATCCTCTCTTTTATTAGATACTCCAGAACATCCACTACATGGTCTGTTTTCCACTGTATCAAATTCTTCATATCTGTGTACTATTCGTACATCAGATGATCTAGGAATGCCCAACATGTTCGATATCTGATGATTAGAATGTTCTGGCATCACGTAAAGCAGTCATTCTTGCTCGGGTAAACGCATAAATTGTACGTTCTGACATTATAATGTACAAAAATTCAATGGAGCACTTGTATAGGGATCCAAGACTGAATATTAGTTTGTAGAAACTATAAATAATGAATATGCACCACTGAGCTCAGTCGCGGCGAAGCTTTTGCAGAGTCACCACTGAAGATGCCGACAGTGAAGAGCGGCGAAACGTTTGGAAGCATGGGATGCGACCAGTTACAGCGGCGGCTACGGAACGCCTCGGAGGACCACCAGTATCCGAGAAGCGGTTCCGACCGTAGCAGTCGTAATACCAACAGTAGGAACCGAAATCAATATATGGACAGGCCCAGAGACACCGATAGCGGGTCTGTCCCCACAGAGCCTAGCCCGAGAACAACCAGGGCAGGTAAAAGTATCCCAGCTAATGCTAGGGATGTGCATTTTAACTCTGTTTCTGGCAGCTACCAGTTACCGAGGTCACGGCATAACAACCCGGAAAATCACCATGTATCAAATTACAACACTGGCCGTGAAAGCCTAAAACCACTATAGTTCATCAATTAGTTTAAATATTCTCATTTTGTTTAACCTGAATAATGTAACAGAAACCACTTTAAAAATGTATTAATATTTGTGTAGCCATATAAAGAGTGTGTCGACAGATGAAGCTGAAAAGAGTGAAAACGTTTTGCTTTGTCTACCACACCTTAACACAACTAAAACGCATAGGGTTATTTTTATGTATTCTGTAAATTCTGTAAAATTTCATAATAAACTGAGTAAAAGGAAATAGTTGATAGACAGTTAAGTTATAAGTAATTCATAGGTATGTATGACTGTAAATTCTATATTGTAGAGACATATATAAATGTAAATTCCGTAAGTAAATTATACAGTTCATTGAGAGGCTTTGGTGTTAACACTGTTTCGTTGGAATTTTTCGCACTTCAAAGCGAGAAATTTGGTTTAATAGAACCCCTTTCGCATCGATTATTCGCAAGGTAAAAGCTGTTACCCCCTTTAAACGGTCTCTATTAAGTTTATAAGTAAAGCTTAGTACGATATTGGTAATTAAAACGGTGAAGTGACAATGCGGAACGGCGTGCTAAACCCAGCACTCGGTTTGCACCTAGATACGGTCTTATAGATTTATGTTTGGGGTAGATAAGTCAACACTGTTTTCGGGCAGCAAAGACGCTATAATAGTTTATTATCAGATTAGTGGTTTATGTTCATTGTAAGGCAATATTAATGTCTAAAGTTTTGGAGTCAATAGTTTCTGTGGCTTCTACAGATTTTAAATACACTTAATGTAATTTTACAATGCTTTGAACATAAAATAAGGTACACATTTACAACACATTTTTCTGTAAGATTAATGTAATATTTTATACTTAAGAATCATTTTATCGCAATATATAATACTGCTGAGTTTGTACATATATTATGTAAATTACATTACATCATCGATTCCACAGCATGTAAGAAAACGTATAGATTTTCAAGTAAATTTAATTTAATTTGACACTAATTCCACCACGTATATTGCTAAGAACAAGATAAAGTTTGGTCCCTCTAGGGCAGAAATTTATACGGGGTGTTAAAAAAAGAGTAAAATATTTCAGGAGGTAATAGTATGAACCAAAATAAACAGAAAAGTCTTAATAAACATGGGTTTGCAAAGTAACGGTTGCGGAGATATGGCCTACTATTCGTTTTTCAAACATTTTATTAGGAATAAACCGACAAAGGAAGCTTTTAATAAACAAAAAACAAAGTTACAGAAGATGTTCAAAGTGCCCTCCGTCCATTTCCAAGCAGGCACGACATCTTCGTCTCAACGATATTCGAACTCTTTCGAAAACACCCTCCTTGGTTTGGATTTCTTGACACTTTTGATTAATCCGTAGCTGCAGCTCTTCCAGGCTATTTACAGGAGTATCATACGCTAATGTCTTCAAATATCCCCAAACAAAGAAATGTAGAGGGTTTAGATCAGGCGATCTTGGAGGCCATAAAACAGGTCCGGCCCTTCCTACCCATCTATGTGGAAATGTTTGATGTAAATGCTCTCTAACGCCCATGGAAGAATGAGCTGGAGCACCATCATGCTGGAACCACATTTGTTGCTTCTCATTCAAAGGAATGTCTTCCAAAAACTCATACAGTGTTCTGCCGAAAGTTGAGGTAAGCAGCGCTTGTTAATCGGTTTGGTAAAACAACAGGACCTAGAAACCTGTCACCTACAATACCCATTCAAATGTTTAATGAAAAACGTGCCTGATGTCCAGATTCTATTAGAGCATGAGGATTTTTCGTCGGCCCAAATATGCGTATTGTGAAAATAAAACACTCCGTTTTTTGTGAACCCGGCCTCATCAGTAAAAAGAATGTTTGCAAGAAAATGAGGGTCTTCAGCTTCATGACGTAGAAACCAGCGGCAAAAAACCAAACGTGCTTG
Organism: Monochamus saltuarius; assembly: GCA_025584915.1. NCBI lineage: Eukaryota > Metazoa > Arthropoda > Insecta > Coleoptera > Cerambycidae > Monochamus > Monochamus saltuarius. The sequence goes on along the minus strand of CM046730.1, from coordinate 19,714,382 downwards.
ATGATCATTTATTGGATTTAAGGCCTGTACTCGTTGCACATGGTATGGATAAAGCAGTTGCTCGTGAAGGATTCTCCAAACAAGAGAACACTAATTCCCACCTCGGCTGATATTCTCCACACACGCGTAACTGGATTCTGCTCTAGGAGTGGATACCGACCTTGGTCTTCCGGATAAATGGCACTGTTTGCTCAAGGAACCGGTTTCACGCAATCTTTGGTGAATTCTTCCAAACATGCGTTGTGAAGGAATCTGGCGATTTGGATAAGCGTCAACATAAAGACGTCGCGCTTCGGTGGCGATCCCATTAGCACGACCATACATGAAATGCATGTCTGTTAATTCTGCGTTAGAGTAACCACCCATAGCGAAAGAAAACTTGTGCACTGATAACAACTGTCAAATACGTACTGTTTATTTCACTAAACATCAACCAACTATTATAAGAAAATACACAACGTTTTTGCAAAATAAAAAAAGGGACTAAAAACATAAAACATTCCATATCTTCGCAACCGTTACTTTGCGGACTCATGTTTATTGAGACTTTTCTGCTTATTTTGGTTCATACTATTACCTCCTTAAATATTTTACACCCTCTTTTTAACACCCTATATACATACTGAAACGTGAAATTAGTTTTATATAATAGATAAGTCAATACAGTTTTCGGGCAGCAATAATGCTTTGAATATAAAATAAGGTACAAACATTTACAATATATTTTTTTGTAAGTTTAATGTAATATTTTACACTTATGAATAATTTCATCGCAATATATGATACTGCTGATTTTGCACATATCATCATATGTGCAAAATCAGCAGTACATTTATCACCGATTCCACAGCATGTAAGAAAACGTATAAATTTTCAAGGAAATTGAATGTAATTTTACACTCATTCCACCACGTATATTGCTAAGAACAAGATAAAGCTTGATCTCTCTGGGGCAGAAAATATACAAACTGAAACGTGAAAATTAGTTTTATATAATATTTAGTGATACTAAATGATTAATCAGCCGTGTATAAATTGTTGTGGGTAGAAATGTAACGTCATAATAAGACGAAACTGGAAGGCTCTTCTGACGTGAAAATCCCGCCTAAAGCTTTTTGTTCACTTGACGAAATGTGGAGATATACCGACGCTCATCAGTCAAGATTATTGCCGCGATTTTATGTGTTGTGAAGTTTTATTGGAGATTATATGACGTACAGAATTACCTACGAGGCTTGTTCAACGGAAACTCATCCTTTGTTGTACAGGGTATTGGAACAATAGCGGTCAAGGAAAACAGTAAAATTACAATTGTTAAGTTGTTAATTTACAATTACATTGTAAGCTTGGGCAATCGGTGCACGCAAAGAAGAAAACAGTAAAATTACAATTAAGTTGTTAATTTACATTTATATTGTAGTGTCTGTAATATTCTGTGAAATTACATTCAGTTGTTGTGCAGTTTCACATTTAAGCCAGGTTAAATTTGAGTAAATCAAGCAATGACTCATAAAATGTAATTTTATTACAACAGTCATTGTAAAATTATATTAGTTTCCCAGAAAAATGTATACCCACTGTAAATTTTCTATTTCATGGTAAATTATACATATGTGCATTACAGTGACATCTGTAAAATTACATAGATTTGTATTTTTTACGAAATTTCATTACTTTGGTACATTACGTTTGAATTAACAAACTCGGTAATAAATTAATGTGAACGCCTAATCCTGCTAATAAAGACATGTACACAATGTTCTCCTAATCTACTCCAACGTTGGCTAGTAGGTAGCAATAGCTCAAGTCATGTAATCAGCCCGAGATATATCCTTGCTGTCCTGCCTAATGCAGTGTACATTACAATTTATCTTGATGACAATTCCGATTAGTCAGAATGGTAACTTTCATACTCTCATATTTGCGAATTTATTACCTCTGTCTTATGTGCACTTGCATGTAATGTCACTTAGTATTCAGCATCCGTTCTGTTGAATGGTGAAAGCTTTTCGATAGCGCTTCTTATATTCATATTTTATTCCACGCGTTGTAGACTGAATTGAACAAAAACTAAAAGCTTAATCACAGTATTAATATTACACACATGTGGGGCGAATGTTGATATTAACAGAGATACAGGGTGTTGAAGTAAAACTTTTTATCAATTTTGAGCTACCTTATAGAGGACACCATATATCTCCGATGATATTTAGAGCCATTATTTACATTATAAATATACGCTGATAGAAATGATTGTAAATTTACACTAATGTAAAAATATCAAATCCATACTGTATTATAATAATTATCATGTGAATATCATACATTTACATCTTACGTGTAAAATTACATGATTTTTTCTAAAATTACATAACGTTGTAAAATTACATTTTATGTGCAGAAAAACAGCTTTACTATGAAAAAATGCATATTTATAACTAGTAATTTTACATTACAGTTGTAACATTACATTCTATACTATTGACTTGTAATGTAGCAATGTAATATCACTAATAATTTTTATCAGTGTAGCCATTGGGGAACAAAAATGGGGTTCAGGGGATTTGAGAGAAGGGGATTTTTCGTGTCACAGCCTCATTTCCATGATGTGTTCGAAGTACATAGTTTGATATAGGGCGGTAAGGATATTGTAAAAAATGGCCGCGATTTTATAAAATGTGTGGAAGTCTGACGCTCTCTAAAGTATAAAATGATGATGGCTGCAATTTGTCTCGAAATTTACACTGAACCAAAAATATACGTTATTATGAAGCGCATCTTTAATAAATTAAGAAGCCTTTGTTGAATCAACGTGCATCTGTACCATAGTTGATAAACAGTATGCATTAATACTACGAACCATAATTTTTTCAGTGTATTTTGCCTGTGCCGTTAACAAACCGGATAGTAATTTGTACAGAAACAAGTCGAGACTTTTCTCCATTAATTTCTACCAACTGCAAACATTTCCTTAGATGAATATTCGTGCTTCGAGCCCGTTCAATAATTTCGCCATTTATTAAAGCCCGAATGGCCGTTTCCCCACATTTTTCACACAGTCTAACCAATTTCCTTCTGAAATTGTCAAATAGTAAAATTCGTGGCATAACAAATGCCTGACAAATCAGTTGAGACCTTTCTCAAGGCACCATGACATTTAAAAATATGAGCCACTGTCTTCAAATCCATCATATGTTTGCCAAAAATAATTGGAGATGCCGACATAGCAAAGAACTGAAGAATAATGTTGATGCAATCCGTCCAGCGCGGAGGATAAGTTGAGTGGGTTAAAAAATCCTTTTAAAGAAGCATTAAGGGACCGTAAAGGATTTATAATTAAAATGCGTTCCTATTAGTTGCATAACCACGATAAACTTTTATTTTAATAACGGATTTGAAAAAGAACTTTAAATTTGCGTTAAGATGAATGGAATTCAACCACTCATGAATTATAATGCCTGCTAGGAATGTACTATCAGGTAACGTGATCAGTTACATACTGCAGTTATTCTATTAGAGTGTATTAGACAACTTAAGATAATTTGAGCATAGAGCTGGAAAAGCTACTGGCATCTATTTGTGGGGCGAAATTGTCGGGGTTAATTTGTGAATAAATGACGACTTTTGTTGTGTAGCGTCCTCTAGAAAGTTGTTAGGGAATTACGATTAAATTACTGGTACAGCAAGACGTTACACTGGGCTTTAGACAACAGAGTAATTAATCAAAACATTTACAAGAAGGAAGCCACTAATTCTTGTGGGATGACACCGTTGTCACATAAAATTTTACGTTGGTTCACATCGGCCTTAGATAGTAAGATGAAAAGTACTTTATTTTATTAAAAATTAACTATACTTTCGAATATTGACTTTTTGTTTTGCCGATTAAAAAGTAAAGACTACGTTTTTTACAGTGATGTTACTTGAATAATATTTAAGTTAGTACCCATCTTTCGAACCTCAGTGTTGTTACACTGTTAACCAAACTATTTTAACTTTCCGAAAGTAAACAACCGAGAAAATTTAGTGATGCAACTTATAAGAAACGACCCAATACCGAATTCTGGAAGTATTGAATTTTAGAGCATCTATGTCTTTGCTGAGATTTAACAACGATTCTGCATTATAGTCACGCGCGAACTTTTAAAAGAAAAACTTTAAAATCAGCCACAGAATTTAAGTTTTTAAAGTATGTGCACGTTTATAATCAACTAGTCAAGTAACGCCCAGCAGTTCTGTGATTTTCCGCGAGATTGTTAAGAAACAGTCTCTTAAAACTAGACGTAGAAAAGTTATTACTAATTGTTAAAGACGTTGAAATGTTTCCCTTATATATCTAAACTGACAGTGAATTAGCGAAGCGCAAAACATTTCCAATACAATTATTAAATAAGTAAGAATTGTTATTTGTTATAACTGAAAAACGATTTCAATTGTAACATGGCATTTGTTACAATTCATGAGTGTCGATTGTAACACTCCAAAGTGTAGTAACAAGCCGTAAAAAACTATCACATGTATCCAATGTCTTATTTCAGAATTGTAATTATGTTCTTTGTTGAACACTTTATTTGAATAATAGTCAGCTTTGCTTGATGTATATTAAATTAAGTGATGCCTTAGTGTTATTTATAATTTTGTATTCTGCAGGCTGAAAGATTTATAGAAAACTGTACAAATAACGTTATGTGCAAACGAATTTAATTAGTAGGCATAGTCACTTGTTACAATTCACGAGTGCCGTTTGTAACACGTCAACATCTAGTTGTAACAAGCTGTAAAAGTTATCACTTGTATCCAATGGCTTATTTCAGAATTGTTATTATGTTCTTTTTTGAACTGTTATATGGATCATAGCCAGCTTCACGTTGTGGATATTAAATAAAGTGATGCCTTAGTGTTATTTATAATTTTGTATTCTGACTGCTGAAAAATGTATAGAAAACCCTACAAATAACGTTATGTGCAAACGAATTTAATTAGTAGGCATAGTCATTTGTTACAAATCACGGGTGTCGATTGTAACACGTCAAAATCTAGTAACAAGCTGTAAAAGTTATCACTTGTATCCAATGTCTTATTTCAGATTTGTAATTATGTTCTTTGTTGAACACTTGTTTGAATAATGGCCAGCTTCACTTGATGTATATTAAATTAAGTGATGCCTTAGTGTTACTTATAATTTCATATCCTGCTACCTGAAAGATTTATAGAAGAACTATACAAATAACTTTATATGCACACACATTTAATTAGTAGGCATAGTCATTTGTTACAATTCACGAGTGCCGTTTGTAACACGTCAAAATCTAGTTGTAACAAGCTGTAAAAGTTATCACTTGTATCCAATGGCTTATTTCAGAATTGTTATTATGTTCTTTTTTGAACTGTTATATGGATCATAGCCAGCTTCACGTTGTGGATATTAAATAAAGTGATGCCTTAGTGTTATTTATAATTTTGTATTCTGCCTGCTGAAAAATGTATAGAAAACTCTACAAATAACGTTATGTGCAAACGAATTTAATTAGTAGGCATAGTCATTTGTTACAAATCACGGGTGTCGATTGTAACACGTCAAAATCTAGTAACAATCTGTAAAAGTTATCACTTGTATCCAATGTCCTATTTCAGATTTGTAATTATTTTCTTTGTTGGACACTTATCTGAATCATAGTCAGCTTCACTTGATGTATATTAAATTAAGTGATGCCTAAGCTTTATTTGTAATTTAATATGCTGCTACTTGAAAGATTTATAGAGAAACTGTTCCAATAAGGTTATGCTTAAACAAATTTAATAATTAGTAGGCAGTCGTTTGTTACAATCCACAACGGATGTCTATTGTAACACGTAAAAATACAGTTGTAACAAACTGCATCACATTTATTCAATATCTTAGGTTTTCTAATAATTCAGTTAACAATAAATGATCTGTAACGAAGAAAAATCGTCACACTACTTCTAATGTAAACAGTAATTGTAATCAATACAATACAATCGACACCGATTGATATGTTACAGTCGACGCCATATTTAATCTTACACAGTCGATAGGACCATGAGCTTATTCGTCTAAATCGACATCCTGTTTCTCCCCTAGAGTTTAATTTATTTTTTACGTAGTGAAAGGTTTGTGTATAAATTGTTTTAGGCAAATTCTGCTTGAAGTGTGTTCATTAATTACTGGGCTGGCTAAAGCCTAGCGTCTTGGTACTGCTAATTTAATCGTAATTCCTGAATAACTTTCTGAAGGACGGCTACGTTGGGAAGAATAGTCGTAATTTATTTTATAAATTAACCGCCGCAAATCGTGGTACAAATAGATGTGAGCGCCAGTAGCTTACCCGACTTTGTATTTGAGTTCCAGTTTATGCTTGTTAATAATCACTGTTGATTAGACACCAGCCAGTATTAATTGTTGCTTTAGTATACACCGATTCTGCATTATCGTCACGCCCAAACATTAAAACTGAAATAAACTGTAGATGGATGAATTTGAGCGCGAAAGCATTATTTCACTTGTCACTAGCTAAACGTAAACAGGAAGGCTGACGCAACGAATTGTGCTTTCAGATCATTATTTTAAGTAAACGGCTTGTTGCGATGGTTTGACCTATACTATCTTTAAAGCCCCTGATACTTTTCAGTGCTGGTAAAGTAAATTCATGTCTCATAATTCCGAAACGAATATCAATCAAATATTATACAGGGTTAACTATGATTAAGTACAAAAATTTTGACCACGTCTTCAAGGAAGTCTAAAAGATAATAAAACATGTATTTCAGAATTCTAGCTCGGTGTTTAAAAAATGGGGAAAACCCTCTTTTCCTACGGAAAGTCGGCGTCTATGACAATCAATCGTCGTCCGAGATGGTTAGATATGTCAACTACCATGCGGTCGTTTTTTGCAGCATTGTCAAGTGTAAAAACGACGAAAATAAACATTTTTATTAATAATAATGCCTAAGTACCTGATAGATAACAGTTAATCCGGTTAGCTGCAATATTTTGTATTCGTTCTTCGTTCTTTGTGCAACGACACTGCCAAAATTACATTTTCACTCCTTGAGAATATGTCATAATTATCCACTAACATATACATAAAACACTTTATTTAATTACTATAAACCATTTAAAACACAGATTAGACATTTAAAATTATTCACTTCAGAACATAACCTAGAATACTGCATTGCTAGTTGCATACTCTCCAAACCTCAAACAACATCTGAAGTTAGTTAGGTTTTAATTTAAACAAGTAAGAAAACAGAAAATGATACAACATGATACAACCCTATATAAAAGAGCATAAAAACATGGAAATTTCCTCCCAGTGTAGCGTGATGTGAACGCACTGTATATGTGGTATTTGAGAAGGGCAATATTTTCTTTCCCCAATATGGGTTCGTTGAGCTTCAAGTTGAATACTATGGAACCGTTTCTGTAGGTCGCCTTAACTGTCGATGATTTTAATAAAATCCGCTCAAAGCGGATTATTTTTGACATGTATTAAAGTCGACAAGAGCGTCATAATATCCGTGCTAACTGAAATAACATTGTTACGGATATATATAGAGTCACTCTCCGTTAACGTCATAAAGGTTAAAGTAGGTACTTGCATGTTTCCATTTCCATATTGCCTTACGCGACTTCCAACACAATTATTTGTTCCTGAAGTTTTATATTCTTATTTTTACCTTAACTTTTATTATTTGTATGCAAAGGTTACATCTCGCACAGTGACACGTAGCATTTTTGTAATATTAATTATTACTGTTCTGTCTTGTTCATTTTCTTTTATATATTGGTGGAAAATGTCAAGAAGCTTGTGGGCATCAGTGTAAGTGTGTGTTTAGGTTTTGATGGAAAGCAGGTCATTGCCAGTTTGCTCCTTTTTGACAGCTACATTAAGCCTGTGAACACTTTTAGGAAACCGAAATTAGATACACCAGAAAACAAGAGACTATGTTCAACACACCACAGAATGAGTGTGAAGTATATCCAAACATTTACTGAATAGTTCTTACATTTGTTATCGTAACGATTGCATTTATTTTGCTAGAAAGTCGTATCTTTCGTTGTATTTTCAGTCCCATCCTAAAACATAACTTGTAAATGGTTGTCAGTAAAATGGTTGGTATTAATGCAAAATATGCAGATATAAAACTGTTACAGCTTGTTCCAGATTATATTTTACAAGCAATATTGTGTTTATACGACATTAAAAGCACTTTAGGGTTAGGGATAAGCTTCTTTAAAACAGGAAACTTTTTGCTAGTGGGTAAATGATTATTGTCACTTTGCTACACTGAGAAAAATTGTATTTTTGTTTCAACAAAAGATTTTGTTAAGGGTAAATAACACTTAGACAAATTGAAGTGTTACTGTATTGTTTAATTTCACCTATCTTCCGAATTTAGGAAAGACAAAATTGAAGTTGTTTAAAGTACACCGAGAAAATACATTTTTTTGTTAAATTTGCCAGTATTTTGAGCAACGAAAAAGATAATATGTAAAGTGTAACATTGTCACCTTCTTGACATCGATAAACCCTGTTGTAAAATTCATTCCTCGAACTATAAAACCGAAGACCAATTTATGTATTTTCTAAAGAGTGAGACAGCGGAAGCGGTATAATCAAGTACGGCGGTCTGCTGACAAGCTAAAGAGCTTTGGCCATGCATTATTGATACGGCACACAAACATTCTGTTGCATTATGCACTCTTCTGCAAACATACATGTTATTTAGCGCTGAAAATGGCGCTAAGCCACGCTGAATAGCGTGAATCTGTTGGCACTTTGCAAGTGTCAGTACATTAGAGTTGTATTAAAAGCTTAATATCCAGATATTCGTTGTAGGAACGTAATACGTTCATATTTTGTTGGAGCTAGATACGAGGTGTGGCAATTAAGTTCCGGGAATTTGTCAATGAAAAAACAAGCAAATTAAGTTTTGCCAAAATTTTATTATCGCAATATCGGAGCTATAGGGTGGGTGCGACAACGTTGGAATGCCTTTTTGCCAAAAATGAATGAGGAATGGGCTGGCGCGTTGTCGTGGTGCAAGATTCAGCCGTTCTCGGCGAGTTGGGGTCACACACGGAAAACCCGGGTCCGCAGCCGTTCCAGGACGCCAATATAGAACTGTCTAGTCACTGTCTGGAAAATATTCACGATGAATGATGCCGTGGATATCGAAAAAAACGATCAACATTGCCTTCAGTCGTGACTTGGACATCCTCGCTTTCGTTGGCCGGTCTTCACCCTTTTCCATCCACTGCTGACTTTGTTTACGGGTCTCGGGGTCATACTCAAATATCCAGGTCTCATCTCTCTTGACTACCCAACTCATCCAGTCTCTACCGTCGCTCCAAATGCGGGACAACAAATTCTCGCAGATCGATTTTCGCATTTCTCTCTGTTCACGGGTGAGAACTTTTGTGACCATCTTTGCGCAAATCTTTCGCATATTCAAATTATTGTGTAATATCTTGCGAACAGTTTCTTTGTTGGCGTTTAACTCGTCAGACAACGCACGAATGCTTAGGCGCCAGTCAGACGTGATCAGTTCACGCAAACAGTACGAGAGGTGACGGGAGCTCCTTCACGTGTATTGTCTTTTACTGATTCACGCCTCTCCTTGAACCATTTTGCCCATTCAAACAGGCGTGTTTTCGACATGCACTCGTCTCCATACACCACCTGAAATTTTCGAAAGATTTCCGAGGTTTTTTTGCCAGATTTCACTAAAAATTTAATCACAACACGTTACTTGTAAATTGAGTCACTCATTTTCACGACGCGACTAAAAAAGTTACTTCCAAAAAATACACATAAAACACAAACCAAACGTGCTATGGACTTCAACCTTGGACTGAAACTAAAGGTATGGCCCCCTTCTCTAGAAAAACGTTGACGAACGATGCAGTGTGGCCAGTTTCCGAGTTATTACTTAATTGTCACATCTCGTCTAAAGCAAATGTTTCTGCTAGTCAGATTTTAAAGAAACACCTTGTATGTAACATGCTTTAGTGATATTAATAAGGTTTTATCTAATTATCTCCTTGTCTGGTTAATTAGGTATAGGCAGCTTTATTGAACCTAATTTATACGACGGTGGAGGTTTAATCGCTATTTTCAATCAGGCTTAGCTGAAGAAATTTACATAAGTAGTTAGTGGCGGTAGTAAATGTTCTATTAACAATGCATACTTGATCCTAAATGAGGTCATGGGATACTCCAACAGTAAGAGGATTGGGTGTAGCTGCTGAGTTGCCTTTCGATTTTGTAAATTATTGATATTCACCTGTAGGATGAGACGTCTTTTTAGTACGTTTAAAAAAATTAATTGATGGAATGAATATATTTCGAAGCAGATATATTGAATCGGCTTATGCGAAGTCATATTGTACATTTAAATTACATCTAACAAGGGAAACACCCACGTTGAGTTAGCCATTCTCGCTTCGAATTATTTCTATCTAACCGAGTCAATATGGGCCTTAATCTAAACTAAGCGAAACTTTTGTTATATTTTGATATATATTAATTTCCTTGAGCCACGTAATGTGGGAAAAGGGGCAAGGCGGTTCCTCTCAAAACAGGATAATACCATTCAAATATACCGGGAAACATAAATTTTACCACAAACTGGTGATTGGAAAGAATATAGCTATTGTAAAATCATATTGCATGTTGGAAACACTGCATTCTTAGCCTATTTTGCAGGAATCAATACTGTAAAATTACAATTAAATTGGGATACATGTCTGGAGATCTCTAATTGGTGGTCCAAATAATGTTATTTTATTGTAAAATTACAATTGTGTTGAAAACAGTATCTACATTTAACTACATCTATCGGCCGTTCGCTACTCCATGCCGGACTGAAAATGTCCGGGCACGAAGCGTTCTACATGCAGTAGACACCATTGAAAGCTGTCGACCTTTATCGCGATCGGCGAGAAACGATATTTTGCAAACACGGAATTCCATGAAACAACTACTCTGCGGGCTAATGCCCCGACCAGCATTGAATTACACCTGGAAAACCTATAGCAACAGCTAGAGTCATTCGTCAGACGGCCCACCAGACATATACCGGTTTCGAGCTTATTAGCTCTCATCAGTATGCCATAGGTGAGGTATCCGACGAATAATCCTAGCTGCTTTCGTCTGTCTAACCTGACAGAAGGGACCATGATTCATGATGCAGTTTTATTGTAAAGTTACAGTTATGTTGAAAACAATACGGAATCACAACTGGTTACTTGTTAGTAATTTTCTAATTGAATTGTGAATTTACAGTGTTGTGAGGTGAATTCTTCGATCTAAGTGTGATGCACACTTAAGGTAGATTTGCTCAGAGTAATGTAATGTTATAATAGAATTACATTGAGTGTTGGAAAGACTGTGCTCATTAGTTTATACTGCAAAAAGAAATACTGTAAAATTATAATTAGAATACATGTGTGCAATTCTACAGATTTCTAATTGAAATATTAAATAATGTAATTTTGTTGTAAAATTACAATTACGTGTTGGAAACAGTACATTTGTTGGCCTGCATTGCAAGAGAATGAATTTATAGTTGCATTATAAAACTTCAATAAGGTATTTTATTGTAAAATTACAATTGTGTTGAAAACATACAAGTAAAACATGTTATATCGGCAATATCAATGATTAAAATATAAATTCACAGCGGTATTGTAAAGTATATGTAGTATGTCTTGTAATTTTACATTTAACCTAATAGATGTAATTTTATTGTAAACTATAAGTATGTAGTAATTGTAAACGCCACGAGTGGATCATAATGTAAAATTACATTAGAGTTATGCATTATTATACTTATTAATTTTCGTAATACATTCATTAATATAAGGCGAAAATATAATGTAAATTTATCGGGACTTTTGCGCCCTACAGGCATACAAAATAAGCAACAAGGAATATATTTCAATAAAATATTTTGGGTGACAAACTTGATTTGTGGTAGATTCCGCTCGCGACAAAAATAAGGTTAAATTCGTGAGGACAATAACGACAGCTTGTCAATAAGATCAATCAGGACTGTGCCAGCACATTGCAACAAGGCCTTAACGAATTACTCTGTAGCAGGATTATGTCAAGTTTTCGTATCGGCCCCAACAAGGCGGTTGAATATCGCACCTCGTCATGTCGAATGAGGCGTACATTCTTTAATCTTTGCGAAAACGAACAGAAAAATCGTAATTGGAGTCTTGTCAGATCGAGTATGAGCAAGACTTTAAATAAACTCTTGTTTTTTATTTATACAGGGTGCCTGGGAAAATATGGTAAATCTCTCGGGTGCAGATAGGACATGAAAAAATAAGTTCCTATATAATTTTTTTCTACCATCCTTTTTTAGTTTATCAGGGACGGGCTCAGCTTTACAACTTAATGTCTTTTAACCCACTGGGGGCACCCGGTACAGACAAAAAATTTTTTGAATGTACAGAGGGCTCTTATAAACACAATTTTGTGAAAATAAAATCAATAAGAGCAGTTCAAAAAAGATACACTTTCGCACGACACTGGAAATTGAAAATTTATTCTACTCGTAAAAATAAAGGTATGAATCCTCTGTCACTTCGAATAAGTTATTACGTAACATTTAATAATAAAATACAGCTCTTAATGAGCTAGATTATATCAACCAGAGTTATGTAATTATCAGAATAAGCTAGCTAGTATGTTGTATAATTTCATGTTAAACTTCCCGAATTTTTTATCGCGTAGAGCAGAGGTTTCCCCTCTTTTATAAGCCTTTTACGTGCGCCTATTTTGACACCATAATGAATTGGGTAAGTCGATCGTGAACGCTCCTACGAAAAACTAAGTGTGCAGTCTCGACTGGAAAATAATTCCTCTCCAAAAGTAAATTCGCGAGAATTACAGTGTCTCGGACAATTTAGCTTTCCGGATATGTACTTCATAAACAATTGAAAACTGCTGCCATGAAAACACATATTTCTATTGTTCCTTTCTGGGGTCCCTTAGGGCATGTCGGTGTTACTGTGAAAGCTTATTCTCTTCTAAATATTACGGACCTAAATCATTTGTGTTACACTGGATACGGAAAAAGTAAGGAAAAAATCTAATTCGTATTTAAATATCATAATACACTTAAAATTATAAACTTTATTTAAGTGTATATGTATTAAACGTAGTGGATTTTTCTTAATGTGGTAAAAAGGGAACAAAAAAAAGACAATAAAAAATTGCAGACCATGAACCTTTACATTATTACCAATATTTTTACAAATCTGGTCAGTTTGGCAGGGCATTCAGCCAAGTGTTGACTGAATGACTGTGATTGACTGCTTTACATGATGCAGAACATTTTTAATCATCAGATACCGAACATTTTGGGCATTCCTAGATCATCTGTTGTACGAATAGTACACAGATATGAAGAATTTGATACAGTAGAAAATAGACCACTTAGTGGACGTCCTGTAGTATTATTCGAAGACCACTGCACAATGCAAATTTGCGTGCTAAAAGACCATTACGGGTCCCCACTCTACTTCCAAGGTATCGTGCTGCCTGTGTCCAGTGGGCGCGAGAGCATAGGTGTTGACTTTTACGCCAGTGGCGGTGGTTCTTATTTACAGACGAGACCAGAATTGGACTGGTTACTGATGACAATCGACAAGAGTCTGTAGAGAACCAGGTCGTCAACAGCGACTTCATTTTCCTCGTGAAGTTGTTCCGTATGAAGGGGGTACCGTAATGTTTTGGGGTGGAATAATGTTCAGCCGCCGCACCCCAATTATTTGCATGACCAGTTAAAATTACAACGAATAAGTTATTACGTCCATTATCTACCCCCTACGTAATGAATTAGGTGAAAATTTTGTGTTTATGAACGACAACGCTCGACCACATCGCCCAAGAGAGGTTCAAGAGAGACTCGAAGACATATCAATAGATTGGATTGGCCAGCCAACTTTCCTGACATGAATGCAACTGAAAACATGTGGGATTTCGTGGCTAGAGCCATTCATAATCATATTCTTCCACCTCAGATTGATAAGCTAGTCGTGGCGACAGAAGAGGAATGGAACAATATTCCGCAAGATCGTTAACCGCTTGTTTATCTCAATGCACAGACGTGTCAATATGCTATTGGAACGTGGTGGAGGTCATGCCTACTATTAGTCAAGTAGAGAACTTGCTTTGTTACTTCTTTTTGATTTAATAAATTTTGTCAAAAATGTCACATTTGCTGGTTTTTAATTTTCTAAGTACTCGAACATATTCTTTTCACAAAAAGAGATTCAGAAAACAATATGCTTTTATTAACGTATTTGGTTTTTCTGACAAAAAGATTTCTTTAACAAGAATGAGGGAGGGTCCAAAACTTTTGGCGTTGTGTGTATATTTGATATATTTACATATTCTTGAGAGGTGGAGCAGGAAGTAGTAGGGAGGGGGGGAGGAGGAGGAGGAGGATAAGGAGGTGGAGGAGAATGAGCAGGATGACAATAAGAATTGTTGACTCAAGTAATTCATATTAACTAAATAAAACAATTGTTTAAACAAGCATCACTTGATGACAAGTAATTGTTATTCTTAAATGAAGAATATATAATCATATTATTCAAGAATAAGTTAATATTTCAATAAAGTATTACTATACTTGACAGATAGCGAAACTAAGCTAACGTTGGAATAAGTGTATTAGTGTTGATATTTATATAGCTTTTTTCCGTGCTTGGATGTTAAAAATATATAAACGCTTATATTAATATACTTAAGTACACATTTTTTCCCGTGTAGGATCATTGTAGAATTAGATTTGTACTGTACATAAATATTGTTATATCTCTGAAAGGTACCACTTTATAAACAAATTAGTATGTTAAATTAAAATTAAATTTCCTGTACATGTTCCGGCTATGTTTCATATAATAAATTTAAAAAAACTGTCCCTGCCGCTATATATTCTCTCTTGTTTACCAAAACATATGCGCTAATGTGTTGCAATTACACGATAGAATAGAATAAACTTTAAATGTTTCATTTTCTACTAACAATTATAAAAATATATTCATTGTGAACTTTGATTCAACTTTAAATTCTGGGTCACAGCTGTGTTTAAATCTAAAATGCAACGTTTTGGTCCTGAGAATATTGCAAAAGCAACACAACCAAAAGAGGATGAATTGTTAGCCTGGAATGCCGGGCACACTATATTGACCGCGCAACGTCACAACGGTAGTGCAGCTGGACAGATTACAATTTGTATAACTTATTAGTAACCTTTTTCCGCAATTTTAGTAAGTTGAATTGCCAGGACGCATAACACTTTGTTAATAACCGACCATGACACTTTGCTAATAAAGTTGGGATCATCTGCACTTTAATTTAGAAACCAATTGAAAAATCCAGCTAAATTTAAAACAGCTTCTATCACATTGATGACCGAGTGTCGACGTTGAAACGCTCGGACATCCTCATATTCGAACTTTGTAAAATTTCGTTGCGATACACATTAGTCATTATCATTTTCAATGTTTCTAAGATATGGAGGATAGAACAGTCAGAGGAACTTGTATACAGACAATATGTAACCGTGTCTTTTTACAAAATATGTGAAATATTATACGACCTTGCTGCCTTATTCTCATCAAGAGCATTCAAATTCGTCGTTCCTTAGCAACTGAAACCGAGTATATGAAGATTTGTTACATTAGTTTCATAATTCAGACTTTTCCTGCGAAGATACCAAACGAGTGCTTTTTTCAGTCGCGTAATATTTGCGAACAATTGTGTGAAAAAAACCCTGCCCGTATTCCTTCAGAATGTGATAAACAATACGTTCGAATGTCTATCAAAGGATACATTTATATGGAAATGTTATTGTATATAGGACGTCAGGATGTTGGTCGCTATATATTTAATTTTACAGATAATAAATCTTGTTATGTTGTAATTTTGGTTTTTGTATGAATGTGTTGTTATAAATTTTCAATTTTATTAATGTAAGGTTACGTCAATAATAAAGCGTTTTAGAAATATAAAATAAATTAATAAACTGTTAGCAGCATAAAATAATAAGCGGTGTATTTTTCTAAAACATTTTACAATATAGAATAATTTATCAACATAAATAACCACGAATAAGTTTCAGGACCAAATTATTAGCATTGTTACTCATGAATATTAGGAATAAAACTGTGTCCAGATACCTCCTCAACCTTCTGTGATCCTAATACAAAATATTACCACTGCTAGGTACTTATAAAATTTGCTATTAAGGCCAAGTATTGGGAGTAAAAGTATGTCCATATACCTCCTCAACTTTCTGCATTCCGCAGACAAAATGTTACCATTGCTATTCGCGAAATTTACTGTTAAAGTTAAATATTAGGAGTAAAATTGTGTTCAGATACCTTCTCGAGTTTTTGCGATACCGATACTAAATGTTTTCATTGCTACTCATTAATTTTGCTATCAAAGCCAAGTATTAGGAGTAAAATTGTGTCCAGATACCTCCTCAACTTTCTACGATCCTGATACAAAATTGTTACTCAACCAAATTTGCTATTATATCCATGTATTAGGAGTAAAATTGTATCCAGATACCTTCTCGACTTTCTGAAATCTCGATACAAAATGTTACCATTGCTACTCATGAAATTGACTATCACAGCCATGTATTCGGAGTAAAATTATGTCCAGATACTTCCTCAACTTTCTGCTATCCTAATACAAAATATTACCACTGCTACTTTGAAAATTTGCTATTAAAGCCAAGTATTAGGAGTAAAATTGTGTTCAGATACCTCCTCGAGTTTCTGCGGTACCGATACAAAATGGTATCATTGCTACTTATTAATTTTGCTATCAACGCCAAGTATTAGGAGTAAAATTGTGTCCAGATACCTCCTCGACTTTCTGCAATCCCGATACAATATTACCATTCGTACTCAACGAAATTTGCTATTAAATCCATGTATTAGGAGTAAAATTGTGTCAAGATACCTTTTCGACTTTCTGCTATATCGATACAAAATGTTACCATTGCTATCAAGTATTAGGAGTAAAACTGTGTCCATATACCTCCTCGACTTTTTGCAATATACATGCGCAAATAAATACCTATTCCAAATCTAATTATTCACATAAAGGGCATTTGACAAATTTCACCATTATTATTTTAATTCTAAAATCTTTGTAAAACCCAAAATAACAAAGTAGAATCGCGAACAACTGTAATGTGTCGAAAAACAAGTAACAACAGAGCTGCTACAGGCCTTTAATTTGTTAAATAAGTATTTTAATTATAACGTTTGTTAGGCATGCAAATGGTATCTGAGTAGTCAAAACAAGGTCTACATCCATATAAACAATACGTCGTTAGGGATAACAAAAACTAGTGAGCTTTTTCTAGCAAAGCTACCAGACTGATCGCAAAACAAGGACTAGGTGACTCTAAATTCTCTGCTGATCAGCGTGGAAATTTGATTGTTTGGTGAAATAAAGTCGTTTTTAATAGGATTTAATGTAGTTTTAAATTGTCGTTTGGCGTTCTCTCATGTTACAACAAAATAGTACAATTTCAGTGTACTATTATTGCACTAAATTGCTAAATGTACAGGGCATTTCAAATATATGTTCCATGAATTCTATCAGTTTTACATTTCCCTTGATCTTGAGTATTTACTTTTTTAATAACGTATGTTCTGTCACTCGTAGTGTAGTATAAACTGTTGTACAAGAAGGATCCAGATAGTATTAAATTACAGTGGCAGTCAAATGTGACAGTTGATTTTTTTATTTGCTTCTACAGATGTACGATGCGTTATAAAACGTAGGTTTCGTTAAAGTTTATTGAATTGAGCATTCCTCTGTCTCCATTAGGAAAATTGTATTATATTTCTTCCGTAATTGTATTTGGATTTCCTCACACGTAAAAATTGCTTATTTTTTAAAGATGTCTAGTTTAACATAAATATCAATTTACGGTGGTATGTTAAATTTATTATTTAATACATACTTACAAAACATATTTCTCTTAAATATTCATATAAAATATGAATATTTAATATGAATTTTGTTATTTTCCAGCATCATTTTTAGCTTGTTGAAACATTTTGCCAGTTGTTTAAAAATGTATTTCCATATTCATATACCAAATTAAAATCGGTGTCGATTTGTTTTAAATCTAAAATTATTAATGTGAATAATGTACATAGCATTTAATAAATTTGGTTAGATTAAATATATTTAAAATTGTTTTTAGTCGTATGTAACTACAAAATAACCATTGAAATTAATTATTATACTGACACAAAACGAATATTCTTACCACTTCTTTACATGGTCAGAAACATGAACACTCACAAGCGCTTTCAGCATTCTGGATCAGGGGTCAGCAGAAAGATGAAGCTTAAAGGAATACATTTTCTAAATAGAGTTTATAATTGCGTCTCACATTTCTGCACACAAGTCTCACCACGTTGTTGTTATTATTTGTGAACTCAATGCCACTTTAAACAACGAACATTCAATTATTTTCCAACAATTACTTGATCCTTCCATCTTTTGAGGCTTTTGAGACGATATTGTTTATAACTTTTAAGCGGGAAGTAGTACAGAAAAATTTCTCTAATAAGATTTTATTAGAAGAATAGAGCTTTTTAAAAGGAAACAAATTGACTATGTTTTGGAAAAATTATAATTGATGACGTCATTAGTTGTTTCTGACAAATTTTCGTGGCTAATGTAAAAATATGTATTAATTGACTTTTGTTCATTCATCAATACTATCTATGAACCATATTTTTTTCAGTGTTTAATTACTCGAAATGTCAAGTTAAGCAATGCGAGAATAGTCTCATTTATCAACATCATCTTTTTTTGCAAACATTGAGGTAGGTAATCGATAGCTCCTTTAGAAATTGTAGTAATCACTTGCACTACTAATTATCCTCAACACAAAGACATCCGATTCTTGTAGTTATCTCCCAACCTATTCCGAAAAATGGTTTTTAATGCTTTTCTTTCTCTACTCAGCATAGTTTGTGGGACGGTAACGCGGAAAGTTGGATTTTGCTGGCTTTAGCTTGAGATTTATTTTTACGGTATTAGTAGACAGCAGCATCAAGCTTAATGTAATTAAATTGAGGTTAGGGAACATATGATAGAACCCTAATCACACTCAGAGGGGTGTTCATTTATATCCAGCATGGTTTGATAATCATACGACCCTTGACACTCAAAGACAGCTTGCTAAAACTGAACTAACTTTCACTCAAGTTACAAAAATAGATCGCGTTAAAATCTGATTTATTTTTAGGCATTTTGTGCAGGATACACTGAGAAAAATATTTGATAATGTATTAATATAATAATAATAGTAATAATAATAATGATAGTAATACACACGACGTCAAAAGTCTTGGACGCCCCCTCATTCTTGTTAAAGAATTTTTTTTTGTCAGAAAAATCAAATACATTTATAAAAGTATATTGTTCTCTGAATCTTTTTTTTTGTGAAATGAATATGTTCGATAAACTGAGTACTTAGAAAATTAAAAACCAGCAAATGCGTGACATTTTTGACAAAATTTATTAAATCAAAGAGCAGTAACAAAGCAAATTCAATAGTCGGTATGACCTCCACCATAATGCAATAGTATAATGACACGTCTGTGCATTGAGATAATCAAGCGGTTAACGATCTCTTGCGGAATATTGTTCCATTCCTCTTCTGCCGCCACGACTAGTTCATTCAGCAGTCTGAGGTGGAGGAATATGATTATGAATGGCTGTAGCCATGAAATCCCAGATGTTTTCAATAGGATTCATTTCAGGAGAGTTGGCTGGCCAATTTAATCTATTGATATGTCCTGCTTCGGGTATCTCTTGAACCCTTCTTGCGGGATGTGGTCGAGCGTTGTCGTCCATAAACACAAAATTGTCACCTAATTCATTACGTAGGGGGTAGATAATAGGCGTAATAACTTGTTCGATGTAAAGTTGACTGGTCATATTCTGTGGTATGCGAATTAATGGGGTGCGGTGGTTGAACTTATTCCACTCCAAAACATTACGGTACCCCCTTCATAAGGAGCAGCTTCACAGGGAAAATAATGTCGCTGTTGACGACCTGGTTCTCTACAGACTCTTGTCGATTGTCATCAGTAACCAGCCCAATTCTGGTCTCGTCTGGAGACGGGCAGCACGATTCCTTGGAAGTAGAGTGGGGACCCGTAATGGTCTTCTAACATTAGCATTGTGGAGTCGTCTTCAAATAGTAAGTGCGATATAACACGGAGAAACGTACCTTGAAGTTGGTCGAAGCTGAAGATATGCAGTGGCTACGGGCATATTGCACCAAATACCGATCCTCCCTTTCATTAAATACTCGAGGACATCCACTACTTGGTCTGTTTTCCACTGTATCAAATTCTTCATATCTGTGTACTATTCGTACAACAGATGATCTAGGAATGCCCAACATGTTCGATATCTGATGATTAGAATGTCCTGCATCATGTAAAGCAGTCATTCTTGCTTGGGTAAACGCAGAAATTTCACGTCCTGGCATTATAATGTACAAAAATTCAAAGGAACACTTGGCTATATACACTACTAAACTGACTAGGTAAAGGTTGATGGTCTGCAATTTTTTATTGCCTTTTTTGTTCCCTAAGTGCATGTACTTTTTAACCACATTAAGAGAAACTACTAGTTTAATCGAATCATTTTATATACAGGGGTCCAAGACTTTTGACGTTGTGTATAAAAATATCTCTCTATTGTATTGGTAAATTTATTATTCTGTTTAAATCGTTCTTGATTTACTCATTTTTGTTACTAGTGTCTCAATTCCATAGTAAAATGTCTAGATTTATTTCCAGCCAACGGTAGTAAGAGGAACTAAATCTGGATTATTCGAAGCGACACGTTTTTCAGTGTACACACCCATTTATCATACTTAAATTCTTTTGTAATCCTTTCGACTGATGTTTGCTTTTCTTTTCCAAGAAGTATGGAAGGAAAATTATTATTCAAATGTAAGTCTTCCTAGAGTTAAACAGAATGACCTATAAATTTATATTTTCGACTTAATTTGTCGATTCTGCTAAAGAACGCGTCTTACAATTACCACCTTGTCTAAGTTATTAAGATAGATGAGAAGTTGTATGCTCTTGGGTAATTTAGTTACACATTTATCCTACTTCTGTTGACTCGCCTGAAAGTAAAAATATAGTAGCTTCATAATCCGTTAATATACGCAATTTTAAAACTACCTCGGCTGATATACAGTCGCGAACATACAGGGTGTCACGGATACCTAGGTTTAATCAAAATGATCGTTAATTCGTAATTTTAATAAAAAAATATATTTAATAATAGAAATAACCTGTATTATATCCAAAAACGATGCATATTGTTTTAAATTTCAGCCGAGTTGCATTTGTTTAGGGGTTAACTCTATGCCTACTGCGATGAATACAAAATCCTTTTGGGGAAGAGATTTATCGATAGGTTTGCCAACATGAGCATTTGTGTAAAAATCCTGCGACAATAGAAAGTTTGGTGATGCGTATCATGTAAATTACTTCATGGGGAATGAACGTTGCGTTTAAAACTATGCCTTTTGGGTTGAAAAATGCAGATAGCATGTTGGTAATGAAATTGTAAATGAGTTTTTTTTACCATATGAAAATTTATATTCGGCAGGAAATTTGTTGTTTTACAAAACACAACATGAAGTGTGTGAAATTTGTGCTTTGTCCCCCAAATTACCACTTTTCAAATATAAAGGCCGTATGACTAGTCCAATGAGTTGTGGCGTATTGACTGCTGTCAGAAGATTGATGGTTCGTACTTCGTCACGCCACATAGCGATATATAATTTTATTTAAAACATCTACTCCTGCCGAGGATATTTAGTTCTGACTTTAAGCATTTGTGATTAATTACCTCCCTCGTCTGAAAGATTTTTGCTGAATGTGCAAGGCGTCGTCTTTAGGTATACGATAATTTTTTTTACTGTCTCAATATTTCTGAGTTGTTTTTTATGCTACGAGGTTTTGCGAAAATAGAAACTAAGAAGGTTCAAATCAGGAGTTCTAAGTGGACACTTTATACAATTTATGATACTCTTGAGCATAAGTAAGAGAAAATAATGCCACTGCTATTTGCTTTTGTGTAATCTATTGTTTCGTGCACTTCGGTTTTGAATATTTTAATAAGATCAAAGAGTATTTTATCCAGTTTGTAATTTTACATGGCTCATATCGTTTCTATGAAGTTCGAAATTTGTATTGGATATAGGAATGTCTAAAGAATACAGTTGTCAGTAATATAAATGTAATATTGCAGTAATTTTACACTTTACAAACAATTGATCTCTATGGATATAATAGTAAATATACATTTTTGTGTACTCTTGCTGTTATTCTTATTCAGTTATACATGTAATTGCAGTTTTAGTGTAACATTACATTATGAGAACGTTTGCAAAAAATTTGTTTGGTGAAAATACATTTTTCTGTAGGTAAAGTTTGAAATTTTCCTGTTATTTTATCTTTATTAATTTTTATATAGAATTGGAATTTTACTTAAAATTACATCATTTTGATTGGTTTTGCCATAGTTTTGTGAATACGCAGTTTTAATAAAGTAACTTTACTGTAAAAATTACATAATTTTGGCTTGGTAAAAGTTTTGTGAAAATTCACTTTTCCGTAAGTAAAATTCATCGTAATATCCCTATAATTTTATCCTTGTGATACAGATTTGTAATTTTACTTAAAATTGTATTGTATTGTATTTGGTAAATTTTTTCAAACATTTGTGAAAGCACATTTAAATAAAGCTCAGTGTAATTTCGCTGCAATTATATTGTTATTTAGTTAAACATAGAACTGTAATTTTATTTAAAATTGCATCATTCTGAGTATTGTTTGGTAAAAGTACGAACACAATTTTAATCTAACTTTATACTGTAAAATTGCATTATTCTGAGTAATATTTACAAAACTTTTAAAACATCTGTAACAATACATTTAGGCAGGTAAAGTTTAATACATTTTTTTCTTTATTCATATACATACAATTGAATTTTGCGTAAAATTACATCACTTGAGTACTTAATGTTTGGTAAATTTGCTAATATTTCGTTAATACACAGTTTTAATGTAACAAATATGAAAACACATTTAAATAAAGTTTAGCGTAATCTCGCTGTAATTATATTGTTATTCAGTTGTACATAAATTGTAATTTTATATATAATTACATCATTTTGAGTATTGTTTGGTAAAAATACGAATACACACAGTTTTAACGTAACTTTATACTGTAAAATTGCATTATTTTGAGTAGCATTTGGTAAATTTTTAAAACATTTGTAAAAATACATTTAAGCAGGTGAGGTTTAATACATTTTTTCCTTGTTCAGTACAATTGAATTTTGCTTGAAATTACATCACTTAAAGTACATACTTTTTGGTAAATTTGCTAACACACAATTTTAATGTAACTTTATTGTAATTTTACACATACAGTAGCTTTTTTGCGAATAGCATAAAATTACATTTATAGTTATTGTGTAATAATACTTTAAATTGGAAATTTCAGAGAATTTTCGTTCAGTTAAATACAATATTGTAATTTTACAATAAAATTACAAGCTCTTGAATATTATCAAATTTGCCAAAACTTCTAATATATTTCAAATGAGAAATTATATTTTAATTCAATTACTGTAATTTTACAGTGAATGTCTGTAATAAAAGGAGAAATACTCGGGTGGCTTACTGTTCCTTTTTGCTGATCAGATCGTCCCTGTTCTGCAATAAATTACACAGAAACTCACCGACGAAGAATTTCTGTTATTGCAAATTTCTAGCATTGTCCAAGGGAGTAGTGATTTATGTTCGGAATTGTAGGTTTAGATTAACATTGTATATTAATGCTTTCCTTCCAGAGCTAAACAGTGTATAGTATGCAGTGTGCAAACATTATTCCGCGCAGTTGGCTGTAGATTTTTCTTCTTTAATAAGTTGTCTTTTTCTATCGATATTAGCCGACATTTGTAGCAAAAACAGAGTATGTATTGTTCACGTTAAAGTTGCAAGATAGCAATTCTTTCAACAATCTTCAATTAGGGTAGTTTTGTTAAATGTAATTTGTGCTTTTGTAATAATTCTGCGTTGCAAACTTCGCGTGTCTCATGAATACGTAAATTTTTAACAGAAAATAGATGTATTTATTATGAAATAAATTTCAGTTCATGTCACGCGACATGCCAGTGATTAGTTTTGCTTAACACACTGGATCTGCATGCATTTGATTTTGTAGAGATATCGAAGCGGAAAAAAATATATCAATAAATTGCTTGCTGATAATGAAAAGGGGTGTGGTTGATTTATCGAGAAGCATCGCATATGCTCTTGCGAGTGAGGATTAATTATTGTACCCAGAAAGAAACCTTTTGGAAGATAAATATTATCCAAATTGAAAAATATCCCGTGTCAGTAGCACAAATAAAATTTAATTATAGTCGTAAAACAAAGACCAAGGTTGGCGATTATTTTAAAATAATTTCATATTGCAACTGACTACTATTAAGTCAACGTAATTGCGGTTGGAGTAATTAATGCATAAACTTATGCGCTTATTCAATTTAACTTGCTTTTCATCATCTGAAATTAATTTGTAGTTTAAATTTGTTGTTTCTAAGTTGTTAGTTGTTTGTTTTAGATTTCAGTTATCCTTCGGATTATTATTAGAACACGTTGGTACGGAATTTTTAATTCAAGCAATAGTGTTTCTGAAATGGCTGGCTTGTTTCTTAAATACCTGTACAACGATTAAATCGGGCGTGAGAAGTAACAATACGTATTATAGCCAGATTGCGGAAGCAAATGGACTGTTAACTAACGTAGCAGGTGCTATAGTTACTTTTTATTGCCGGACGGAAACGCTTCGGGGCTGGGGCTTGGCATATTTTTAGATGGGTTGCAGCGAAGAATAATTGAACTAGCGAATTATTTTTTTATTGCTGGTTGTACACTGCCTTGATTTGGACAGCAAACAGATGTATGCTCCTGACACATTCCTATCGATTCTAATAATTATAGAATGTACATGGTGTTTGAACTGCTTATGACTATTCCATTATTAGATGGATATGATTTAATTGAATTAATTAAGTTAACTAAGTAATCGAGATTAAGAGATAAAAGTGTAGTGAAAATTTTGTATTTGCTTAGTAGAAGCGAAAGTCCGGAGAATTTTTACTACACTGACAACGGTGTAGATTCCTAGCATAAAGAATGTAAATCTCGCGACTGTGTTTTTTATATGACCAGCGCTGTCACTTTCCAATAAAACGTCGCTCATACTCTCACAAAAATGTCTCGAATGCTTCGTGGGGTCAGGGGATATTGGAGTCGGAATGTCTTTACGGATTACGTAAAACAATCCTGAGATTTGTGGGACATATTGAAATGACATTTATTTTTTACTGTATCAAACGTGATCCTTCAATTATACACTGCAATTTACGAGGCGCTGTAAATAATATTATAACTAAAACCCGCAAATTAATTACATTTTGTTTAATAACTCTCGACTATTGTGAGTTAAATTCATAAAATTTTGTATGCGTAGGTTTCTTGGGACGAAAAATTCAATTTTTACGCACGATTGGATGTATCTTACAAGTAGTAACCTGCTTTAAGTTTAAACATGTCTGAATAAAAACCTCGATATGGACCTCGACTCTCGAATGCAGTGAAATAAATTCGAGTGGGAATTAATTCCACTTCAAAAATTCCTAAGTATATTATGTACAGGGTGTTCCAAAATTATCCTGCCAAAAATTAACTGTGGATTCTACGATCAAAAATTAGAAACGTAGACGCTCCCTAACGGAGAACCTGAGATCTGCGAACAAACTGCGGGCTTTAATTGCAATAGCAAGCAAATCGAACTACGTGAATGTAAAAAGGAGATAAAAATTTAATCCTGTTTTATTTATTATATATTCGGCTGACTCGGTGAGTTTGTTTCAACCGTTATTAATGAATATAGAAATGATTACGCGTATACAATGAAATAATCGTCAAAGCTTCTCTTTTTCGTGGATGCCGAGCTTGAGTTATAGCGGAAGAAATGCGCTCATTATTTAAAAAAGTTCGTAATTTATCGATAGCTTCGTTCATCGCTTTTAAGAGTGATTGAAAGTCCCTTTATACCTTTCTTTCTACGTTAAAAACACTTTGGAGCCACGTTACAAAGCTGAAAATCGCGCAAAAACCAGCGCGTCCTGTCTCATACATAAATCAGAAACTACAAGCGCTTGACGAAGTATTCTACATACAAAATTCGGTTTCATCATTTGCATGTATATATACAGGCTGTAGCGTATTTAGTGCAGGGTAAGTACCTAAGTAATATAGATCGTTTATGAGATTTGAGTATTGGAGTGTAGTGTAGTGGAGACAAGATCAGTGTTGTCATATGTGAATATTTTCTACACATTGAAGAATTTTGACCTAAAATTTGACTCCTGTAATGTAAAGATTTTTTAAATCACTGAAATGTGGAGAATTTTCTGATTAACTTAGTTTTAACATAGATACACATTTTCCGCTCTTCGATTTTATTTATATTATTAATAATATCTCTACCCCTCATTCTAATCACGAGGATTAGCCCACAAGTCGAAGACTTGTGTGGGAGAGGGGCGGCATATTATTATTAAGCAGGCCACATTTACGTCCAGGAACGACGTTGGTAGGCCCTAACCACCATTCAGTGCGGGAATGAGGAAAACCTGGAAAACCTCATTAATTAGGGGGGTAGTCAAATGTCAACCGGTATCAATTTCTCACATTGACCCAAGCCAACATTATTCCACCCTACCATACCCGCAGAGAGGTCAAACCCATAGCGATCTAGTCACCTCGATTCAAGTACTGATATATGTCTGTATACTTTATACAATATTTGCAAGATTAAAAAAAGATTTTTTTGATATATTTCATAGAATATTCCTGATGAAAATTGTGTACAGCATAATATTTACAACTATTAGTAATATTTAGGCAGTTCACAATTAGGGAAGTTAAATATTTGTAATGTAATGTTGTATTTATGTAAGATATATTTTTTTTGTTGAGAGGAATGTTAATTTAAAAGTTCATCCGTAGAAAGTTGAAACAAATATTTTCTTTAGAATTTGAAAACGATTATCCAAAGCGCTTTTAAAACTAGGAAGTTTACTCTCAAGAAGAATTGGCCCTTAAGTTTTATTACTTTATATTTATTTTACAAATTTCTGTGTCACTTGAAATATTAATGTGGTAGAACTACCTAAATCAAATTTTGGGAAGGCTTTACCAAGGTTACGTACTTTACAATATTCAGCTCTTACTTTCTCAAATGCCTGGAACCATTTGCATATGTATGAATTCATGCGACACCTCCATTTTGATTTTATTTGATATCCGGCATTGTTTTCCAGTTATTCCTGCACTTGTTGTTTAGTAACAACATTCAAAGAATCAAAATTATTCCGAAAAAAAAAAAACAAATAAAATATAAAAGAAGAACAAATCTTGGTTTCATTGCACACAAAAGTTTTTCTAGTTCATATATGGATAATAATTATGTTAAATTCAAAGTCTGTTTATGGACAATGCAATCTCTGAACACTAAAAGATCGTCTCATTGAGTTAGGGGGGCCATTAATAGGGATGGAATTCATATAAAAAGCTTTTCGTTTTTTTTTAAAGGACCGGAGGAAATTAAAGAGAAGCTGATTTTTTTTATTTTTAAATGAATATAAACTTGATGTTAATGTAATAACTTTTTATGATTCAAAGATGTAACTTAAAAGCTTTGCTACCCTTTGCAGCTAATGTCTTTTCATATTAATTAAAAACGTATTGGAAATTGTCAGAACTCATTATTTCAGTTAATTGTGTTGTCATACTAGAATTAGTTACTGCTATGTAATGTATATACAGTGTGGAAGAAAAGTATGGAATAAATTAATTATTTCTAAAACAACAAAGTTTCATGAAATTTCCTCGGACCCGTCGATTTTGCTTTTTGAAAAGACTCTTTTTTCCATACCAACGCATTTCCGACGTTCATTTGTTTTCGCGTGATGGCGTCATTGGATATTTTTTTAAATAGAACCGGTATATTTTTTTATCGGATTCTTGTAGAGCTTAACTTGCTGAATTCAAAAATGTATAATTTGAACACTTTATTCCTTCAACTTTGGAAACTGCATCAAACACGAAATCTCAAGTTAAAACTTGAAATCCGGGATTGAAGTTGAAACTAAATGGCTCTGACTCATTTTAGCTCAAATTTTCCTTACTTTCGAATATTTCGGTAACAGTTTGTGCGTACTACTCGTACAATCGAACATCTTTATTTTTATTTCACATATAAATTCTCCTCTTTCGAATTTTTCGCAAGGTGGGTAAATATACTTGTTCTATAGAACTCCTGTCATATGTCCACGAATCAAAGTACATACACGATTGTAGAAGCATATCGAAACGTTGTATATGAACTTTCGAATTTCTGTGCGACAGATTTTTTTATTTCCTTTAAGATAAAATGCGTGTGTAGAATTGTTGGCGTTGAAAAATACTTGCTATTCAGGGTCCAAATACCGGATGGGTCCCAATCGGATACACATTTATAAAGTCGAAGAACATAAAAGGGGAAGAAAATAGGACCGGACAGAATAAGTTTTAACGTATTGTTTTTGTATACCAGCCGTATAAAATTGTTTTATTTGAAGGTTGTCTTAAAGGCAAGAAGAGGATACACCTTATTACATTTATACAAATAAATAATTTCAGGTTTAATTGCTTGAATTTTTCTATTCAAAACTGCAGTAAAAGTTGTCTAATCTAAACACAGCATTTGTACATTTAATAAAGGAATTTCTGGGTGGGTTAATAATCCTCCGCATATCTGATTTGTATCTATAGAGACAATAAAGCTTGTACAGGAAACGTAAAGTTGTCAACAAAATTTACATAATTTACATAACTTCCGAATACTTAATGTAAATAAAAGGGTAACTTTTAAGAACAATTATACTTTTGAATCCTGATATTTCGCTTGAGTTTAATTAAATTTTGTTTCTTAACGTATATTTGTACATATTATATCTAGTTGTCCCTTAGGATAGATTTTATCATTCGATCTTCATATCACGTTTACACTACTTGCCCTTTGGAGGATTAAGGCAGCGCTGGCTTAATAGAAAGCGTGTATTTTTCTCAGTGGTTTCAACAAATATCTTTTATTATTGACAACACTGCTGTATACAGTGTACAAACTTTTCTGCAATATTTTCTACATTTTTTGAGTCATGTCTGACATCGTTGTTTTTATAAATACACTGAAAATAATGATTTGTAATTTACTTGTAAAATAAGGTTATCTGTTCCCTTTTTTTACCAATAATTTTACAAAAATCTTGTAATTTTACAGTCATAATGGTTTATTTACTAAATTTAAAATGTAATCCCACATGATTTCAATAGGATTCATGTCGGGAGAGTTGGCTGGCCAATTTAATCTATTGATGTCCTGCTTCGAGTGTCTCTTCGAACAACAGAAGATCTAGGAATGCCCAACATGTTCGATATCTGATGATTATAATGTTCTGCATCATGTAAAGCATTCATTCTTGCTCGGGTAAACGCAGAAATTTCGCGTCTTGGCATTATAATGTACAAAAATTCAAAGAAACTCTTAACTGAAAACACTGCCAAACTGACCAGATTTGTAAAAATATTGGTAATAAAGTAAAGGCTCATGGTCTGCATGGTCTTTTAAATCTTTTTTGTTCCCTAAGTACATGTAGTTTTTTGTGCCACATTAAGTAAAAACACTAGGACTTTTGACATTGTGTATTTTAATATAATTCTACATAAATTGGTTTATGAATTATTTCACTTTAATAATCCTAAAAATAATTTTCTGGGGGCAGAAGAAAAGTCCCATTATTTTAGTCTAATTTTTAACAGCCTGTATACTTTAGTGATACATTAACGCGAGATGGGTTGGGCAATATAAAGTTATTTATGATTTAACAAAAGGAAAACATCAGATTTTCTGCCCTGCTAAATCCTTTAAAGATATTTGAAAATCTAGCTTAATATTTTTCCGCCATTACACTGAACCGATATTCAAATATATGTATAACGACGATATAATGGATTTATATAAAAAATCCTTCGATACCCAATCTTTTCGAGATTATGATGGGGCGGATCGAGAATTTCAAAGATTTTATCTCTAATACTTATTATTATTACGAAAATATCTGCTTTGCATTTCAACAATCTCATCTGATCAATTCCCATCTATATTTCGCAAATATGCGATATTTTCATTGCTTTGCTTTTGCTGCTTGATTTCAAACTTGTTCTCAAAATTAGGTACCTAATTATTTTAAGAGGTTTATTTCCTTTTGCTTATATAAAGATGTATTCAATATTTTTCTTCTTTAATGGATTTTTCTCGGATATATACGTAACCTTTTAGTTTTATACATTTTGGATACACAGTTTTATATTTGCAGCAGATGTGGAGTATAAGAAATAAGCTAGGAGTAAACAAATTGGAAATAGTTCGGTTATTTATTTGAAATCGTAAAACTATGTTCTTGTTCTTGCTGTAACTTTTATATATTTACAAAATTGTTGAACATAACTTATACATATTTTATTTACCGGTGTTTGAAACGAATTTTTAAGGCAAATCGAGTGGTTTATCTTTCTTTGTCGTGAAAGATAAATAATTTGGGTTAACTTAAGACTTCGACTATTTCAGCTAATATCGAAATGAACTTTGATCTTCGATTAGCAAATACTGGATTTTTAATATTCGTCCTTCAGACACAGCAGAAGTTAGATGTGAAGATACTTTGTAGCAAAGTTTGTCCTTTTGTATTAGTTATTATCAAAGCATGTTTTCAAATTCTAAAATTTAATTAACACAACAGAATCTTACGAATATTGAAAATTATTGCCGCAGGTATTAATTTGCAGGTGTATTCTTAGCAGTTAGTATTAAAAACACGTATCCATATTCATGTTTATCGTTAATTGTTCCACAAAGAGAACGACTAGAACACGTTTTGTGTATAAAGGTAATGTCAGCATTTGATCGCTTAATTAAAATTCGCCTTTGCTTGCCCTAAATAATTTGTTCCATCGGAATTTTCCCACAGCTGTTTTTTTTACTCTAAAAATGCTCTGATTTTGAAATTAAGACCAGCATGGTTTTGTCATAAATAAAACAATATATAACGAAATTTTAATCAAAACGAGAATTTAGAGAGCTAAAATTGTCTCTTTATCAGAAAAAAAAACTACAGTTAACAAAGTTCCTTAAGTAAATAATCTACCAATGATATTAATGTGGTTGAGAAGAAAAAGTTTTCGTCTTCAATTTTGATTCTATTTCTGCCCCAAAAAAGCAATTATTTATTCTAAATCGATTTGTAACAAAAACATACATACTTAGATATTCTGTTGTTTTTGATAGTTTTCGAAACATTACAACTTAAATTCGGAAGTGTGGTAAAATAAAGTTTCGCACATCTTTCTATTTCTGCCCCATACTGAACTTTTTGAAATAATAATAATAATAATAATAATATCTCTACCCCTCATTCTAATCACGAGGATTAGCCCAGAAGTCGAAGACTTGTGCGGGAGAGGGGGCGGCATATTATTATTAAGCAGGCCGAATTTGCGCCCAGGAACGCCTTACGTTGGTAGGCCCTAACCACTATTCAGTGCAGGAATGAGGAAAACCTGGAAAACCTCATTAATTAGGGGGGTAGTCAAATATCAACCGGCATCAATCTCTCACATTGACCCAAGCTAACATTATTCCACCCTACCATACCCACAGAGAGGGTGCCAATCCTCTCCACGAATATAGCTTATATACGGTCTACCGGCAGCTGGGCTCGAACCAACTCCGTCTAGTCACCTCGATTCAAGTACTAACGCCTTAAACCGCTCGACCACTGACCGATCAAAATGCTTTTTATTACATATTGTTAAGCTTATAATGTGACATAGTAAGTGACCAAAATTTCATAGTTTAATATCATACCGTTTGTAGGTTAATCATCTTGTCATACGTCTTGAAATGTATACGGTTTTTACATTTATATAGTTTTAGGATACTATTTATAGGGGCACATAAAACTCTTAGGTAGTTTTAAGCCTTATTAGCTGGATTTATTGCAGCGATGGAAGATTTCCTGAATAAAACAAATGCTTGCCTGTGCTAATTGCAGGCGAAAATGACGATATAAGAAGGGCCGAGTAAATTGTTACCTGTGGCTCTAGCTAATGATCATGATTGAGCTTTATGCAACATGCCGTAGATATCTTTTATTTATAATAGGCCAAGAATACTTTGCTAGCATGAAGGCACTTAATTGAGTATGTTAACGGCAAGAAGAGGAACCCTCTGTCACCCCTTGTTATTCTTGATGCTCCCAGATTAATAGTTAATCATGTTCTGTAAAGGTGTGTCAACGCGCAAATTACAGGAATTCGAATTATGCGAAAACGCAGGACCAGAATTTGCAGGAAAAATAGACGGTAAACGGTAAAATTACATTTAATCTGTACTCTGTAGAATTACAACAAAATGTAAATTTGCAGTAAAATTACATAATTCATATATTTATGAATTACTTCAGTTACTTACACAAAGCTGTGTATCAGGGTGTTAAAAAAAGAGTGTAAAATATTTCAGGAGGTAATAGTATGAACCAAAATAAGCAGAAAAGTCTTAATACACATGGGTCCGCAAAGTAACGGTTGCGGAGATATGGACCACTATTCGTTTTTCAAACAAAGATGTTCAAAGTGCCCTCCGTCCATTTCCAAGCAGGCACGACATCTTCGGCTCAACGATATTCGAACTCTTTCGAAAAGACCCTCCTTGGTTTGGATTTCTTGACACTTTTGATTAATCCATAGCTGCAGCTCTTCCAGGCTATTTACAGGAGTACCATACACTAATGTCTTCAAATATCCCCAAACAAAAATCTAGAGAGTTCAGATCAGGCGATCTTGGAGGCCATAAAACAGGTCCGGCCCTTCCTACCCATCTATGTGGAAAAGTTTGGTGTAAATGCTCTCTAAAGGCCATGGAAAAATGAGCTGAAGCACCATCATGCTGGAACCAGATTTGTTGCCTGTGATTAAAAGGAATGTCTTCCAAAAACTCAAACAGTGTGTTCTGCAGAAAGTTGAGGTAAGCAGCGCCTGTTAACCGGTTTGGTAAAACAACAGGACCTAGAATCCTGTCACCTACAATACCCGTCCAAATGTTTAATGCAAAACGTGCCTGACGTCCAGATTCTATTAGAGCATGAGGATTTTCGTCGGCCCAAATATGCGTATTGTGAAAATTAAACACTCCATTTCTTGTGAACCCGGCCTCATCAGTAAAAAGAATGTTTGCAAGAAAACGAGGGTCTTCAGCATCATGACGTAGAAACCAGCGGCAAAAAACCAAACGTGCTTGATAATCATTTATTGGATTTAGCCTGTACTCGTTGCACATGGTTGCAAAGGATTCTCCAAACAAAAGTACCACTAATTCCTACCTCGGCTGATATTCTCCGCACACTCGTACCTGCATTCTGCTCTACCAGTGCTAGAATTTCTTCTTCTGCTCTAGGAGTGGATACCGACCTTGGTTTTCCGGATAAATGGCACTGTTTGCTCAACAAACCGGTATCACGCAATCTTTGGTGAATTCTTCCAAACATGCGTTGTGAAGGAATCTGGCGATTTGGATAAGCGTCAACATAAAGACGTCGCGCTTCGGTGGCGTTCCCATTAGCACAACCATACATAAAATGCATGTCTGTTAATTCTGCTTCTCTTAGAGTAACCAGCATAGCGAAAGAAAACTTGTGTACTGAGAACAACTGTCAAATACGTACTGTTTATTTCACTAAACATCAATCAACTATTATAAGAAAATACACAACGTTTTTGCAAAATAAAAAAGTGGCTAAAAACATAAAACATTCCATATCTCAGCAACCGTTACTTTGCGGACCCATGTTTATTGAGACTTTTCTGCTTATCTTGGTTCATACTATTACCTCCTTAAATATTTCACACTCTTTTTTTAACACCCTGTATAACTATATGTATGATTGGCGAAACCAAAAACTCGCAGAAGGAAGAAGGTAGCGGTTGATGACGACACAAAATACGCGATTCGTAGAACAATTCATAAATGGTATTTTTAAAAATGCTATTTTGGAACTCGGACAGTGGTTTTGTAGCATTTCTGTAATATTACATTAACTAGTATCTGCATTTTCCGAAAATATTTTCTATTCTGTATCTTTACTCGTATAAAAATTGTCAATTTAATGTGAATTTGCAAGGTCTTTTTTTAGCGAAGAGTATTGTATGAAATATTAAGATAAATGGGGGCTATTTCATGATAAAGACAGTTTTTGTTGACTGGAATTCCTGAATATTTAGCTTGGTAAAAAATGGAACCCTCCTTACCAGCATACGCTTCTCGTATTCTTCTTCGATGACAGTTCCATTGTAGTAACGGCGTTCTGCTTTTATGTCTGGGAAGTAAAAACCCGGTCGACACACGCACTTGTAGCTGCCTCTTCTGAAACCTAGTCCCGGAATTGGAACGCACTGGAACAATGACAGAGAAAATTACAAGTAATTTCATGATTTACACTTGCCGTGCAATGGTAAAAACAAATTAGTACCCACGTTTGAGGAAAGTTGCTCTGGGTATAATTTAATGTCTATGAAAAGTTTCATTTTAACAAACCGTGCACTCAAGATCTCACAACGTGAATTGAAATTGAACTCGTTCTCGTTTTTTGCTACGGTAAATTTTCCTAAACACTTACTATTAAAGTTTAATGTAACTGTCAGTTATTGCTAGACGTGCGGGAAGGAAGTCTACAAGTATATTTTACAAGATTGCAATTCGTTCAACAGTTTGAGTTGCAAAAAACAGCTTTCTACATCTGAAGCTCTTTTGAATTTAATTTGTTTCAAGTTTCACTCCCTAGATTACTATTTAAGTCAGCAGAGATCAGTTGAATAAAACATTTCATGAATATTACACGGCAAATTTTGTTCTAGGTTCGTTTTAGTTTTCAGATACATTTAAAATATATGAATGCTGTTTGCTGAATAGAAGTTTATTAAATAAATGATTCAGCTGTTAATATAACGTACACGTGTTGATGAGTTTATACATTCCTATTCATTAAAGCAACAAATTTTTCATATATTCGAGTAATATTTTGAATGTATCCGAGTAAAAAACTCTATCAATTTTGAACAAACAGGCTTGAAAATATGTATTCATAATATCAATGTAATAACATTAAATAATAAACTGTACGTTGTTTTAATCATGGAGTTTATATATAGGATGTTTACTAAGGAATGAGCCACACTATAATATATAAATAAAGTGATTTAAGTCAGCTTACCTTGTTAAGGTAAGTCGATTTAAATCACCATATCTTACAAGATTGCAATTCGTTCAACAGTTTGAGTTGCAAAAGAACAGCTTTCTGCATTTGAAGCTCCTTTTAATGCAATTTGTTCAAGTTTAACTCCCTAGATTACTATTTAAAGCCAACGGAGATCAGGTGAATAAAACATTTCATGCATATTTTACGGTAAATTTTAAATAAATGCATTTGTGTCAGATACATTTAAAATATATGAATGCTGTTTATTGGATAAAAGTTTTTTAAATAAATGATTCATTTTGCACCTATGAAAAGATAGTCAATTAAAACTGATCAGATTTTGCGTCCATCTTAAGGTATGTTGATTTAAATCACCATATTTTACAAGATTGCAATTCGTTCAATAGTTTGAGTTGCAAAAGAACAGCTTTCTGCATCTGAAGCTCCTTTTAATTTAATTTGTTTCAAGTTTCACTCCCTAGATTACTATTTAAAGTCCGCAGAGGACAGCTGAATAAAACATTTCATGAATATTACACGGCAAATTTTCTTCTAAGTCCGTTTTAGATAAATGCACTTTTGTTAGGTTTCAGATACAGTTAAAATATAGGAGTGCTGTTTATTTTATAAAAGTTTAATAAATAAATCATTCATTTGTTAATATAACGTACACTTGTTGATTCGTATATTCGATTAATGTTTTGAGTATATACGAGTACAAGCTTTATCAAATTTGAACAAATAGGCTTGAAAATATATATTCTTAATATTATTGTTTAAAAACTTTAAATAATAAACTGTACGTTGTTTTAATCTCGGAGTTTATATATAGTGTGTTTACTAAAGAATGGGCCATACTATATAAATAAAGTGATTTAAGTCATCTTACCTGAAGGTAAGTTGATCTAAATCACCTCATTTTCGTCCAAGGAAGCTAGCATTGAAATATGATCCATTCTCTAGTAAACACATTGGATACTAACAATAATTGAGAGAAGTTCATGATAGTAACATAACATTTAATTATATTTATGTACATTTTTGGTTCAATGTGTGAATTTTACACTGATGAAAAGTCACTTAAAATTGATTACATTTCGCGTTGTTTGTTTGACTAAATTATTTAGTTGGTAGAATTGTATCCTCAATAGCGACCGAATTTTAATCAAATGTGTCGTTAATTTCGAGTTGATATGGTGGTTTGAGTAACCCTATTTGATGACCGTAGCAATTACTAATAGGCAATGCCATGTGAGTGTGTATTCAAAATGAATTGGATGACATTCGCACCACTTAACTATCGGTTTTCTTCGTGTCAATGCCAAATTAAAACCACCAGGCTAAATACAAATAAAGCAGAACAGATTGATTAATCTGTTTGAGATAAAAGGGTATAGGATATAGTTTAGGATGGGACCAGAGAGGGCTATAATCTATCAAAGTCCGGTAAACATGAAACTAATAGAATTAAGTATTGCCAAGGGATTGTCGATGTTTTAATAAATGTCTGAGGGGTAATGAAAGGAATTTGAATTTTCCAGGTGGGACCGACCAGATTTTCATTAACATCCTTAAAAAAGTATTATGAAGCATTTAACTGTTCCCAGCCCCATTTTCAATCGAAAGTATTGTTTTTGAGATTTGACAGGAAGAACTAATGACGTCATCAGTTATATTTTTTCCAGAGACATACCCAAATTTTTGTCTTGTTAAAAAGCTCTATTTTTTATAAACTTTCATTAGAAAAGTTGTTCTGAATTAAAAATTGAAAAAATATAATTGATGACTTTTGATGACATCCCATTTAACATCACGCATTTTAGTGTAGTCGTATTTTTATGTTTTGAGATGTCGCGAAATTTTTTTGTTGCGTTTGGTCAGATATACAAGTCCCTTTAGCTCTTATCTTCTATGTGTATGCTGCAGTACAAAATTTGTTGTTTTTACGATAAGGTCCTAGGACAACCTATAAAAGAAAAATATAACTGGATATATATAACCAGTAAAGCCGTAAACCCTATCAGCTTCAAGACTAGCTCACTTGCTGCTGAGATCGATCATATATTGTGAAATCTTGTCAACAACGAATAAAAAGATAGTCAACCACCTCATATTTCATCCAGAAATTGTTTAATTTTTACATTTCCTATCAAATAGAGCAAGGAGTTTCAGGCAATTAAATAGCATCGTCAATATTTAACATACAATTCCCGATATCCTTAACATTTTCGCTTGGCATTAAATATCCAAGTTGGCTTTTGGGTTTTTATGTTTGCGTTGTACTAAGCGAGAGTTTTTTGCCGGATATGATAGATGTGCGGTAATTTCTCAATTCGTATACATTTAGAGAGACATTATGCAAAATTCTAAGCGTACGTTGATGAGAAATGGATTTAAAGATCTTATGGTCGCGCCGTAAATCTTTTTGAACGAGAATAAACTGAAATCTGAGGGTGTTTCACGTTGAAGTACACTCATGTTTTGCAATGAAGTAAATATGTTTAAATCACAAGGGAGTTTTCCGGAATATATGCTCAGCATTCGCCTATCATGTGTGTTTAAGTCTTTTAAACTTATGAGAAATATTTCATATTCATATTTACGGTCTGAAATAAAATTTATAGGGCGCTAGTTTATTCTGGACGTTATACATTAAAATAAAAATATCGCCTTGAAATTTGGTGATGAAATATATGAAGATCCTGTTGTTGTTGCCTCTGTGTTCAATGATTTTTTTTATTACCACATTGTATTCAGTTAGTAAAAAAATAAATTCTATAACATATTTAATAAGAACCTTAACGCATTTACTTGAAAGACAACAATACATTTCTATTATTCTCTTATTTTATGTTTATTTATAAGTACTTTACCATGTAAATTTTGACAGTTCCTATACAGAAAATTGTACTGTAAAGGAAAATAAAAATTATTATTATTATGGTCACATGAAATTCTTTCTTTGCTGTGTTTACTTTGCTCTACTTTAGTTTTAATAAAAATGGGGTTCAGCTGTAAGTCTATGATTTGTGTGGGAATAATAATAAAAACAATGGCATGTGGACATTATTCTCAGTGGAAAATAGTATATGGCGTTATATTTCTATAATTTATCAGTTTGTTCAAGAAAAACCGGGAAAGGTTACCTTTTAGAATTATCTCGTGAATACTGGGAAACAAATTACTTCTAACGAAACGGAAAAACGAGTTAGGCTTTATTTCATCTTGAATTATGGTACGACAAACGTGTTTATTCTTTGTTTGATTTCTACAAGTTTAGTTAACGATAGTCTTAGTGACAGTGTACATTTTTTTTATTTTAGGGCATTTTTAGACTGTATAGCATTCAAAATTGCATAACGTCACACGTAACTTGATAAAACAACTAAGTATGCAACACAAAGTTCGTTCGCTATTGGAAAGAATCCACAGCGGATAAAGAACAGGAAAAAATTATTTTATGTTATTAAATTAATCCATTTTATCGCGACGAGCCTGGAATAAGTGACACGCACAGAATAAATTGGAGTTAAAGGAAAAAATCAAAACAAAGGGAGAAGATGTAACTCTATATGAAGCAGCGTGGAATGTGTCTTCCAATTGAAGCGCAGATCATAATTTAGCTTTCTAGTGCTAGTATGTAATTTTATTTCTGTATGTAAACAATATCATGTTTTTCAAACGTTTCCTAAATGCTGGTGGGCATAATATAAAATATTTAACGTTTTTACTCAATATTATTTTTGAAATTTCTACTTCGACAAATTGGCCTTGCATTGATTTTATCATTAAAGGGAATTCAGATTTGTTTATATTATATTCAATGCCTTTTACATTTAGGGAGTTAACTTTTGATCCTACACAAGCCCAAATTGATGTAAAGAAGCGATATTTCTGAATGCTTACAGAACGTGACTTCCACAAAGAACAAAAACCCTTCAATTGGAGTAAAAAACGTGTAATTATACTAAATTAATAAACGCAGAATGTCAGCTTATTGATAATTAGTCTGAGTATTTTAACGAACTTATATCTTGTCTTCAATTGAGCAATGTGGAACTCAATTTGTTCCCTTTATTAAACTTTAAAAGGGAAAAGCCCTTTACTATTAAATTAAGTATAAATACTCCCCTCAATTTTCTCATGTTCTTAAATGGATTTGGGGAATAACTGATTAAAATTAACGCTTAAATGAATAATTACTTACGAGAGTTTAGTCAAATATATGACTTTACATTTAATGCCGCCCTATATTACATAATCCCTTAATGTTTCCCCAGAAAATTTACATTACTGCTTGTAAATCAATAATTTTTACTAGAACTTAATATTACTATTAATCACTTTATTTATAACACGGATTTAATATACCCCCTGTATATAAAGTGGTCCATTTTTCTCCCATCTTGAATAATATTATTACATAATTGCGTTCTAATATCCAACAAAGTTTAGTCAAGTCGTCTATATGGTATCAAATGCTACCAGCGCTCTAAATATGTGTCATATATTAATTAATTACTTCACTGCTCACAACGAGATTAGTTTCATTGTCTCTGGACGTAAACAGTAGTGAAGTTGGACGCCTTTCACGACGATAATAATATTGTGTATATGTTAACAGATGTGAGTATCATCTGCTAGTACTGTAAATGATAAACCAGGCGCCTTGTGGCATCCTAATTGCTTAGAAGCCTACGGTACGCGGTATACAGAGTGAACCTTAAATAAGTACAAATATTTTAACTGTAGGTGTAGTTCGTTATATATATATGAGTCTAGTGAAGGTAATTTTTTAAAATTTCGAATATTTACGGAGATATATATTTTTTAAATACCCACATTTTGAGGACCGCTCACCAGATATACCACTGACGTAACCTAATAAAATAAACCATATGATTTCCTGAACGCGAGGTTGCCATAAATAATTTTTTAAAGTAAATTCAATTTTTGCGATTGTATCCAATTTAAAATCACTTGTTTTTAGCAATAAGTAAAGTAAAATTATCATAAACGATTAAAATATGGATTTCCGCAAGCTTGATACTATCAATTAAAGTGTTTACTTTGCTCAATAATTCCAAAAGATATCCATAAATGCGCATAGAAGCTCACCTACTTACTGAAAAACCAACTATTTAAACAGTTATCCATATTTCACGAGTTAATGCCATGTACGCTGGTAGAAAGATTATCACAAATGTTTCTCTCTTAAGCGTCATGTGTATTTAATTAATATTTTTCGTGAAATACAAGAATTATGTTGAAATACGGGAATGTGTTTATAAATAACTGAAAATGTCGATAATTTTGATATATTTCAGGAGGTGCAGTCCCTGAACGATTTTATAATAGCTTGAAAATAATCCAGATATATACTTTGGGATCTTCGCGTAAATAATTTATTGTTTTTATGGAGCTGATGCCCAAAAATAATAATAAAATGAAATACGGTCGGTCATTATTTTTGCCGTGGAAGAGAAGTGGTGCAATAACGTAAAAGTTACCGTCAATAATTCATGACACCACAATTTGAAGGGATATTGCCTGAAGGGGCGCGTGTCCTTTTATATCTGACATTATTTACTCTCCAATCTAACGGTATCACATGGCTGGTCTTCATTTTGTAATTAGTCTCCTACACCACTACCTACACCAAATAAAACTTACAAAATCTTTGCGACAAATTTGCTTCCAACAGCAACGCAAGCTGCTTGTTACTTCGTTCTTTCCAGATACATAATATTAATAACATCTCTATCCTTGTATTAATTTTCATTTCAGTCTCTTCAAGTTATTGGAGCAGGCTCCAGCCGTCATTCAGTGCAAAAATACAGTAGAATTACTATAATTACAT
Source organism: Monochamus saltuarius (assembly GCA_025584915.1). Lineage (NCBI taxonomy): Eukaryota > Metazoa > Arthropoda > Insecta > Coleoptera > Cerambycidae > Monochamus > Monochamus saltuarius. The sequence continues at coordinate 19,672,960 of CM046730.1, read as the reverse complement.
TTTAAAGTATAGGTATCTGTAAAATTACAGCAGGCGTTATTATGAAATTACATTGAATTTACAGAAAAATGTAAACTCTTTGTACATTTTCTGTTTATTAAAGATTACAATAGTATTACGTAAAATTACAATAAAAAGAGTAAGGGCAGGGGAATAAAAATGGGTTTTCAAACGTAATTCGATGAAGAATAAAGAATATACCTATTCATGTCGAGAAATCGGATAAGTAGGTACTAAGTACAAACTAGACATATGGTGACCCGTATTTCAGGCCATTTAGGGAATGGTCATGAAATTTTTCAAGCGAACGATTTCCGAAAGATTCGAGATATCAGTTAGAGTTTTAAAGCATACATTTTGTGTTGTAATAAGTCGGATTTCTGTCAGCAACTTTGGGAAACTTAAGAATATTTCTTTACCGCGGAAGTTTCCTTAAAAGAAGTTATTAATCTCGGCAACACAATAACGGAGTATAACAGCATAACGGATTGAGAATTGGCGGTTAAATCACGTCATCAAGGCAAGCGTTGGAGCTTGTAAATTAGTAATTCTCTTAATTGATATGAATACAGAATGTAGACGGATGAAGCTATGTCATAATTAATCACTTATAGATTGTCTTAGTATCTTTGTCACGGAGTTATTTGACAACTGTTAGCTAACAGACATTAAACTTTAATAATGTTACGTACAAACAGATCATATCATAAGTACGCGGTGTAGAACTAACTACATCTATCGGCCGTTCGCTACTTCATGCCGGACTGAAAATGTCACAGGCACGAAGCGTTCTACATGCAGTAGACACCATTGAAAGCTGTCGACCTTTATCGCGATCGGCGAGAAACGATATTTTGCAAACACGGAATTCCAGGAAACAACTACTCTGCGGACTAATGCCCCGACCAGCATTGAATTACACCTGGAAAACCTATAGCAACAGCTAGAGTCATTCGTCAGACGCCCACCAGACATATACCGGTTTCGAGCTTATTAGCTCTCATCAGTATGCCATATTTGTAGCAGATTTGTAGAATTTTTTCAAAACATGTACCTACTTTCATCATGATGGTGTCCCTGCCCATGTCAAGTCGTGTTGTGATCAATCATCCTAACAACGCTGGATTGGCCGAGGTGGTTTCCAACATTGGCCACCAAGGTCACCAGATTTGAATCCCCTTGATGATTCATACTACTTAAAAAACAATACATTTCTAGGCTAGATGTACGTAACTACAAATTGTACATTTGGTTATGTGTGCGGTTAATTGTACTTAACGAGTAATACTAAAAATTCATATTTATTTGTAAAACGTACTGAAAACGTAATATCAAAATTATTAAACTGTAATAACCTAGCATTCGAAAACATTTATTTATTATTTACATTTGTTTTTATTAACAAATAAACCAATATTTAAGGAAAATTCATTCATGTATCTAGATTAAAAATATAGTTTTACTCCTTGTCGTTAAATAACAGTACAAAAACTAGGTAACTAGGTTATTGACCTAATAATACGGTAGGTCAAGGTCAAGATTAACTCTCGATAACTTAGATAGTATTTAAACACGAAACACTTTTCAGCTTCTCAATAATTTACCCATTGGGTATAGGTTTTTTATGTAATGTACGTAAATGGTTTATTACTCAGTTTATTATTAGACACGTTGGAGTTTTGTTGCAGTCATAACAGCTACATTTGCTCAGAGAAAAATCGACACGCGAGTGTACGGGTATCGTTTGATTGGGCCGTATTTTTCTACGGGAATACCTGAGTGGACCGCGTTACTTGCAATTTTTAATAGAATTATTTGATTATTATTATTTGATTTTATTGAGTATTAACATTTTAAATTATTATTGGCCGAAGTTGAACTGAGCAAGAAAAAAATGATATTCTAAAATAGTCATTACAACCGTTTATTTGTGATGTCTAAAACCTAGGTGGGTAGGTACTATATAGAAAAATATTACAACTTAACAACATTGCATCAGGTCGATATCGAGTTGAACTGTGAGCTGTAACCGACCGAGGCTGTGACCGGTCAGTGACAGTCTGAAAAGGGGGTTTAACTAATGATTTGAAAATATTTTTTTTCGGCGTAAATATGCAGTTAGATTTTTTTTAATCACGTATTCGCATTATACTCATTATTTCCTATCTCCTCTTAAAATTAATGACATTATGACTGACTCACCCTGTATTTAACTTAAACGTAAAATTACTTAGATTGTCATTTGTATTGCCTTGTAAATATCTTATATGTGGCTCAAAATATCGAGTGCGTAAATTTACATAAAATTTGAATGTGTGTTATCTTTCCGGATTTGCAATAATTATCATATAACAGTGAATCACAACAGAGTAGAGTTTTGATTCTGTTTGGCTTCCGAATATGGCGAAACAACTGCAGTTGCAACTTAAAGTTACTCCCAAGCGCCTGTTAGTGTTACGGGTATATTTATTGTGTATCTGACAGAACAAACAGGGTCTCTACGACTGATCTTATGGTTACAGTTACACATATAAATGTATACATACGTGTCTATACATACACCGTATTTGAGGATAAGATAATATTACGAAATCTCTTTCAGGTGTATTTATTTAACGGAGTTTATTAATGTATAACTATATACTACGGAAAGACAATGAACCTGTGAATGGAAAATACTGTCAGTCAATTAATAAGGGATACAAATAGTCAGTCGTATTTTAAGCATTCATTTTCACATTGGTTTGCTTTAGATTAATAGTAGTTGGTTAAAAATAAAAAAGACGTATTAAATCGAAATATAAAGCATACATCGTTACTGTCCCAGTAGTTATTAGTGAATATTGACTGTTTCAGATCACATATCCAAATTCTCATATCCTTTATGCCAGCCAAGCAATTTTACGCCAATTTTGGTATTAATATTAAAACCGATGGTTAAAACCTAGAACCAATCTTATTCATTATGACGGTAACAAAGCTACAAGTAGAATTGGTAGATCTGAATGCCTTTGATATTTAATATACCGAATCTGTTTGGTACAAAGTTAGGGTATTATAATATCATGTATTAAGCAGCGGTTTGCGTTCTTTGATACTAATCAATACGTTTAATAACCAGATATTAAATTTCATCGTTTAGTTTACAACAATGTGCTATAATTTAATTAATTTCACCCCACCAGGCGAGTGATAATCATATTTATTAATAATTTAGCAGCATATTCATAACACTCATCATGGGATTTTAAAAATCCGCACGCTTTTCCTTAAGGCTGGTTTCTCAGTACCTGAATAAGCTGTAACCCATTTTTCTCCTTTATTTTCCGACAGAATGATTTCATTTTTTAACTGTAGGTTTATTTAATAATTATTTATAACTTCCTCACGTTAGAAATTTGATAATAATTCCAGAAATATAATATAAAAATAATTTTAAATTTTTGTTATAATCGGAAATTCGGCCTCGAGCAAGTTATAGATATATTTTTTTAATGATTTTTCACGTTTGCCTCATTCCAAGATATACAAAAGTAAATCCAGTAATTTCTTAAATTTACTGTAATTTAAGTTGGTACGTGAGACGGTTAGGTGGAACTTGCCTCTGAAAATTTCACAGATTGATAGACAGGGTGTTAATATAAAAATTGATGATGATATTAAACGTGTGAAAGGGTTCTGTATACAGTGTTGAAAAATTTGTGTCCGTTAAAAAAAGACAAAATTAAGGGAACTCAAAAATTGTTTTTAGTAAAACTTCATGTATTAGAAGACTAATTAACGAAAATAATACAGGGTGTTTAAAAAACTAAATTAATCTATGAAAACCGTGAAAATTAATAAATTAAAAAAAAATAGATACACTTTTAGCAGGGGTCTATTAGATCACTAATTAACGAAATAAATACAGGGTATTTAAAACCCTCAAAGTAATGGAATTTAACAATTTTTTTGATGAAACTTTTAAAAAAAGGTCTATTAGAACACTACTTAACGACAAAACACAGGATGTTTAAAAAAACTTAACAATCTCTAAAAACACTGAAAATTAATGTATTAAAAAAAATTGAATGAGACTTTTAACAATTAGAATACTAATAAACGAAAATAATACAGAGTATTTAAAACAACCAAACAATCTCAAAAATACCCTAAAAATTAATGGAATAAAAAATTTTTGATCAAATATTTAACAAGGGTGTATTAGAACAGGAATTAATGACAAAAATACAGTGGTTAAATTACTAAACATTTTCTAAAAGCTGAAAATTAATGGATTTAAACAAAATATTACCAAATCGATTGGATGGGGTTTAGCATAATTTTTGTTTTATTGTTTTTTCAATTTGATTTTTGCTATTAAGACCAATACATTTTCACAATATTTGAACTGAAAATAAATTAAAGGTATACAGTATTTATTTTGGGAAGGGAACTAGAGTTTTTTTGTTGTAGTCATAAATAATTCTTTCTTATTTTGAAAGCAGCAGTTGAAATAGTATCGAGTTCAGATTTCTGTCGGTAGATATTCGACTGCTTACATTCGAATCATACCCGAATATGAATGGATATCGTGTAGCATTACGTGATCCAAATTCTAAAATTGCATAGATGGCCGCAATTTTGCATCAGTTGCAGGCTGTTTCCAATTATGTCCATAACGCTGTACCGTACACTTATTAAGGTGTCTCTGTTTTATACCACAGTAAACCACTATATGACAAATTTCTACCACAATTATCAATAGTATCGTATCGATTGTGTAAGTTTTACTTGAAGCAAGATCCGCGTTGCTTAACTTTTAATAGAAATGGAGCTCTTACGACCTATATTTGATAATATAACGAGAAAAGTTATATCCATGAGTTGTTTTGTTCTTACATAAATGTTCTTTTCTTGGTTTCTTGTTGAGCTGAATCCTTATAGAGCAAGACTTATAAAATCTATTTGAAACAATATTTTCAGCGCTTAAAGTTTGAAACGTATCGATAATGCCGTTGGCTTTATTCTGTTTTCAATTTCACAGCAGTTTCACACTGAAAAAAAGTTGAATGAAATTTTTTAATCTATTAATATCGATATAGCAAGTGATGCACTTTACTCAGACCTCAGATTTATTTTAATATCCATTTAATTTTCCTGATGAAAAACTAAAAAACTATTTAGATGTAGTAAGTAATATAGCAATGTATTAACAAATGTAGCTAATTTTTGAATTGGAAATTAATTAATTAACTACGTAATTAACTAATTAATTAAGGGTTTTGCAATAAGCCATTGTTTTAATAAGATGTATATAATTAACTTCAGATATTTACAGTGAAATAAATTAATGGTTTTTTAATTAGTTAATTACTTAATGAAGACTATTTTTGGCAGAGCTAAAGGTAAAATTACTGCTTTCTAATTTTATTTTTTGATAGGTGGATTGGTACTAGTATTTACATGATTATTTTTAACATAAGGTAGTTACCAGACATGTAATGGTGATAATTTTAGTTTAGAACTGTCAAAAATCAGTTAGTAACTGATGTTCCACAAACTCAGCAAATAAAGAACCACATAAAAACTAAGTAAGATGTATCAAGAACAGTTTAGTTTAAACAGTTTTAGTTTTATCATAATTGAATTAATTATCATATATATACACAGCGTCAAAAGTCTTGGACCCCCCTCATTCTTGTTAAAGAAATCTTTTTGTCAAAAAACCAAATACGTTTATAAAAGTATATTGTTTTCTGAATCTTTTTTTTTTGTGAAAAGAATATGTTCGATAAACTGAGTACTTAGAAAATTAAAAACCAGCAAATGTGTGACACAATTTATTAAATCAAAAAGAAGAAACAAAGCAAGTTCTCTACTTGACTAATAATCGGTATGACCTCCACCACGTTCCAATAGCATATTGACACGTCTGTGCATTGAGATAATCAAGCGGTTAACGATCTATTGCGGAATATTGTTCCATTCCTCTTCTGCTGCCACGACTAACTCATCCGCAGTCTGAGGTGGAGGAATATGATTATGAACGGCTCTAGCAATGCTCGAATGTCTGTTGTTGACGAAATATAACATTAAACCTTGAAATAACGTGAATGTTCTAATATGTTCACTCGCACCAATTACTTGCAGTGTAATTTGTAAAAATTAATTATCCCGCACTCAGGGCGGAGATTATTTTTAATTACAGAAATTCTTCCGTTGCTGAATCCAATTTAAATTGGAAGCCTGCAACGTACTAACCAGCAAGATGTAAATGAGAAATTTAATGCTGTGTATGACATTAAGTTTTAATTCGTAATGAAAGTTGTACAAGTTTGAAAATTCGGCTGCATGATGTATAATATACCCGAATCTCTAGAGGATGGACTCCTATATTTAAATTATGTAAACGTTGACTGATATATGTTTCCTCTATATTTATTAATAAATATAACTAATTAATGAATTGGAAACTTAATTAATTAACTACGTAATTAACTAATTAATTAAGGGTTTTGCAATAGCCCACTGTTTAATAAGATGTTCTATAATTAACTTCAGATATTTACAGTGAAATAAATTAATGGGTTTTTAATTACTTAGCGAAATTACAGTAGAAAAAAATTCTGTTTTGTAAACAAGCTTTGCAGTGAAGTAAAATAGGGCATTTTATAATTCAAATTCGATCATAAGCTCAGGAAATAAAATACATATTCCTCTGCTTTTGCGTTATAAACGCGTGAAATAGTTTTTCCTCTGGCTGAATCATACTTCAAACCTTTACTAGATGGTAATTTATTTGGAAATTAATTAAGCCGGTTTGCCTGGACGTGGGTAATTGGTTTACAGAGTTATACGTGCTTTTTTATTTGTTTTTATCACAGGGATCTCTTCGGTGTGTAAAGAAATGGTTTCCATAGCTTCTAACCAATTGGGGTTGAAGGTCTTAAAGGTGCGATGGACGAAACATATTATTTCGGGAGAGTAAACAACGCCATTAATAACGGCCCGTAAAAACGAAACCGAGAATCCATCACCAAAAATGATTAATGGTTTTGAAGGGACACTCAAGTCTTACGTCTATAGTTGGATAGTCCAGATGCACCTTACACAATCGTCTAAACTAACTGATCAACCCGTTGTTCGTCCACCGCAGCTCATTCAAGATGTGACCAGCCTAAAAACGTGAGTGGAAAACCCGAGCAGTTGTTTTTATCTCGCGCTTTTAGAAAAGTCGGTTTTTACTTCTGGTTTTTAATAGGTACATCTTATATGATTCTTAATTTTATTTATATAAACTTAAACCAGCAGCTTCTTGGTACGTTCTTAATAACCACATTGGCAGAAACAACGAATGATTTATTTAGCCTATGGACATGGTTTGAGTGTGCGTGAGATATAACACAAAACTCATTTTTTTTTGTTGTATGGTCACTGCGTCCCATATCGAACTGCAGGAAAGCATTGCAAAGCGTGACAAATACTGAAATTAATATATTATTTACCTAATCCTTATAGTTAAATTATGTTAAACTGTACGTGATAAAATCTAATTAAAACGGATTGCGATTATTCCTCCTACTAAACAAGTTTGGCATTTTGGTAATTATATTATGGTTTTATTAAAGTAATTTTCGCGTAGAAGCACATCTGTATTTGCTTTTTACTGTGCAGTATTTAAGTTTTTTATATAACAGGTGGAATGTACGGTTTTAGAGCTTCAGTAGAAGTTTACCTGAAACTATTTCCCCAAAGACAATTTCAATAAAAACCGGCTTGTTATTTGTCGACTAATTACAGGAATAGTTGATATGCAAAACATAGGGTTGAGGATGGGCATGGGAGATGTTTAATAAATGACATTAAGTGCCGTAGTGTAACTTCTCGAACTTTATAATGAATAGATAACCGAAATAGGACATTTTGTAACTTCTGGAACGTTAGATGACCTCCAACTTAGTTGTACAAAGCCCTGCATAAAGTTTAGTCACTCTTATCCGTCTCATCTGCCTGAACTTTGGATTTGTACGGATATCCTTGAATTGATTTCAACCAAATCAAATAACCCTGTAAATCTACCAGGATTTATCATTTCTCGAGCTATTTTTAAAATTATTTAGGCGTATTGAAATTGAATTAAATAACGATTTGCTACGCCAATAAACTATATACACACAACGTCAAAAGTGTTGGTGTATATAAAATGATTCGATTAAACCTAGCGGTTTTTCTTAATGTGACACAGAAGTACTTGTACTTTGGGAACAAAAAAGGCATTAAAAAATTGCAAACCATGAACCTTTACTTTACCAATGTTTTTACAAATCTAGTCAGTTTGGTAGTGTATTCAGCCAAGTGTTCCTTTGAATTTTTATACAATATAATGCCAGGACGTCAAATTTCTGCGTTTACACGAGCAAGAGTGATTGCTTTACATCATCAGATATCGAACATGTTGGGCATTCCTAGATCATCTGTTGTACGAATAGTACACTGATATGAAGAATTTGATACAGCGGAAAACAGACCACGTAGTGAACGTCCTCGAGTATCAAATGAAAGGGAAGATCGATATTTGGTGTAATATGCCCGTAGACACCACACATCTTCGGCTATCAGGGCCCACTTTCAAGGTACATTTAGCCGTGTTATATCGACATCTACTATTTGAAGACGACTCCACAACGCAAATTTACGTGCTAGAAGACCATTACGGGTCCCCACTCTACTTCCAAGGCATCGTGCTGCCCGTCTCCAGTAGGCGCGAGAGCATAGGTGTTGGCTCTTACGCCCGTGGCACCCAGAATTGGACTGGTTACTGATGACAATCGACAAAGAGTCTGGAGAGAACCAGGTCATCAACAACGACTTCATTTTACCCGTGAAGTTGCTCCGCATGAAGGGGGTACCGTAATGTTTTGGGGTGGATTGATTTTCAACCGCTGCACCCCATTAATTCGCATACCACAGAATATGGAAGTAAAATTTACATCAAACAACTTATTAGGCCTATTATCTATCCCCTACTTAATGAATTAGGTCAAAATTTTGTGTTTATAGACGACAACGCACAAGAAATGTTCAAGAGACATTCGAAGCAGGACATATCAATAGATTAGATTGACCAGCCGACTCTCCTGACATGAATCCGATTGAAAACATGTGGGATTTCGTTGCTAGAGCCATTCATAATCATATTCTTCCACCTCAGACTGCAGATGAGTTAGTCGTGGCGGCAGAAGAGGAATGGAACAATATTCCGCAAGAGATCGTTAACCACTTGATTATCTCAATGCACAGACGTGTCAATATGCTATTGGAACGTGGTGGAGGTCATACCGACTATTAGTCAAGTAGAGAACTTGCTTTGTATCTTCTTTTTGATTTAATACATTTTGTCAAAAATGTCACACATTTGCTGGTTTTTAATTTTCGGACATATTCTTTTCACAAAAAAGAAAACAATATACTTAAATAAATGTATTTGGTTTTTCCGTCCGAGGGGGTCCAAGACTTTTGAAGTTGTGTGTATTTAAACAAAATAAACTGGTATTAAATATTCATCTTATCTTTTACCCGTAAATAAACTTGTCTTGGTCCAAGACAACAGTTTTTGTGTGTAGCATTCAAAGGTCGAAGTTATGTTTAATAAGTTATTGGGGTCTAGGACCTCTCTGCCCCTAAACGTTACAGTTTCGATCTTTGAAGGGAACAATTTGTAATTATAGAGAACATCTGCTATGTTGATGAGAGGAATTCACATCAGCTGGCGCTGGAGTGTCCCCCCAATAATAATGTTTTTCAGGTCCGATTCGTTCTTTTTCTGACTGGGACTTAATAACATCATCGTCCCTGAGAATTGATTCACTTTATGCGATCATAAATGTCTTCTCCACGCTAGTTTAGGTGGGTTGATTAGGAGATGAGGGATAAATAAGAAAAATAAAGTTTCTATAGTGTTTGTATCCATGGCAAATTTGGTAGCATTCCAGATATGACGAAAACTATGAAAATAGGTGGGGGTAAAAGTAACAATCTCAACCGTAACAATGCTAATATCGGTTAGACCAAATATGTTGTTTAATAAATAAAAATATTAATTTTTGTTCAATCTTAAAATTTAACCAATCACGGAATAGCGAGCGCAGCGCTTGTTGCACCAACAATGAAAGTTTCTAATCATTATACCTCGCGCATTCTTGTCCATCGGTCAGTTATAACACAGGTGAACATCAGCCAGATGATAAATGTCTGCTGGCACCATTGTTGACAACTAACTGTAGCTGTTTGCTATACATTTTTCAGGATGTAGGGAACAGCCCAGTATTTGTTACAGTGCAATATGCTAAACAACAATAATATTCTGTAGTTTTAAGTTTTTCTTGTCTAAGTTATAAACTGTTTACTTAATTTATACGAGTAATCAAGTGAATCTTAAAATTGATCAGTCAAACAACAAACAATATTTTCCCAGCAAACGATCGACGCAGTTTCCAGTGGAACACCCTGTATATAATTGTTACACATTGAATTTAATCTGATAATTGAATGGAATTTAGATTCAGATACCAGAGTCGGTAATTGTATTATTTAGTTATTTATCAAAGTGTTTAATACTTTTTACCTACCGTTGTCGATCTCTTGCATTTGTCTGATGCTGCAAAAATGTTCAGTTGCGTTCCTCCTTTTGGTAAAGGGCACTGGTCTATGTCAACCCGTCTCAAGTCGATATCTATTCCACTAGTACCCCTGGAATGCAGAAAACAGACTAATTACATTTTTTGCATCCAGATAACGTAATTTCTTTATATATACACGGAGAATAATCATACAGTAAAATTACAATGAGTTACTTATTCCTATGTACGTAAAATTTTTTAAACGTATGTCAAACTTGACGTCAATAACACGGAAGTGCGCGATAGTGATGTGATTTTTGTTAATTTTACTTATCTGCTTTTTTCAGTGTGAGATTTTTTGGTTAGGCAAACTTATTTTCGAAAATAACCCTTAACTGTTCCGTTTGGCGCAAGGGCTTATTTAATTAATCTTTATTATTTTTTCCAATGTAAATTTCCAGCCTAATGAGTATTATGTTTGTAAAATCATCTAAAACAAATCTACAGAGAATCTGTATCTTAGTGCCTGCATTTATGTTTAAGAATAATTTGAATACGAAAACATACTTCACACGTGCTCCACTTGCAGAATCAACAGAAACTTGGCTTTCTATTGAAATAATCGATCTCTTTTCTTTATCTATACTTCTACTACTACTACAACTTTTACTCGGAAATATGATAGATGTAAATATCTACATTACCTCCTTCTAGTCCCTCAATTTTATAATAAAAAACTATAAGCAATATTCTGTTATAGACGAGTATAAAACAAACACAAATATGTCTGGTGTACAGTAATCTACGAAATCTTTTGTTTGTTAAACAAATCTACCAGATTCGAGACAGGTTAGGAAAATTGCAAATATTTGCATTTGTTTCCACTATTTATAAAACAAATTTGTCACGTACACGCGAAATATTTATTATTTCCCAAAGTAAACTTTATCACAACAAGGGAGAAAACAAACGATTTCTTCTGCTGTGCAAAAAAATTGAACGCTGGAAATGTAAATGGCATGGTATCTAACCTCAGCAAGGACGTTGTACGCAGAAAATGCGAAGGCGGAGCTTTAAAGGGGTAAGCCAGACAGCATTGCACATCTCTGGGTAAGTGTAGGGTCATGCTCATACGAAATTAACGTCCTTACTAAACCTTCTCCGGATCCTCGCGAGCTAAGGGAAATTTCAAAGCTACTTATTGAATTGGAAGATTGTGGAATGCACAATATGCTGAGGTTAGCCGCAGTGCCTGGGGTCGTTATGAATAGATTCATGGATAAAGAAAGATAATATTGTGTAAGTTATCTTCTGCATGTAGGACTACCTGCCTCATACGTGAGGACAGTGTGAACGTTTCTAGCTTGATGCAATGGAAGTGTAACGTTTTGTCGATATCGTTAAAAAACATTATCCCCCTCTTCTCACATCCCCACTTAAGATACAGATTGAACCCCCAATATTCGACCGACTAAAAGAACGCACATGTAAAAATAAATGTGACAATTAGTAATCACTAATGTGAGTTTCGTTTAGAATGCTTGACTTACTCAAAATAATGTATCAAATAATAACAGCTTTTGCAAAAATAGCAATAAAAATATTTCCATTGCTATCTCAGTATCCGTTGATATTCGACCATATGTTTATTAGATCACCCTGTATATAAAGACACCGCTCCACTCGCTTTACCTTAGCAAGCGTTTAAATAAGAAACTCCGTTATATATTTGGTCCAGCCTCGTAGATGATGTTGGTTCAACGTTGTTTGAAACGTTTATAATGTTGAAGGCGGTGCTATTGATACAGTGATGTAAATTGAGCAAGAAATTTGATTGAAACCAGTTCGGTTGTACTTTGTGCAAATGGGAGTATAATTTTGTTGTTTCCAATTTATCATCGGCCGCGTACGTCATGGTTTAAAGTGACAACACCGGAACTAATGAATGTAAAGGTGCTGAAAATAAAGCACCCGAGCTGAAATAAATGTTTTTTATTCAAAACGACCAGCGTCTGGCGTTTCCTCAATTAAAAACTTTTAATGGATTTATTCGTAAATTCATCAGCGGTTTCTCTTGCAACGGCAAATCCCGCGGAACATCGTCTTTAAAAAGGAATTCTTTTTCGGTAAGTAGGTCAATAATGTGTTTCCATCGTTAAGTTCCCCTACACTTATCCACTTCAAATTTCCATGGGTAAGCGGTTCAGCATTGCTCCCGTTATCCTGCCTTCAGATCGATATTATTTATCATTTGATAATATATATACGCTAATAAATAAGAGATGCAAATCCCTCGGGGTTCGTATCAAGAATATTTGATTAGAATTACGTCAAGGCGTTCCAGATATTCTGATTCGGCTATGATTTGCATATTTCTTATATTATTGGACCTCACAACAATATCCCAAGAAGATCTGTCAGAATTTCCCAAGTATGAAAAATCTTTCCTTTAGTCTACATCACCAGTCGAACAGAAAAGTTTACCGGTTATACCACTATATTATTTTTAATTCTTATCTATATATTAAAAGCTAGTTTCTTCGATGATGTGGAGAAGGAGGAGGAGAATGATGATGATGATGAGGATGACTCAAAAATTCTTGAGCAGTTGAACACAAAAAATTACCGGTTATACCACTATGTTATTTTTAATTCTTATATATTAAAAACTGGCTTCCTAGATGGTGATAAGAATGATGAGGGGGAGGAGGAGGATGACTCAACATTTCTTAAGCAGTTGAACATAAAAAATTACCGTTTATATCACTATATTATTTTCAATTCTTATATACCAAAAGCTGACTTCTTCGATGATGATAAGAATGATGAGGAGGCGGAGGAGGAGAAAGATGAGGATGACTCAAAATTCTTAACCAGTTGAACAGGAAAAATTACCGGTTATACCACTATATCATTTGGAATTCTTATATACTAAAAGTTGGCTTCCTCGATGATGATAAGAATGATGAGGAGGAGAAGGAGAATGATGGTGATGAGGATGACTCAAAAATTCTTGAGCAGTTGAATACAAAAAATTACCGGTTATACCACTATATTATTTTTAATTCTTATATATTAAAAACTGGCTTCCTAAATGGTGATAAGAATAATGAGGGGGAGGAGGAGGATTATGATGAGGAGATTGATGAGGACGACTCAAAATTTCTTGAGCTGTTGAACGGAAAAAATACCGGTTATACCACTATATTATATTATAATTCTTATATATTAAAAGTTGATTTTCTCAATGATGAAAATTCTTGAGTCTACATCACGGGTTGAACAAAAAAGATTACCGGTTATACCACTATATTATTTATAATTTTTGTATATTAAAAGCAGGCTTCCTCGATGATAATGAGGATGATGAGGAGGAGGAGGATTATGATGAGGAACATGCTGAGGATGACTAAAAAATTCTTGAGTCGACATCACTAATTGAGCAGAGAAAAACAATTTGTTCACTGCTCTTTCGAGCGTATAAAGCTTCATCAATTCATATATTCGCTTTTACTGACACAGAGGCTTGTTTGCAGTTACGCTATCTAATGTCAAATATTTCGTGATTTATCCTATTGTCAAAATATTGGATTGTAAGGGGTGAAAATCCTCCTGCGTCCTATCATGGTGGGTTTTATTAAAATTATGTCGATAAGATTGAGTTACCGGAGGAAATTCTATGATTTACATCTTCTGACTTTTCATATGATTTGATACCCGCTAAGGTTGCGTTTCCAGATTATCTGAAATAATATAAGGGTTCTGAAGACGGTCTTTTTTCAACAGGTTGTGACGTGACATATGTATTATCACTCTTTTAAATTAATGTTTCAAAAATTCTCACGATGTAATATTTTATAAAATATATAGTTTCCTAATATGCACGTATATATGGATCCATATACAGTGTGTCCACTTTAAGGGCTAACCACCCTTGTAAGATATATCATAATTAAAATTTGAATTAGTAATGTTTCCGCCAAATTTTGCTTTTTGAAAAATAAATACAGGGTGTCTAAATTTTTTCAAAAAAGTTAGAATGTTGTAATCTGATCTTTCATAGAGTTCGTTTTTGAGATAGTTGAGATATCTGATGATGAAAATTGCTTCTGATAAAAAAATTTATGTACAATTCAGTGGCGCACTTGTAATTTTTGTACAGGGTGTCTCTTTGAAAAAACACCCTGTATATGTTTATGCCATTCAATTACTGCAGTTATTTTATATTTTGGAAATTGTCAAAAAATAGTTGGTCATTCATTTTTATATAATTATACGAAATAATATTATATCTACATTAATGAACTTATAAATGATTTGTTATGTATAAATTTAATATTTTTTATAAAATAATAATAAATTTTGTAATTTTGTTGCAGAATTTCAACATAGAAACACAGCATAAAGGTAAGAGTTTTAATAACTTTAGTCATATATGTTTTTTCTACCTTCAGTAGATAGCAAATAACAAATATTTTAACTCAAGTTGGTTGTTCGTTCTACCAAAAAATTCTGCTCGCATGAAATATTTTTAAATGCAACAGCTGTTATCAACATTTTACGTTTGAACCCAATGCTCTGTAATACAATTTTTAATTAAACATTTTTTATTCAAATTGTAAAACTCTAGTCGATGTTTTTTATTTCATTTTACGCAATTGGACAAAATTAGTTTAAGCACTTTGGTTTTCAAAACCCAATTGTTAAATTTAAATTTTGACTTCGGTCTTCTTAATCTCCAATCTCAAGTCTACGTTATTTCTGAAATGTTGCAAGGAAGCAATATACCTGCTACTTTATATAAATAGTTTAGTGTAGACCAGGTTTCCTTTAAACTGCGGTTCTCCTCCCTGTGCGCATAGGAAGCGAAATCTCTTGCATTATTCCGATGACCACACGGTTTCTCACGAGTACCTACATAGATTCAATATATATGGCATCTTGTATTTTGGCGGTTTAACCGCTACATCTCTAGAAACGTGTTGTTGGAATTCGTTCCGCTCTCGTTTACGTCAGGAAACTGCAAGGGAGTTAGTATATCGGGTTCGGAACATAGGCAAATCATAGTTATTTGCTTTTTTCGGCCTGGTGCGTGTCACTTTTATAAATCGGGCATCTAAATTATGGCAATAAGGTGTCGGAACTTCATAATTCAGGCTCTATAAGTATTCAGGCCAGGTAATTACTGTCACCACGACAGAAAACCGCTCACAAGGCGAGTTAATGTGATTAAATTTCCTTGGTAATCCCCTGATTCTAAAAATATCACTTTCAGTTTGCTCTCACTTGATAATTTTTTAAATGGTGTTCATTCACAAGCCCGTCTCGAGCCTTTACAACGTATAATAAACAGACTTTATTTTGTCTATAAAAATATATATACACGGTGTCCGGGAAAATGTGGGAGCAGATAGAACATGAAAAAATAACATGACAAGTTCCTATAATTTTTTTTCCTACAGGCCCTCCCTATGTCCTTGAAGCATATTTAGTTTTTTAGTTTACCAGTTTATTTAATAATAACTCTAACGTCTGTTCGTTCAGTTTGCAGTCATCCTCGTTCTTCTGGACATACTCCTCCCGCGCCTCCTCCCTGCTCCTCCCGTACCTCCTCCTTCCTTGTAAAGTTTCGGCGTGATTTTTTGTACCTCTATAATATCTGCTTTATTTAATAATAATTCTAACGTCTATTCGTACACTTTGTAGTCATCTTCGTCCTTTTGTACATACTCCTCCCGCGCCTCCTCCCGTACCACCTCCTTCCTTGTAAGTTTTCGACGTGATGTTTTGTACTTCTACAATATATACTTTATTTAATAATAACTCTAACGTCTATTCGTTCATTTTGTAGTCATTCTTGTTCTTCTGTACATACTCCTCCCTACACTTCCCGCGCCTCCTCCCTGCTCCTCCCGTACTTCCTCCTTCCTTGTAAAATTTCGACGTGATTTTTTTGTACTTGTACAATATTTGCTTTATTTAATAATAATTCTAACGTTTATTCATTCACTTTGTAGTCATCTTCGTCCTTCTGTACATACTCCTCCCGCGCCTCCTCCCTGCTCCTCTCGTACCTCCTCCTTCCTTGTAAAGTTTCAACGTGATTTTTTTGTACTTGTACAATATTTGTTTTATTTAATAGTAATTATAACGTCTATTCGTTCACTTTGTAGTCATTTTCGTCCTTTTGTACATACAGCTCCCGCGCCTCCTCCCTGCTCCTCCCTTACCTCCTCCTTGTAAGTTTTTGGTGTGATTTTGTGTACTTCTACATTTTCTACTTCATTTAATAATAACTCTAACATCTATTCGTTCAGTTTGTAGCCATCCTCGTCCTTCTCTACATACTCCTTCCACGCCTCCTCCTTGTTCCTCCCGTACCTCCTCCTTGTAAAGTTGTGGCGTGATTTTTTGTACTCTACAATATCTGCTTTGTTTAATAATAATTCTAACGTCTATTCGTTCAGTTTGTAGTCATCTTCATCCTACTGTACATACTCCTCCCGCGCCTCCTCCCTACTCCTCCCGTACCTCCTCCTTCCTTGTAATTTGTCGGCGTGATTTTTTGTATACTTCTACAATATCTGCTTTATTTAATAATAACTTTAACGTCTATTCGTTCACTTTGTTGTCATCCTCGTCCTTCTATACTTACTCCTCCCGCGCCTCCTCCCTGATTCTTAGTGTGCATCACATTAAATTTTTATTAAAAGTACTATAAAAGTTATTCAAGAAAAACCGATTTCCAGCTGCGTCCTTCAGGGACACATATCTCCTTAAGGCGGGCCTGTAGGAAAAAAAATAGAAACTTGTCATCTTATTTTTTATATCCACGAGGGATTTCCCACATTTTCCCGGACGCCCTGTATAAATTAAAGATTTATTGCAGACTTCTACAGGAAATTAGAAGTCCGCCAGGACATAATAATATACAAATCAACAATAATTTACCTTTTAGTCGAACAAAGCGTAGATTGCTGTAAAAACGAGGACCCGGTTGACTTTATGACAGTAACGCAGCTTTTATCCGGTAATTCCTTAATTTTGCGATTTGATGGTGGCCGGACACCAATCAGTAATTGTTCTGCACAATTAAATCGAGAACACGTCCCGCGCTGTTACGATGCCTTTAAACTTGAGCTCGTGATGAATCGTACTCCATGCATCTAAGTAGTTCTAGGCCGTTTAAAGCTCGGGTTCTCTCTAACAGTGGGTTCTAAACACAGTTTCATATTTCAAGTAATAACCAGCGGAGTTCGTAAACATTTTGATGTATAACGAACTACTGAATTTACAAAGGACGCGGGGTAAAAATAGACGGGAAGATACCTTTGAGGGTAGCTGGTTGGTGCTTCAGTGATATTTAAGAGCCTGCGAGACGTGTTCACATGAATTATGCAGCAAGATGTGATAGACTTTTAGTTGATTTGACAAACCACATATATCTCCCCCATCTTTCCGCCTCGTTTTTGTCAAATAATTATTCTAAAAGGCCAGGTTATCCTGCTAATAATTCAGTTATGGTCGGCGCTGTAATATTTTCAATAAAAAAAATATACGTCGATATTTCCCGAAGATATATACAGAGTGAACCTTAAATAAGTACAAATATTTTAACCAGCAGTACAGTTCACTGTATAGAACACATAATTAATAGATTTTGTATTTAATGCAAATTAAACGAGAGTGTGGGTTCCTAGATAAGCTAAGCCTAATAAAACAAACTAAGTTAGTACTGTCAAATATTGATTAAACAATACGTGTCTAGTAGTTTATAAATAATCTTTACCAATTTATCAGATAGTCACAGAAGGCTTTGATTGCATTTCTTCATATGACAATTGCAAATGTAATATTAAAAAATAAGTATTAATTTGTAATAATGCGTAATCTTCTTCTTTTTAATACTTCTTCATGTAACGTTTTTCGACTCTTAAAATGATCGAAAATTATTAATGAAAAGGTAAAATTACATTTCTTTATAAAACTTATTCAAAGTAAAGCCTGGTCTACACTTAATATTCTGTCGTCTATCTTGAGTGTAAGATTTGTCAAACACCACGTTACTTGTTTATTTAGTTTTTTGGGGGCTATGTGGTGAAAGAAAAACCTTCAATTAAGATTCACCATACAGGGTGATTCATTCATAATATCATTAATTTTAACCACGCATTCGGAAGGCTTAATAAAGACAGAAAAAGGAAAACAATATTTTTTACTCGACCTATCAAAAGATAAACAAATCACCCTGTAACAATCGGTAACACGACGACAAATTTTCCGATGACGCATACGAGTATTGAAGCTGTATAGAAGTCCAGGACTGTTGCCAGGACTACATGCATATAATAGCAGCATATTCAGTACTGTAGTGATAGATTTTATTTTACACCGGATGTTTATAAAAATGCAGATAGGGACTTTAAATATTGATATGAAAATATTTTTTTCTATCGTAAATATCCATTTAAACATGAATGACATTATGATTGGATCACCCTGTATATACGTATACTGTTTTTTTTGCTTTCAGTACAGTAACTTGGCAAGTTTAGCTGAATTATACGTTTTGTAGGGAAGAGTGTATTATTAGTTTCAGAATTTTCTCTCAGTTGGCTGAAGTCCTCCTTGAAGTCTGCGGTTCGATTAGCTAAATAACTTTAATGAATACCATCTGATTAATGAGCCTGCTTGGCAGTCAGATATATTAGCGATCTGAATTATATTCTGCCAGAAAATTTGCAAACCTAAATATTACAATAAAAAAAGTAGGGATGTTTGTTTTCAGGCATTTAAATATGAAATTGTTTTTATATCTAAATTAGATCGAGGACAACTTACTTCAGACGCATTAAACTCGCTGTTAAAAATGGTTTATTTGGATTTCTCCGTGTATATACAGTGTGGAAGAAAAGTATGGAATAAATTCATTATTTCTAGAACAACGAGGTTTCATGAAATTTTCTCGGACACGTCGATTTTGCTTTTTAAAAAGACTTTTTTCTATACCAACGCATTTCCGACGTTCATTTGTTTTCGCGTGATTACGTCATCGGATATTTTTTTAAATAGAACTCCTATATTTTTTCATCGGTTTCTTGTAGAGCTTAACTTGCTGAATTCAAAAATATATAATTTCAACACTTTATTCCTTCAACTTTCCGAGAGAAAAAATAATAATCGATCCAATAAACGCTGCAGTTGACAGGTGTCAATTCTGATTAGATTTTGTTTAGCTGCCAGAAACAGTTTCTGAGGTGACTTGATTTAATATGTTGTCTTTGCTATCAAAAGATGTAATATTCCAACATGCAATCTAATAAAACAAAATAATAAATTAGGGGGTCAAATACGATTGAGGCAACCAGAATTTAATTCATAATTAATTAATTAGTTACTTATTGTTAAATTGTTTTAAAAATTAAGAGTCCTTGTTTTGTGATACTGCCGATGAATTCACTGCATCCATTTTACACTCAACCAGCCCATCACAGACACAAATGGGAATATTCACATTTCTTTCAAGCCGATTTTATTGGATCGGTTATTATTTTTTTTCTCGGAAATTGTTGACATTATATATTATTGAATTTAGCAAGTTAAGCTCTACAAGAATCCGATGAAAAAATATAGGGGTTCTATTTAAAAAAATATCCGATGACGTAATCACGCGAAAACAAATGAACGTCGGAAATGCGTTGGTATAGAAAAAAGAGTCTTTTTAAAAAGCAAAATCGACGTGTCCGAGGAAATTTCATGAAACTTCGTTGTTTTAAAAATAATGAATTTATTCCATACTTTTCTTCCACACTGTATATCCCATACCTATCTATATTTTTCACTTTTCCAGACATTTAAGAAACTGTGCAAAAGCAAACAAGTCCATCATGTCACTTCTAGTGTCCCTCGAGGTCTTCCCTTCCACATAGCAAGTTAGAAATTGAATTTATGTTAATGTGGGTTCTTTTCGTATTTTGGAAGCGCTTATCCGAAAACTAATATAACATAAAAGGGCATAGTTGAACAACGCTTAAGTTTAATGGTGTCTGTTTCTCAAAGGATGTCTTTCACATACTTCGTTAGTACCTGCTTCACTATTCAGCTATAATTGCGCTACCAGCATAGCTTAGAGTTTGAGATATGTATGTTCCACTTGGTTTTTAACGGAACTTAATGGAAATACCACTCATCATCATGTCACTGGCGACTTTATTCATTTATCTGCACCGTTAGCTTATGCTATGAAGGTATAAACTAGGACGATGTTGTAAAATGTAAGTTTTGGATTTTACGTTAAATTTTAAATCAGTTGTATAAATACTAATTTAAATTGTGTGTTCCTGTTATTATTTGGAGGTTCTGCAGCTCTTCAGGTTATTGATCTAAATACCGTTTGGTTAAGTTTCGGATTGCCGGTTTGTTTTCCACTGAATATGTCTCGGACATATTTGCTGACAGTACAAGGGTCTCTTGTACTTAGTGAGTATTGTTTTTTGTCCCATTATTTATGTAATGAAATGTAAATGAAATTTGACTGAACCATCCTGTATCATATTGCCAAGTAGACTTCCTTTACAGAAATCTGTTTTTATTTTTAGCTGTTACTGCAACAAACTCTTGCGTTTATATGGTATAAGTTTTCACTTCCTATAATTTTAGATACGATTGCTGGCAAGTGGCTTCTAACTCTTAAAATGAAATAAGAAGTTTGTGCAATATGTGACGAGTTAGTCGCAATCTTTTAAGGAACGTTACAAAAGTTTAGTATTTTTGTACACTGAGAAAAGTGATTTTATAACGGATCTGCACAAATTTCAATATGGATTTTATTTACTAAATTATTAATTAAGCTATATTTCGGAAATATGAAACTAATATACCCATGAAGGATTTTAACTTACTTAAAGGAGTAGGTGTTGTTTTCATATCCAAAAAACGGGACGGTGTAAGTGAGCATCCAAATATTCCCTCCACCACAATCGTAGTAGGGCTTGGACCACTTTCCATCCTCGTAGCGTACAGACAATATTTTTTCTGGAATTCTTTCGTCGTGCATACTGTTATTGAGTCTGGAGGATTTATATCCTGGAAAAAACATATTGTGTTATTCCTTATTGAATTTGAATATAACCAGATGTGTGTCGTTGGCATATTAAAGGATAGGGAAAATCAAATTGAACCCGTTACATCACCGGTAGGTTTGTACAAAGAGTATTAAATTCCGGATTTCATTCATTAAAAGTGAAATTGATTATATTAAATTACAAATTAAAAGCTTTTGTGTGATTAAGGATTTCCTGGATACTATGAAATTAAAATAAGTTCTTTTAGGTGGAAAGTTAAAGTATAGAAAGCATTTTCATATTTTAATGAATTATTCTTTTAAAATATAAACTACAAGTAATTCGAAAGTGAGGTGAAATTTGTTCCAAACCATATATTCTAAAGTTGGATCAGAATAAAAGAGCGAATGTTATTCTGGCTTATATTTCTTCTTTCCGGATAAACGTGGAAAAGCGAGTTGTGCCAGATTGAATATACTTGCCGCGATATCAGATGTTAAACACAAATAAATCGCTTAACGCTATAAAATTAAAACAACAGTCAGTTCTCTGTTTCGTGTTGGTAATTTGATATTTAAGTCATACAACTCCGGATTTTATTAGAACCTTTATCAAATTCCTTCAAGGAAACTTGCTAATATTGACCCGAAAACATCTAGAGTATCTCTTTTTGTTTGAAGTGTATCGAGACCCATTTTACTTTACCTCCTAACTCTACAATCCAACTTTTGTTTCGAAGTTTGTCAAAATGAATTAAAATTCCTACCCTTCCGAAATACTTAGATCCAAATTTACATTCAGTCTACTAAAGAAAGTAATTTGGCGGCTGTAAAAATCGTTTAATAAAGTTTATTTATATTATTTTAGTATTTTTTGTGTGTGTAGTAACAAGTTTGGGACGCCGCGTATTTTGTAATTAAAATAAGGAACCTACTTTCTCCTTTGACGAAGTTAGGATTGTTAATGGTACACAACTGGCTCTAATAACACTGGGAATAGCATATCTCGCTAAATATCGCATGTTTCAGCCTTTGACATTAAATTGGTAATGAAATTTTATTATCCTCTCAAAGCAAGTTATCTTGAAACAACGATTTTCTTATTACATTTTGATTAAGTACGCACAGAGCAACCGTACGCACTCACGGTTTTGGATCTCATTTGCAAAGATGATGCTTGCTCTCTAAAACAATAGTAATTAAATCAGCCGAAGTTATGGCTAGCAAGCTGTAAGGCCGCTGCACGCCATCTACGAATCCAATTTGAATTATTATGGCATTTGTCACGCGTAAGAAAATTTTAATCCTGAGTCTGCCTTTCAAAGGCTAATTTTGTCGGCACAATTAGAGAAAGTACTAATAAACATATAACCACAATTATTCAGGCTATATTCGTAAATACCCTACAGTAAAATCATAGCTAGAATATTTAAAAGTATAGTTAAATATAATAAATCATAAAATTTGAATGATTTTGGTTCAAATATTCGAAAGTATAGCAAAAAAAGTTGCTATACAGGGTGTTCAGGAGATGTACATACTTCAGTATGTTATTCTACGTTCAATTTTAAGCAAAAAATTTCCTATGACCTTAAAGGCCGCATTTCATTGAGGCTGGTCCAGCCAGGCTGGTCCGGCTTAGGCTAGTGGCTGGAACAAGTACAGCTATAAACTAATTGGGCTGCATTTTTAGCATATTTTTTTGGTTACGTACACTCCATAGACAAATTTTTCATTTGAATTATGATCAGTATACACAGTCATGCAGACCAGCGACAGTGAAGACAAAGCGCTCGCGAGCAAAAAGAAAACGAAAAGTGGGTACACGATATTACCGTCTTTTAACTATTCCCGTAATTTTAACTACCTCCAGCCAGACATTTTTCTATATCTTTATAGCCCACATTTTGAGGGTCATATAAGCATGGAAAGCTTTTCACAGTGTCTATAAACATTTCTGTATTGTTACTATCTGTTAGTATTGTTACTATATGTTAGTATTGTTACTATCTGTTATCTTCTTCCATTAGTAGAAAACAAAACTAACCTCACAGTGGAGTGAATCCACAACTATACGGCTGTCTACTGGTGACTGAGATTGTACAGCGATGTAGATACTCACGTGGTATAAAAGCAGAAATCTAATTGGTCTATATAGGATCTCACATAGCTGGTCCCGCTTGAAAATGTAAATTATTACAAACATGGCTTGTGCCGCCTAAACTCGAAAGCAAGCTCATCGTGTACCAGCCTGTGTGAGTGTATGACCATTTGGCATACTACATTCAAATTTGACTAAACCAGCCGGGCTGCACTAGCCTGGCTGGACCAGCCTCAGTGAAATGCGGCCTTAGTACTCGAATTTCCTATTAAAAAAAAATATTTATTTGCTCGTATCGCTTTCAGTTATAGGTTTTTCATTGTTTTGAATAGAAATTGCATTTTTAGTGAGTACTTTGCATTATCCAGATTTGGATAATACGTTAATTCTGTTACAGAACTAATATGCCGATCAATATCCAATTGAATGGCCATGTGAATTTTACATGAGAAATGTTTATTTTGGAAATTAAGTTTTTCACGATATACTTTCTTAGTTTACAGACATTAATGGAATAGATTAATGTACACACTCTTCAATTATTCTCTTGTTGGTATAAATAGAATACTTATTAATTTAGAGGGATTACCTCAATGTGTATATCACCCTGCCTTTTGGAATATATCCCTGATAGTGTTTGAGATAAACAATACTTGTAACTTATTAATCGTATCATTTGCCGTTTATTACCTAGAACGTGAATGTTCAATACACTGAACCCTCATCAAATACTAAATTATTTACGTAAAACACAAAACGAATCTATTATAATGTTACATTAAAATCAAACTTCGATGTGGATTTATTCGCATGAAAATAAATTACAATTCAAATGTTTCAATGGAAATATTTTATTTGCATACTTGAGTTAGCCACCAATTAGCTACAGTTTCCCATGTTGCATTATTATAAGACCAAATTTGAAACATACTGTTTGGGGATTGGTCGTAGTGATATAGTAATGGGTAAATGAAATTTAATAATTTTACTAACATTGTAAAGTCAATTGTTTTACAATTTCGCTGTAGTTTCGATTGATACTAAAATTTGCTTCCAGTCTAAATGAATTCAGTTTGCCGGTTTTTGATTTATTCCGCCGATTTTTTTAATATTATTAAGGCAGCTGCTTCCGTGGAACATAAAAAATTGTTGCTATCGACGGTCTGGACCGATCCCCGAAGAAAACAAATGATGTAATCGAAAATACATATTTCATGATAATTATATCACAATATGGGTATGATTTGGGTCTACATCATCTTCTCCGAAGCTCCTATAAAGGAGAAGCCAGCTGAAATCTATTTATGGAGATTGTCCGCAAATTGAAAAAATGAAAAATAGACCTTCGCGTCCTCTGGGATTTCTCTACTAAAATTGCCTGGAGGAATAACGGCGCCAATTTGTCTAAGTGCGATATACAAATACATTTCCTGTTGAAGGTATGTCGGGTGAATAATGGGCACTAGTCCTCAATAGGAATAACAGAATTTCTTCTTAAACACTGCCAAAGAACTGTTCAAACTAAATCGAACCCACAACGATTAGTATAATTATCAAAAAATTACAGCCCGATATATCTCACATGGTGCTAAATCTAGCTTAGAAACTGGAGGACTGATTAAAAGTTATGTCATACTTAACAAAGGTGGAAATATATAATCAAATTATAACGCTGTATATAATTTTACTGGTACTTTGTCACGCGTTTTTTCCGCTCAATTACAGTCAGGTTTTTGTGCGGGGTTCAGCAGGGGTGAATTCGAATATTTTGACATTCAGCAGGAATACGCTTAGATGAAAATTTGACACAGGAATTTGGCATGAATACTAAACAATTTTATTGCCTACTTCCCTTCACCAGACCCTGAAAGGGGTCGATATGTCTTATTAATAAATAGTGATAGATGTAGCTCCCAAAGCACTTTTAAAGGAAAATCGATACCGTCATGTACTTCCTGCTTACAAAAAAAAACTATTCTCTTCCAGTTGCCTCCTCTTTCTAAATTTTGTAGATATTTTTAAAAAACAATGGAATGAAAAATAATTTCGTTATAATTTTAAATTCAATTAAAAATTTCTTATTCAGATTAGGCGGATGTTCAAATTTTTCCATTGAAGTTCAGTTTTGATTGGCCTAAAAAAATTACGCGATATTCACGTGTCGTGTATTCTTTCTTGCTGAAGATTGTTACCGTTTATTATATTTAAGCTGGGGGACGGTTTCATTGTTGTGATTAATCTAAACATGACTGAACAGGACGGGACAGAGGCTAACATATGAGACGTCTTGTTCTGTTTAGGCTTACAACAAAATCAACTGCGAACGTGTAAAAAATATAAATCTTGACAGCACGCAGGTTTGAGCAGACGGAGAACAGTCCCTCTAGTATGTATCTCAATACCTTTACGCGTATTGTTAAAAACTATTTACGCTCACATTCTCATGCTAAGCAAGGTGATAAAAGAGAGCGCTTAACATTGTCGTTATTAAAGATTCATTCGCGGAATAAAAGTTTTATGTAGTTCTCTTTATAGCCCGTATACAGCTTTGTCTTCGTTTACTGGAATCACATCGTAATGTATTTCGGTTTAAAATTTACGATATACCGAATATCCATAAGTGAAATACTTTGTCGTTCAACAACACCTACTCGTATCCATTGAATTGTCTCAGCTGATGGCGCCATCTAGAGACGCCAATGGAATGGCTCCCAACGCAACTTCATTACAAACTGGCAAAACTACAAAATTTTCATTCATTACCACTCACTACCGATAAAACACTTCCCGTAGGTACAGTTAGATAAAATGCCTATTTATTATTACAAAAGGAATAGATAATAGAAAATTTTTAATGTACCCGCGGCAGTCTTGTCCCATAACCTAGAAAAACAAACCGGCGGACTATATTGTCGGAAAATATACACCCGACGCAAATTTCTTTATTTAATAACTATAAAACGCTTAAAAATTATAAAAGGCACTATAAACTGAAGAAGAACACAAAACTACAACGTAAACACAGGGTAAACACAAGAATTAAATTATGACATGACGGGATTGACGGGGAATTTTACCGTTGTGTTGCTAGTTGCCTATAGTCTGACTCGCACAGGCGGCGTTAAAGAAGGATTTAATATAATTTCGAAAATATTTTTTTTCGCTTTATAAATAAGTTTTGAATTTTTTTGAAGGGCGATTCTGTTAATTCTTAATTTTCTCTAGCCCCTCTTAAAATATTTGTACTTAGTCATAGTTAGCCCTTTATTTTACTGTATGTAAAGGTATTTCAACTAATATAAATTAGTTTTCCTACAATTCCTATCAATAAGTCATATGTATGCCCTTTAATGCCAAATATGTAGGTATGCTAAAGAACAATTTTATAGATAAAATTGGATTCAATAGTTATCTAAAATAAAATTTAATCCATCTAAATTTACTCGCAAAAACATTGATACCTGGCAGCATTCAAAAACAACAAAAACCCAAATTCACTTTTAAATATTACGAACATGTAAATCTATCCTGTATGCTACATAGGCTTTTAATATATTAGAATTGGTGTTTGTGAAATGCATTGTTTCCAACTATTTGTGCCCATTTTGTTCATAAAATATGAATTACATTGCATATTTAACATGGAATAATACCTATCATAATTGCACCGTTAAACATTGATACAAATAATGTACAACTAATTATTATTTATGAAATTGAAAACTAATGCACACATTTTTATTTATAATTAATAATGCTATCAGATACATTAGTGCCCTGGCAGAGAAAAATAAATAAATCTTGATCGTACCTCTTTAGAAAATTGAAAACTAGAAGGAAAAACTTTGCCCATCTTTTAAGACGTCGTTTCTACAATATTTATTGTTCTAGTACTTTACTGCCATTATGGTAAAGCTCTTACCTAATAAAGTTTTAACGAAAAACTCATTAATCCCCAATAAGACTATAAATACCATCGGAACGACTTCAACCGTTTAGGGTTCGTATTTTTCATTCGACTGCTTTTTATACTTATACTCGATAATTAGTAAGCAAACGTGATAAATGAGAAAAATAATAAAATAGAACAATGATAATGGTTTTATAGGCACCTCATTGATCTGATATTTTTTTAAGCACCATGTATAGGCACATATACGGTCCGCTGTTTATGGTGAAGAAAATCAGTCCATTTCCACAATTAATTGAATTCGGCAGTCGCGACCAACAAATAAGCCATTAATTAACAAGCTTTAAAATCTTTTGATAAATTAACATCTGGTGAAGGCAAGAATAATTTATGACTAGCTTTAAATTGAAAATCATTGAAAGAAAATTGTTAAAATAGCCTCTTTGGTGCTTGGTTTTGTTCAGTCGTATCAAAGGGGGCGAATTTTACAACAATTATGGTCTAATCAAAATAAATGGATCGTTTATAGTTTGAGATTTAGATGACGGTGTCTCAACTGAAGTTCTTTAAGAATATGTTAATGCTACTGTAAATGACAACATTAAAATGTGGGAAACACCCAGATTTAGAAAATGTACATGCACTTTTAAAAAATGCTTTATTTCCACTCAACAATAGAGATTTAATGAAATTCCAACTCAGAACTTCTAGTAGTTCAAGAACTGTTTCGGGGGTGCCATTATTATTGCTATAGATTGTACCTTCCAATTCTTTAAAAATAAACGCTTTATAACGTAATCTCTTTGCTTGTTCAGAAATTACTTAAGGAGAAAGAATTCTTATTCGGTTATTTATAGGGTTCCAAGTACCTTTGAATTTAATACTCGACCAATTAAAATCGAAGTCAAATTAAGGAATAACACCTCAGCATTTAATACATTTTTAAACGCTGATGAAGTAAAAGCTGGAATAAGGCAATAAATAGGCAACTTCCTAAGATATCGTCCCTTATTTATTTGTCTCTTATTCACAGAAGTAAACGCCTGGAAAAAAACTAATGGAATGTTCAAGATAAGCACATAGTATAAAATTTGACTGAGAACGTTATACGTCCTGCGTGGTCTGTATTTTATTGAACCTCTCTTCAACCGCATCTAAGATTGTGTCCAACATTATCGTTTGGAGCTTGTTAAAATGGTTGAAACATATGAAAATCTGGAGCTGAGTACTTCGCTCTTTCCCAGTTTTACGACAATTGCATACTTTAAAAATAAACTTGGCTACACACGCTAACACTGCTGGAATTTAGTTAACTGAACGACGATTTGTGACTAAAATTCGCTATACTTTCGAATTGCCGTTTTCCATAAATTTGACGTAATGCTTAACCTAATCGAGGTTTCTGCTATGTTCAGTGAGCTATAAATACTTTCCACCTAAACTGTGTAGGGTCTTTTATACAACAATAATATTTATTTACTAGTTTTGCTCACCTTGACAATTGACCACAACTGTATCATAAGTATTGTTTATTCTAGTCGTTTTTCCTTGTTATCCATTACGATTAAAAAACGACTAAGTGCTCAAGCTTTACGGGACGGGGTCGAAACCTCATTGCGACACGTAAACTGTCATCATCATTCTTTGTCTTTTATGGGTCTGTGTTACGATCAAACCCAGTCACATTACTATCGCCATTAAACAAAGCATTCTGCGCCAAACGAACGTTTAGCAAGCATTAATTTACTTAATTTTCAGAAGTCTAGCGAAAGCGCATTGAAAACTGCGGGGAATAATTTATTTGGACTCGATTCGAAAGAGTGGCAAAAAAGTGCTTTAAATTACCTCGTGTGGAATATACAACGAAAACTTTAGTACCTTGTGGAGTATATCCTTAAAAATCTCTATTTAAACTGATCCATATTGCATTTCCTTAATCTGGCTACACTGAAACCTGGCTTTCCAGGATTTCATGCACGCTCTTTGAATATTATATATTGCCAGAGATTACACATTTATGAAGACAGAGTTGTCTTCGTACGCGTACTCTACATGGAACATTTTTGAATTAATAATTTACAGAAGCTTTTACTCCTCAGCCTCGTATAGTTATTGTGGCTTTTATTTGCTTTCCTATAATGACCCAATGTGAAGCAAAAGCATATACCTAGCACATATGCACCAGCTCATCTTAGCCTGGTGAATCCTTACATTTCAATAATTCATGCAAGCGAGATGAAACCTGATTTATTAATGTCGAGTGGTCGACCAAAAAATTCGTACGCCTTTTTCCACTACAACACCTACATTGTGTTATTATAAATTAACGATGCATTAGGCTTTTCTCTTATCGTTCCACCTGCGTTGGATTCAACGAGAGTTGTAAATTCAGCGAAATGGCTGCAGGATTTATTGCTTTTTGATACTTTCAATCAACAATGAGATTGTCTAGACAGGTCAGGGAACTATCAAATTTCGTCCTATGATATAGCAACCGACATTCGAGTCTACATCTATACCAACTCCCTGCGTATTGCAAATACCGCAGGGAGTTATCTGTGTAATTCTCTGGTATATTACGCTCCCTCAAAACGAGGTCTCCGATTTTGAACACTTCTGGGATATGATTAGAATGATGATTCAATTCAAATTGCCAGTGAGAGATCTCACATCCAATTCTAATTAACAATGCGATACACAGAGAATTAACAATTTAATAGGCTTTTCGATGTACCGGAACTCCTATATATACAGGGTGTTCCATTAAAGAAAAACCGGCCATGACGTCATTACTCGAAGGTAGGTCACCCTGTATATTAAATTATTGTTTGAAAAAACCAGTAAACTAAAATAAAAAATCGACCTGTTTCGGGAATGCTTAATAATATTGTTTATTTACCTAATAATGAATTTATGCGATACTTTGCGCACTGTATATATTAAAATATACCGTGTGAACCATATTGGCCTAGTCCGAATGTTAATATTAAAAAAAAATACGAGGTGTAGAATCGAAAATTTTCAAATTTATTTTTCTCAATATTTCAAAGAGTTTTGTATAAAGAATTGTTTTCTTTAGAAAATAAGAATTACTTAAGGCAGCAGTTGTTTCTTTCTTCTTTTATTTGAACTTTTCAGTTTTCAGATTTGAAAGGACTGCTGCAAACATTTGAAATAATTTTGAATAAATAATAACATTGCATTAAGAAACAATAAAAGTGGAAATTAGTATTTTTGCTTTAATTATATACAGATTTGGAAAGTGAGGATCTTGATGGTGAATTGTGTTTTGCCACTTGCGTGTATTTGTGTCATGCTACACGCATAGTTCCACCACAGCGTGCTCCCACTCTTCGCATAAGGCAGTGTTGCCAGGTGGGAAAAATTCAGTGCATGAGAATAATTTCAAAATAGCATGAGGTTTGGAGAAAAAAGCATGAGATGGCTTAATTTATCAAAAAACACCTCTGACACAGCTTATTTTTTAATTACTTTTGTAATGCCATTTTTATTTCATTAAAAAGCATTATGTTATGCTATTTTATCATAATATTACATTGTAAGTAGGTACTTACAGGTACTTACTTAAAAGTTATTAACCACGTAACCTTTCTAATTTATTTTATTGTTAGGCCGGCGCAGTTGACGTGACGCAGAGTGACTCACGGGTCGTAAAATCTGTTGTTTCCAGAAAATGTACGTACCCTTACGGAATAGAGTTAAGAATCACTGCGATACAGCGTGAATACAGCACATACACCGCATATCCGTCGACTGTCATACCCGTTTATGTATTCATTGCTAATTATTAAGAGAGCAGTCTACAATAAAGGACATTTCAAGTACCCAAATATTGTAGATACACTATTTATTCAATTTTGCCCTCGATTTTGCCTTTATTTCTCGTTAGGTCTTTGTTTTGGTAGATTTCAAAGAGTAATTTTAATAATTTTATTATTTCTTTTTGTGTCTATTAAAAAGCATGAGATTTTGTAATCAAAATATGAGAGCATGAAATTTCCTCGGAATGCATGAGACCTGACAACACTGGCATCAGTTGACCGGACAGTTAGATTTGCAATGGCGAATTGGCGTTGGCGATACGGAACCGATTACCGTAGTAGTGGGGAATGCTAGACCAATGCACGGCGCCGCGCCACTTATACTTCGTACCTCCACTGGGATAAAGCGGCAATTTCTACTTTCTCTGTAATGATCGGCAATTTCCGAATCTGTATTGTATTCCTTTCTAGAGTAGTGTTTAATTATTTATATAAGGTGCATCAGAGAAAACAGATGTCCGAAAGACTTATAGCAAACTGCCAAAATTATTCATTAGTCATTTGTGCACACCAGGAGTAGATGCGATGCAGCACGTAGCTACATCTTGTGGCCACAATCTGACGATCCGACAAAAAAAGCACGTTCTATTATTATTTCTCAAATCTAGATAATAGAGGCATTACTGTTTGGTAATTTATTAAATCTTAAAGCAATTTTGGATTAAGACTAGATATTGAATGGATTTGTAGTCGCTTTGTAAACTGAGGACCCTAGTGTAATAAAGTAAAACCTTTCTTGGCGTTTAAAAAACAAATTTTGCCTTTGAAGGGTGACAATAAGCGTGAAAGTAAAGGATAATAGCACCGTAAATCCTAAGATCTCGCGATTGCTTTATTAACAGAACTCCTGACTCGAAACGTTGTCCCAAATTTCTTTAACAAATTCAGTTCTGCTGAAATAGACGGTTCGTCGACTTTTCTTTAGAAAATTACGTTATACAGCGTGTAACATAAAGAAATTTTCAATTAAATTGTACGTTTTGTTTAAGTTTGTCATTGGAACACATAAAGGTTTAAAATAAAGTTTCCTCTATTCAAGAATGTTTCGGTGAAAGTACTTGCACGAAAATGTTGACCGGGCATAATTTTTCATCTAAACAAATAGCTTTTTGTAGATAACAATGATGTCTGGATAACCGAAATATTCCACCCTCCTATTCAGCAGGAATGGCCGATATTTTAATTTCTACTGATAACATTCCTTAGAAGCTAAATTAAAAACTTCCAGATTTTAGTAATTTATCTTCCTCAACCTTAATAATCTGATTTTAATGACAGTTCTTCATTATCATAATTAAAATTTAAATTGTCCCTTTCAAAGGAAGTCGACGGTTAAGTTAATAGAAAAAAATCCTACTTACACCAACATACTCCAAAGTTAAACTTGACATCTTATTTTAATACAACGTCCAAAGTTTTATTAAGGTGTTTAGCACCAGCGCCAAGATTTTAAGGTAGAAAAGGACAGTATCCTGTATCATAAATAATATTTTCGTAAATGGATATTCCATTTATTGGCGGCAAGAAAATTCTGTAAAGTGGCCTTAAAATTATCTATAATATGTACTGAGTCCCTCTGTATTATCACTTTTTATGGGGATATAAACTCCTGGTGTCTTTAGAACAATTAAATTCCAACCATACTTCAAAGTAAAAGAACTAGTTTACATTTTTAACTAGACGCGTGTTTTAAAAGTTTTCGAATTATTTCCTTTACCATTATAGGTTACTACCTTTATCAAGTCGGTAGTTTGTGTGTTTGACTTTTCTAAATTTGCGTCAAAGCATATAAGGCATCTTTAAATCTGCTTTATGTACAGGGTGGACTGTTCCAACCAGCCAACCTATTTACAACTTAAATGTTTGGAAATTTAAAAGATCAGCAACTAAAACAACTTATGACACTAACTTTTGAAATAGCTAGTAAGTTTAAAGCATATGAAAGTTATTTACTCGTATACTTTAAAACGTATTCAACTTTATGTTTTTACCTGCTGAGGATCTTAAAACTTCGCTGCTTTAAAACGGAGATTTATCCGTGCCAATCTCGGTTAGCTCTCAACTTATTCGGTTAATGACGGCGCTAGGAGATGTAATTTTATACACTACGTGTCGCAGAAAATTCCCCGCGGCTATACTTTTAGTGTTTGACAATATCCAATAGAAAACATTTCAGAAAATACCTCGATCGAGGGCAAAGTTCACTCTAACCTTTTTCTGCGCGAACATGTTCTAAAATACACGATTAGGTAGCAGCACAAAATTTTCGAAGTGTGCCATGAAAAAAATTGCAAGTTTGTGACAGATGCCATATTAAAATTAGTAAATTATTAATTTTAAGTTCCATACCCATCGTAATGAGCCTATTTTTGGCAAGTAGCTTTATAATTAAGGTTCACACAGTGCAAAGTTATCCACTTTCATGTACCTAAAACAATTACTTTTTTAAAAAATGTTTTTTCCTAGATCAAAATAACTACCTTTCCACCCTGTATAATACAGAAATGAACAAATTTTTTCTCTAAAACTTTTCCAAAAAATTTGTAATTTTTCACTACGTCGAGAGCTGTTGATGATATGATGTACATTTCGACTGCAATATATTTTTAAAAAATGCTACCAAGAACTGACCAAAAAGTTCATAGTGTAATATCGCATTTTTAAATTATTTAATAAAAATCATTTTCAGGCTCATCCCTTCAGGGGTTGGAATACTACTTTTAGAAGCACTTAAAGAGAGTTGATGAAACATTGAAAAATAAATGCTTAATAAACGTATGTTCCAGAGCCACTCGTTTCCGAGATACAGGGCGTGTAATAAAATTGTAGAAAATCAAAAAACATTAATAAGTACTTAATTTAAAGTAGAAATGAGTGTGCAAGTCGACTTTCTTGTAGCGCCACGAAGCTAATTGAATCAGAATTGTTTGTCTTAGGAAGTGGTACAATTTCAGCGACGCTTAGTGTATATAATCTACTACACCCTCTTATTAACATATCAAACTGGGGATGAAGTGAGCTTTGACAGAGTACAAACACCACTAGCGGGAATGCCACAAATTTAAGCTCCTGCTCGCTCGGTTACCTAACTATATTTTAACTTAGGTGGATAGTCGTGCGTGAAACTATCTGACGGGGAAAATCGGTTGAAGTGAATAAGTTAGCATCATTTTTCACCTGTATTTAATTACTTACAAACAATTAGCCAAACCCAGAACGATTTTTCAATCCAACTGCTCCCGCTCGAATTCAGTTTTGTGATTCGGAACGTCGTCGTAAGAACAAATTATCAATATTAAAAAATAAGGTGTTGCAGTTCAATAACGATTCGCACGATTTATCAGTGTTATTTATTGTCACGACGCTTTAGGCAAGGAGAATATCCATCTCTGCAATCGATACTATTTCATGGTTAACAGGATATTGTTATCTACTATTGCTTTCTATCTTAAAAAACAAGGATTAATTTTGCTCAAACAACCTTTGTAGCGAAAGAAACAGAAGATTATACGAACCTAGTTCTAAGTATGTTCGAAACATGAGTGCCTTTATTTTATTTAAAGCGAGGTACTCGGTCCGACGACCACGACCAGGTGGATTCCCTCTGTCGAGAAAAAAAACATAATGTAACAAAAAAACACACGCAAATGTATACAAATACATACAAACAATTAGCCAAACTCAGAACGATTTTTCAATGCAACTGTTCCAGCTAGAATTAAGCCCCTAAAATTACTGCACTTATATTTCTTACACTTTGCATATATTTCTAATAAGTTATTTTTTATCAGTATCGAATGATTAGTGACTACAATCATGTGATCTTTACATTTCAAGATGTGTCTTGTGTATTCAGTATTAGCCAATAATACAGAAAAAGATCAGAAGTTTGAGTTTTCCTTTAAACATATCTTCAGAATCACAGATCCTTGGCATGCAAGTACGTACCTAATTATTTTCGTATCTAAAATGAATGTTGTTTACTTTATTCTCAGAGTTGGTAAACGAAAATATTTATTCCACAGCTTATTCATCCAGATGGAGTATTATCAATATATTTTTAATAACTAAAAGGCTTTTTTGTATCCTTGTGTAGGCGACAAATAAGTTTTCTAATTAGAGACTATATTGTGGTAAAATAACTCCACGTCACTGCTACGCTTTTTTATTACTTAGCACCGATTCAACTCGCTTTTCGTTTGAGCTAAATTTAAATTTGTACCGAGAAGGATTTCCACTACAAAACAAACTAAGAGGGGATTAAATTTTACTGTAATATTTTGATGAAACCTTACTTATCGATAGTGAGTAGTAGGCCAAGCCTTTGAGGGTATCAAATTTGGAAGGGCATTTAACGAACTTAGTATAAGTAAGCTTAAATTACGCAAATCCGATTTGATAGTCAAAGTGCCGAGCAGTGTTTGTGTCTGTGCGGTGTAGGTTGAGAAGGGCATATCAAATATCAGTCATGGGCTGTGCTGGGCCTATTATCAAATCAAACGTTGTTTCGTATTAAAATACACAGTTGTGGATTATACAGGCTTAACTGTGACATATATTTGGAGATATATCAAGAATATCATTTCCTGTTTTCTTACTTGTTTACATTGAAACCTGTCATTGCAAAGATGTTTCTACTTGCTGAGTGCTTTCTGGGGACATACATTACATTTACATACTTAAAATAGTGTAATACCCTGTAGAACGATGGGGAACAATAATCCAAAGGCATGTGCGGATAAGGAACTTTCCACAGTCCAAATATTGGATTAATTGCGGAGAAAAACAGTGGACGTCACAGAAAAAAACTCTTTCGTGTTATCCAAACACTTTGCTTTAGTTAAAACATATCACACTTTTTAACCCTCAACTTGTCACTGAAACAATAAGGGCTTTAAGGGTCGTGTAGCACCCTTATGTAGTCAAGTGGAGATTTAGAAACCAATTTACAATTTGAGTGTGGAAAAATGTTTGTTATGCTAGGATTTATTTTTTAATTAAAAAGTTTTGAAGCCGCATGCTCTGAAAAGTGTAATATTATTTGCCGTCCTGGATGTAGGCTCTAGCTTTTTAACGTTTTCAGTTAATCGTTCCTCCGTTAGAGTTATACTTTGGGCAAAGTTAATACAAATTTTTTTGTCCCCCTACATACTTTTTTCCATGTAGGGTCCTAACGTTAATAATTAATTTTACTACAGTAGCAGTTCATTATAGAAATCAGTTTAGTAAAGTTTGTGCCTTGCTATTTTATATATTATCAAAGATACAATACAAGAAAGTCAAACAGTTACCTTTTGAGAACCGCTGGACTATGAATTTTTTTTTAATTTGACGTCTACATAGCGGCATCTGTTTAAAGCTCATTACAAGAGACAGAAAGGTCTACGCACTGAAAGAATGCTAGTTTCAGGACGTAGTAAAATACGTAACTGAGAGAATTAAGAATTCTAGGGAAGGATCAACGAGGACAAACATAAAAGCAACGAACTGGCAAATTACAATACAAATCGAGGAAACCTCCTTACAGGCAAGAGAATTGAATTTATCTAGCTCTGCATTATTACAAAATAGTAAAGAAAAGTTATATGCAGTGTACATATTAGTAATTTATATTATTTAACCTGTTCAAATAGTGATCAAGGATTACGTTCACATCATTGATTTATTTTGTTGAAACTGACAGCCGTAAAATGGATAACAAATATTTAACTTCCAACCTATCAGATCCCCATTATTTATAGACCAGATTTGACAGAAAATTTAATTGAATATAGTCGCATTGAGCTGGATTGAGTGGAAATAAAATTTTCATTAGAATAAATGGGTTCTTAGCACACTATTTTGAAGTATGACAGATTAAAAAAATTTCTGACATGACAAGTCAGCAAACTTTTGTGTACACTACAATATTTTTAGTTGCAGAAGTTTACAAAAATTCATCCGGTGAATTTTTTTGTTTATAAATACTAAGAGTGATCCCTTCGATCGCCTGACCTAAAACTGCTTGACTTTCTGGGCTCACATAAAAACTAAGGTGTTTTATAGTTTAAAACAAACTATTTTTATGTAATTCTACAGAAATTGTGGACTGCAATATTTCGAACGTTTTGAAATTATAGCGGCACAAATATCAATGACCTAAAGTTAGGGTTTATTGTTTTAGTTTGAGGTGCACATACTGTATATGTAACATGTTATTTTAGCAACAATTTTAAATGTATGTTTACAAAAATTTTCGTTGTAAAGGAGGCAATGAACAAGATATTTAGAAGACCATTACGGATCCCCACTCTACTACCAAGGCATCATGCTGCTCGTCTCCAGTGGAGCATAGAAGTTGGCTTTTATGCCAGTGGCGGTAGGTCTTATTTACAGACGAAACAAGAATTGGGCTGGTTACTGATGACAATCGGCAAATAGTCTGGAGAGAACCAGATCATCAACAGCGACTTCATTTTCCCCGTGAAGTTGCTCCGTATGTAGGGGATATCGTAATGTTTGGGGTGGAATGATGTTTAACCGCCGCATCCCATTAATTCGCATACCACAGAATATGGAAGTCAAATTTACATCAAACAAGTTATTACGCTCATTATCTACTCCGCACATAATGAATTAGGTGAAAATTTTATGTTTATGGACGACAACGCTCGACCACATCGCACAAGAAGGGTTCAAGAGACACTCGAAGCAGGACATATCAATAGATTAGATTGACCAGCCAACTCTCCTGACATGAAACCTATTGAAAACATGTGGGATTTCATTGCTAGAGCCATTCATAATCATATTCCTCCACTTCAGACTACACATGAGTTAGCCGTGGCGGCAGACGAGGAGTGGAACAATATTCCGCAAGAGATCGTGAATCTCTTGATTATCTCAATGCACAGACGTGTTAATATGCTCTTGGCATATATTAGTCAAGTAGAGCACTTCCTTTGTTACTTCTTTTTGATTTAATAAATTTTGCTGGTTTTTAATTTTCTTAGTACTCAGTTTATCGAACATATTCTTTTCACAAAAAAGACGTTGTGTGTAATATCTTATGCTTATATCCTTATTGATATTCTTTAAAAATGATGGCACAAGTCTTCATTGTAAAAGAGTCATAGGCATTTCAGGACTGCTGATTATTGTAGCACACAAATCCCTCTTAATCATTAGTTTGAATCAGAATTAAGTCTAGGGTCTGCACAAAGCAACTGGGAAAATTTAGTGGGCAATTTCAACTTCCATTAGATTAACCGACTCTATTTGTATGGGAAATATATGGCGCTTCCTATAAAGTGTAATAACTGCCCCGCTTTCTGTATCGAAGAAAATTTTCAATTGTATTTGGAACGGAAGCATCTGCTTTATTAACAAGTACAAAACTTTTCTTTATAAACTAAAAACAGTTTTAATAATACTAGATAACAGGTATGATAGAGGTTGAGAGCTAAAATCTGAATACCAACCACGATTCGTAAAATTGAAAACACTCTATTAAATGAATCATTCACTGAATAACTTCATCCAAGTTATATGGCTCCCCTGTTTCACATATAATATCCGCGATAGTCCTTAAGGGCTTTTGCAGGTTTTTCTGCATCCTAATTTATATCCCGCCTGGCAAATAATTTAGTAAATGTGATAAAATAAAAGGAATCATGCTACCGCAGCCGTCTATCTCTTTAACTATTTAAAACTTTGTTTTATGGTTATTTTAGTCAACACCGTTGACTTTTTTTATAAAATTGACGTTGCCAAATTTAAATATTTTCCTATACCTACTTATTGTAATATGTAATTATTGCTATAAATCATTTTTTTAAAGTATGCAATTGACATATTAAGTTTGAACATAAAAAATATTGAATATTGAAATTACAAAATTCCAACGGATTAAAATAATCCATTCACATTTCATTACATAAATAGTAAAATAAAATCCAATACTAAGTAGGTTAAATTATTAAGAGAGGTTGAAACGTTTTTTTTATCTAAATAGAGACAGTAATAAAAAAAACTGGCGCTACCAAAAAACAGTCCGACACATGCCTATTCAGTGATCAACGATCCGGCAATCCGAGTCTTGACCTACTAGATTTAGGTCATTAACCTTGTTTTTAATGTCTATTCAATGGCAAGCGCTGAAGAACCTCTAAATAATAACAATAGCAAACAATAATTAAATTTGCATATTTAGGAAATCACGAAAATTTTATAATAAATACCAACCGCAGTGATCAGGTAATATTGAGCCAACCAATTTCCCTCAAAGACAAAGTACCTAGTCATACTTATGTAGTCCACAAATTAAACGAACACAGCTATTTTGTATAATTTGCAAACGCTTGGCATCAGACTGTCTTAAAAAAGAATAAGTCTATATTAGGCCTTCGAATACGTAGTTTAAATTAATGGCATTATAACTGAATCACCCTGTATATGCGAAACTCCCGGTAAGTAGAGCATCAACTGCACAAATACCAAAACTCATTCCGACTGGTGAAAATCAAGCCACGTATTGGAGAAGTCGCAGATTCTTAAACTCGAAGCGCTCCAAGCAAATCGACTTTAACACAGCCATTATGATCGATGACATGTCTGGAATCAACATGAGCAGCTTCTATGCCGCGGTAATTACGAATACCGAACGAGAGTTTACAATGGCAGAGCCGTGGTCTGGAATATCGGGAATCTACGTGTTCAGTGACCAATCTAGATCAAGGTGTTTCACATACATGAAAAGCCATAGTTTAGATTCGAATTCGGTATAAAAAAAGAACGATTCTCATTTCAGATAAGGAAATTGTGAATGCAATTGTTCAAAAATGTTATTTTGCTTATATTCTATATTATATACCGGGTGTCTGGACGCCAATGGGTTACAGAACTGTGTCTTTGTGTTTCTTTGAAATAAGTAAGCGATTTTGTACAATTATTGAGTGAACGAAAGATACTTTTAGTTATCCGTCATTTATTTCATCATTTAAATGTTTACTAGTTTTCTGTGGAGCAGCGGATATACAAGGTTGGAAAACGGTGATGGTCCATCAAACAATGCTGTGGCAGATACAAACGTGGGAAATTATTTTTGTGCGACAAATGGAGTAACAGAAGTGATTTTTAAAGGATTTTTTTCTGTCAATTAACATTTAATCAGGTGTTTTGAAAATATTCCATTGTACGCGATCAAAGGACCAATATATGCCCAAAGCACGGCATGTTTTTTATAACCTGAAGGTACACTTTCCATTAAAAAAAATGAAAGCGGTTTATTTATCGGGCAATAATCGGTTTTGTTTTTCACAAAGGGTAATATTAATTCGGAAGCAGGTAATGAAATTTTAGCGTTATTGCCGTTTCATAATGTTTACCTTTCCTTACAGGGTCGTTTGGGATATGTTAACACAAATTCATCGCGTGATAGAATATTTAAAAAATCCTATGGCCCATGGTCCAATTATCTTTCGTCTTTCATGCGTCAAATTTAAGCCATATCTTTCACAAAACTCATCTGAAATTTGGAATAGTTCAGTGTTTGTTGTATTGTTCGTTCTTGGTTCTCGACTAGAGGTCGCTCGTTATGACCTTTCCTTGACATTTTACAACATGATTATTTTGAGGTTAGATTTTTTAGTTTTTCATCTAAATGCATCTAAAAATTAGAAGGATTGGTTTGCAAATAAAATAATTGATCTGTTAGAAAGAAAACTACCAGAATGTTGCTTCAATTTCTAAAATGGTAAAGTGAGATCATTCAAATTTT
Organism: Monochamus saltuarius; assembly: GCA_025584915.1. Taxonomy (NCBI): domain Eukaryota; kingdom Metazoa; phylum Arthropoda; class Insecta; order Coleoptera; family Cerambycidae; genus Monochamus; species Monochamus saltuarius. The sequence goes on along the minus strand of CM046730.1, from coordinate 19,631,687 downwards.
TACTCCGCCTAGTTTTTCTAGAGCAGCGAATATATAATTAATAAGTATTTGCCATCGTCAGTATGCTCTTTGTTCAATTACGTCTGCGAAAAGTGTCGTTTAAAATATGCAACAAACAGTACTTTGCCAGACAAAAATATGGGAAAATGAAGTAAAAGAAATGATATTAAAGCGGATTTTTTTGTCAATTATCATTTAGTCAGTTTCAGTTGTTTTGAAAATAATTCATTGTGCGTGATAAAAGGGCCAGTATGTGTCCAAAGCACATGTTTTTCGCAACCCAAAGGGACAATTTGAATTAAAAAAAAAAACAACGAAAAAGAGATTTTATGTATCTGAAAAAATGCCTTTGTTTTTCACAAAGAGGTAATATTAATTTTAAAGCAGGTAATGAAATTTTAGCGTTTTTGTCTTTTAGGATACAGGATGGCTACTTTTATTTGTGCGCAAATCAAAATATTTATTTTAAATTACATCGAAAACCGCTTTCTGACCCTACCACGGCATTTAAGATGGCGATCCAAGACCTGCTATGATTTTTTTAAACCTCCGAAATTCAATAAAAACGTTAGTAGCGATCATTTTTATTATCTTGAAGAATAAAGTTTTTACGGATTTGTATACAAAAAAAAGTAGACCCTGTATGTTTACCTTACTTTCATGCGTCAAATTGAAGCCACGTCTTTTACAAAAATCGGTTGAAATTTGGAATAGTTAAGTTTTTGTTATACCTATTATAGTATAGATCATATAATAGAAGGTAAAATTTCATTTTGCATAAAAATACGTCTGTACCGGTTTTTAAATCATCTAGATAATTTAATGAATATAGTACATGAAAACTTAATAATAATAATAGATTTATAAAAATATATAAATTTTGAAAAAATCCAAAATTTGAAAAATAATCCAAAATGTTGAAAAAATCAAACATTTTGAAAAAATCACAAATTTGGAAAAAATAAAAAATTTGGAAAAAATCAAAATTTTTGAAAAAAAAAATTTGAAAAAAAAATCATAAAAAAAATAATACTTCGAAAAAATTTTGTTAGGTGATAGGTAGGTATATTAATACCGTCGAGCTATAAAGCTTTTCCTTGCTTCAAGTATCGTTGTTAATGGGTGTACTGCTTTTCGATGCAACGGAAAGTGAAAAAACATGTTGAGATGATTAGATGCTATATAAAGAAAGCCGTAACTGATTTTACACGTACGATTGTAAGAGTTCGTGAGTTTACGATTTGCTCTTTTATTTTTTTACATGCTAGTTCGCGGATAATGTATATAGTCTTAGCAATCTTCCTTTTCTTCTCGCAAGACTTTAAAAAAGTCAAGACAAGAAATATTATTGATGTAATATTCGGAAGGTGGCTATATTTTAAATTTCCACTTATTGATGAATATGGGGCAGTAATTTTAGATGCAATAGTTATATTAATACATGTATGAGCATGTAGATTGCTGGCATTGATTTATTCATAAAGCGTATGCAGGTTTATGTAAATGTGTGGTTTTGATAAAATTAAAATTCGCGGCATAGAATGACTTTTTCTACAAAACTAATTAAAACTTGCGATGCAATTAAGCGGCAACGTGGCCTGACGTGGTAACCATAATGCATATCGTAAAAATGATGATGATAATGAAAATTTAACCGAGCAATAGCCTGAGTGCAAAACTTCGAATATAGGCTTCTATCAATAGAAATTCGATTAGATTTATACCATTAAAACACTGCATGTTTTATTTATATTTTGTGTCGCATTTAAACTTTGTTTTAACTTGAAAATGACTGAACCAAAACTAAAAGGATTTACATCTCATTAAAATCCAGCGTTGTTCTTAAACGCGACCAAAAGAGTCGGTTAGACGAAATCTTTTCGTTACCTAGTAATCGAAATTTTCAATTAAAAAAGATCATTGAACAGCAGCTTTTCGGTAATGAAGTTTTTCACAAATCCTGCAAATCGTGGCTTTACTGTTTGAAATTGCTTCATAATCTTCCTACGATAATATTATGTTAAGAAATTTTCCTGCTTTGTGCAACACTTTAATGCCCTACTTGAAAAGATAACATTTTATTTTGCATTTATAATTAAGGGTCAGTTGTAAATCTCCGTAAAGTTCAAAAGCTTTTATATTGATGACATGAAACGTTTACGCATATTTTACGAAAGCAACTGGTTTTTTTACGATACAGTTATAAATTTTCCATTAGATCGGGAATTTGAACCTAAAAAGCACCTTTAATTTACATTTCTTCCGATTCGATATCGGAATTTGTCACTGGAAATGCCTGCCTTTGAAATCGTCCATAAAAAATTATCGCTGGGTTAAAGTGGTACAATTATTGTATGTGATTTGATTTCCTTGTACAATTTTACCAAAGAACTCCCTTAATTTTTATAATAAAGGCGAAATCATTTGTTCGGGCCTGCTTTTACTTCAAAGGGTTGTAAATCATCCTGAAAAGGAAATTTTTTGTATTTTTATTGGTGATTATTATGTACAAGAAATTTAGTTAGGATAAGTGTTAAACTTAACACATACACATCAAGTTTATTAATTTTCTTAAAACGACATACTTTAGTATGTTATTCTGCGTTCAATTTTAAGCAAAAAAATTGCTATGTACTTAGGTCTGGAAACGCTTCGTTTAGGATATACAAGATGTCAAATTTAAAAAAAAATAATTACATTTTCTTAAATAAATCTCGACTACTTTGAGTTTCTTTTTGCTTAAAATTGAACGTAGAATAACATATTGAAGTATGTACCTACATCTCTTCCTGAAACACCCTGTATAATGTGCGAATAGATAATATTTGCTCTTCTATGAACAGAATATTATGTCGGAAGTCGACTTACATTACATACACTTGAATGAACCTAAAATCGTATCAAACTGGTGTGCTATCTGAAGTTCATATATTTACGGATTTTGCCGAAAGAAACGTGTAATGAAATTAAAAATATGCGCCTTACTTTTTTCCAGGATTCTCCACAGTTTCGAATAATCACTAGGTACATTGTAAAAGGAAGGTAATGTAATATTTTTAATAACAGTAATTGGTGCACAATGTGTCAGTTCTCATAAAACTTAACACAAGCAAGATCGAAATCAGGTAATTTCAGTTACCTTGTTATAACCTATTACTAAACCCATAAAAGGAGTTATCGTTTCGTATCTTTTCTAGTATTTCGACGTCTAACGATGGCTGTATCTTCATTTATTGTGCAGTGGCGGAACCGTAAATTTACCCGGTCTCAATCTGGAGATACTTTTTTTTTAATTTATAAACCACACTTCTTTTCGTAGATAGATAGAAAGCAGGCAGGGACGCTTTGCAGTGAAATTCCTAGGGATTTACTTTTGTGACCTTTGGCAACCCTTCGCCGTGTAAGTTTCATGTTTTGCCGTTGGAATCTGGCCTCTTTCTCTAGTGCTTCCAAATTTGTTTGGGAACTTGATGAGGCTCTGTTCATGTTCTGGTGTTAAAAAAGTTTATTTCAATCCGCTTAACAGGGATTTTCCTACCCTGGGTCCCGTAGCACCTTCACTTCTTGACTGGAGGCTGTGCCAGAATCATAAAGAATTCAAATAGGTTGCTTATTTAAAAATTAATTGTTAGGATAGAACTGAGGTTCTACCACGTCTTACTATGTTGTACTAAGCAGTTCAAAATTAAATAATGGCGCAGATTCAGTTTGTATTATATTTATGAATTGTATAACATTTAAATTGGCATAAGCTGCAAGTCCACACGTGACAAAATATAATCTTATACTTACTCTTTTACAAGTGTCCCACAAAAAGTCTGTATTAATGAACCGTACATGTTTGCCTACCACACCTTAACACAATTAAACTGCATTCGGTTAGAACTATGTGCCTCTGCGCATGTGCAAAAGAAATCACATGAAAAATTCTGTAAAATTTAATACGAAAATAAGTAGTTCCAATTTTGTTACATAAAAACACATATACTTCAGTTTTTCTTAATTTATTATGTAAAGAGCATAACGAAACATGGAAATTTCTATCTATTTTTATCAGTGTACTATTAATACTGCATTATGCAAGTCATTTAAAATGATTTTAAAATGTTTGCATTCCACACTTTAAATCCTACTTATCTACAGATTTAATAGGATCGGTCAGTGGTCGCGCGGTTTAAGGCGTTAGTACTTGAATCGAGGTGACTAGACCGAGTTGGTTCGAGCCCAGCTGCCGGTAGACCGTATATAAGCTATATTCGTGGAGAGGATTGGCACCCTCTCTGTGGGTATGGTAGGGTGGAATAATGTTAGCTTGGGTCAATGTGAGAGATTGATGCCGGTTGATATTTGACCACCCCCCTAATTAATGAGGTTTTCCAGGTTTTCCTCATTCCTGCACTGAATAGTGGTTAGGGCCTACCAACGTAAGTCGTTCCTGGGCGCAAATGCGGCCTGCTTAATAATAATATGCCGCCCCCTCTCCCGCACAAGTCTCCGCTTTCTGGGCTAATCCCTGTGATTAGAATGAGGGGTAGATATATTATTATTATATTATTATTATAATATTTAAGATTCAAGTTGCAAATTGTATTAGATAAAATGAATGCCAGGAGCCGCTACCGATATTTGCAAATATTCAGCTTGTTGCTCTGCTAGTGTGAGGCCTTCAAAAACAAGGAAGAACCCGCCTGCGTAAATTACTGCGGGGCAGCAACTTGATACCGCTGCTGTCTGGGTGACCATATATAGCTTGCGGTCATTACCTATATCAGGTTGCCCATTGATTTAGTTAACATTCGTCCTGACACAGGAAACCCAACTTCAATTAATTCCTTTGAATTCATTTACCTCTATTTAAGCTCTTCCAGAGAACCCTTGATAAAATTTAAACAATTCCTCTTGGACAGACGGTCATCTAGACTGTAGTTGCTCATGAATAACACTCAGTGATCTTTGACAGCTTATTCTAATTGGTGCAGCTTATAGATTTGTTAATTCTGTGTTGCTAGCGGTGCCTCAAGACAGACTAATGGTTTAAATTACTTCAGAATCTTACTAACCTAGTGAATTCTAAACTAAATGTTAAGGAGTGAAATAAAGGGAGTCGAGTTTAATGTTAATAAAAACTCGGGTCAGCGTAGAAGCAATAAATGGCTTGGCCAATGCTGCCCTGTCTCGTCTTCCAAATCCCGTTCTCAGATTTAGCGGAAATTTGTAATCACACCTTTATAATCCTCATACCTAAGTCAGTCAACTGTGTAATGCGATCTAACACTTAAGTTATTTTAATAATTCCCCAGCCGTTTCTTCTTTAAATTTATCCAATAAATAAAAACACTGTTGTGTAGGGGAGAGAGACTTTTTAAATTTCCATTTAATCCCAGCTAAAGTGAAATTTTATTAAGTTATTTTTTGAAGTTCTGTTGCCTCCCTGCTTTTAAGATGTTTAAAGATCAAAAATTTGTTACTATTTGTCGAGTTATATTCTATATAAACGTATATTAAATAATTGTCACGTTTGTACCCGAAAGTGTAGTAATAAATATTTCACTACACTTTCGTTTCTAGTCCAATTAAGTACACTGAAAATTGTTTGGTTTCGAATTACGACGATCTTTCGCGTCTTTAACAAAGTAGGAATGTAAAGTAAAATAAATAGTAAAATAACAGCCAGATCTATAGGTATACGAAAGGAGTAAAAAATATTTCACTACACTTTCTTTTCCAGTTAAGTCAAAGGAAACTGATAATTGTTTGGCTTGCATCTTTCATGTTTTTAACAAAATATATAGAATCAAATAAGCCAGATTTATATACGAAGGTTTAGAGAAAAATATTTCACTACAGTCTCGTTTCTAGTCTAATCAGAGTAAAGTGACAATTGCCTGGTTGATTTAAAATTATTTGTTATTTTCCATGTTTTTAATAAAATATGCATTAAACTAGAATCAAATAACGGCAAGATCCATACACGAATGTGTAGTTCTAAATATTTCACCTCTTATCTTTTATATTTTTAATAAATATAATAAATAAGATGTTACTATAACTAAAAGCCAAATCGCTGAACGAAAGTGTAGTAAAAGTTTCTAGTTACACCAATTGTTTTGATTTGTTTTTGGTTTACCTCCTATACGTTTGCAAGTACATATGAAGAGCATAGCAAACGCTTTTATTAGGTTATATTTTCTTTGTTTCTAGTTGGTTTTAGTGAGCATTTGGACCATTTCTCTTGACTGCAGTTATCCTCTCGTGAATAGATTTAGTGTTGTCAGAACTTAATTAGGCCACGCTGCTGTAACTTTGCTAAACTCTACCCTTTATCTCACTTAAATATAAGTATTCTCAAGCGCAGTATTCTGAATTTTAAACAGCTTATCGTAAATACGCCGAAAATGATATCAAGTTTTGTTTAATACAATGTAGCATTCTTAATACTAATAAATATTGTTTATATAATCATTATTAGTAATTTATTCTTTTGTGATGATATAGGACGATCTTACTACAAGGCACTATTTGGTATAATAAAATCTGCAAATCTCATAGGGGAAGGGCAAGCAAAGGGAAGGTAAAGAACATAAAAAAGAGAAATGGCAATGTCAGATATAATTTTCCGCAAATTCCACTCATCGGGTTCACCATAAGGAGCATTCAATAAATTTTTCGCTCAGCCCGACTACCTGGTTGACTCAATATCATTAAAAATAAATCAAGATGACCCGAATAAAATACGGCCTCCAAAAATATTATCATTGCCATTGTTTTGTGACACTGATTCAATTTGCTCTTCCGAGAATTTGTTCATCGGAAAGAATTTCTCTCCACTTTGCACACCTCGGAGGTGGCAAGTAAATTATACTTAAGTCTCAACTAGCAAAAATATGAGTATACTGGGTGTTAAAAAAAGAGTGTAAAATATTTCAGGAGGTAATAGTATGAACCAAAATAAGCAGAAAAGTCTTAATAAGCATGGGTCCGCAATGTAACGGTTGCGGAGATATGGACCACTATTCGTTTTTCAAACATTTTATTTTATTAGGAATAAACCGACAAAGGAAGCTTTTAACAAACAAAAAACGAAGTTACAGAAGATGTTCAAAGTGCCCTCCGTCCATTTCCAAGCAGGTACGATATCTTCGTCTCAACGATTTTCGAACTCTTTCGAAAACACCCTCCTTGGTTTGGATTTCTTGACACTTTTGATTAATCCGTAGCTGCCTGCAGCTCTTCCAGGCTATTTACAGGAGTACCATACACTAATGTCTTCAAATATCCCCAAACAAAGAAATCTAAAGGGTTCAGATCAGGCGATCTTGGAGGCCATAAAACAGGTCCTGCCCTTCCTACTCATCTATGTGGAAAAGTTTCGTGTAAATGCTCTCCAACGGCCATGGAAAAATGAGTTGGAGCACCATCATGCTGGAACCACATTTGTTGCCTCTGATTCAAAGGAATGTCTTCCAAAAACTCATACACTGTGTTCTGCAGAAAGTTGAGGTAATAATCGGTTTGGTAAAACAACAGGACCTAGAAACCTGTCACCTACAATACGCATCCAAATGTTTGATGAAAAACGTGCCTGATGTCCAGATTCTATTAGAGCATGAGAATTTTCGTCGGCCCAAATATGCGTATTGTGAAAATTAAACACTCCATTTCTTGTGAACCCGGCCTCATCAGTAAAAAGAATGTTTGCAAGAAAACGAGGGTCTTCAGCATCATGACGTAGAAACCAGCAGCAAAAAACCAAACGTGCTTGATGGTCATTTATTGGATTTAAGGCCTGTACTCGTTGCACATGGTATGGATAAAGCAGTTGCTCGTGAAGGATTCTCCAAACAAGAGGACCACTAATTTCTTCTTCGGTTGATATTATCCGCACACGTACCTGAATTCTGCTCTACCAGTGCTAGAATTTCTTCTTCTGCTCTAGGAGTGGATACCGACCTTGGTCTTCCGGATAAATGGCACTGTTTGCTCAAGGAACCGGTATCGTTATCTTATTTTTTCATGTTCTATCTGCACCTGATAGACTTTCCACATTTTCTCGAACACCCTGTATATATCTGTGAGTGGATGTTATGAACGAGGAATTCGTTTTGTAATTTACGAACAATTTCACGGATATCCCCTAACCGTTAAGTTTAAGGTGGATAGTTATCGTAGATCTATGAAGTTTCTAGAATCTCAGATGTGCACACTTCGAGAACAATTTGCGCAATAATGAATTGCCTGCACAATACACCGTCTAAAATTGATACTAATTTAATTATGATTTAATAACTTTGTCAAAATGTTCGCTATTGAGAGAGGAACTTCAGTGCTGTCTGGTTCATGCTGTGTCCGGCAAAGTGCAGAAACAGTGAAAATGGTAAATCTTTTAAATTAATACTAGTTCTTTTTTCAAATTGTAAGATAGAATGGGCATGATAGCAGCTATTCTTGAAGTCGTTAGTTTCGAATAAATTGAGTTAATCAAAGAAAGACGCTACATTTTGCGAAAAAAACTTTGTTGTGACGCGAACTATCTGAAAAAACTCGAGCAGAAAAGTTTGGAGAACGATGCTGTGACATGCAACAGTCGATAAAAAAATCAGACAATGTGGGAGAACTAGAAGCTTTCTCTACTTGTAATTAAATCAAACGTAGAAAATCTCGTCATATTTCTAGCTGGGACCCAGGGAAACATTTGTATATTTATATTTAATCTTAAGCTTTACATTCGAGAATAATGTTTATAAGTTAATTTAGAAACTCATCTCATCTAAATTTTGCACAGCAGAAAGTTTTAATATTAATTACAGACGCAAACTCTATACGAACAAGTAGAACTTGTTGCCAAAACTATGCTCCAGCTGTTACACATTATTATTTGTTCTTCATTCGGGTAATATATTCGAAAAAGCAGTGAAAATAATTGATTACACTTTCTTCTATTCAAGTCAAAGGAAATTAAAGGTTATTACAAACCTCTATTTTGTTTCTAAATTGATCATTTTTAACAAAAGAGATAAACGCCAGTTAAAGTAAGCTATCAGGTAATGGCCAAATCCGTATATGAAGCTGTAGTGAAATAGTTTCACTACACTTTCGTTCCTAGTCAACTGAAAGGAAGCTGAAAATTGTTCCCTTTGTTTAATTTTTCATTTCGAAGTATGGATTATCTTGTAATTAATGTTATATATACACGAAAGTGTAATAAATAATATTTGCAACGTTTCGATTCTTAAAGTTTATAAAAGAACTGTACATTATGATTTATTTTTGTTTTCGGATTGTCTTCTATATTCTCGAAAGCATACCTTTATTATAAAATGTTTCAGTTCTTCAGGCATTCTTGCCAAATATGAGTACCACTTAGCGATATATCCATCAAATTCAGATATACTGTCGTTGCTAACAAAGCTGTTTAGTTTGTAACAATAGTTGTCGTTAATCGAGTTATACCGCTCCAGTTACATGATTGTATAGCTTCTTTCAATTGTTTAAGATCGATTGCCCGGTTAAAAAATTTAGAAGAGCCGCTTGATTAGTTCCATAGCAAGAATCAGCACAATGCTGGTAGCAATCACCTTTTTTTACCCGCGTTTCACAGAAAAAAAACTATTATAAAGGATTATCTCAGTCTTAACTTGTGCCTACAGTTCATAAAATTTACACGTTTTTTCGAAAACAAAATTGTTTTTTCTTCTTAAATATAAACTTAATTTCATTATTTGTTTAAATATGGATAATAGTAACAATAGAAGCTTTATAAGTTCGAAAGTGAAGTGAATTTTATTGTTTCTCTCTAGATTGTGGCTTTGACAGAAAATGCAACTATTACGCATATTTTTAGGCTGAGAATTATAGTATGGTATATTTTCAACGGTTTTGTCACATACTATACCATATTATTCACATGAATGAATTATATAAGCCAAAACTAAAGCAAATGAAAGATGAATGAATTTGAAAGTTAAGTGAATTTTATTATTTTCGTGTAGATTGCGATTTTAGCAAAGGGAAGGCCAAAAGTGACACAAAGGAAAGATTTATAAATTCAAAAGTTAAGTAATTTTATTATTTGATGAAAGTTGCGATTTTTATAGACGCACTATTTCCAATTGTTATTACATGTGAACTTAATTTGTTCATGATAATTTTGTGATATGCTAATAGTAATTCAGATTGGTAGAATTGGAAGTGCTGCAGTGCAAAAGAAGAAAGGAAAGTAAGGTTCTCGATCTTTAATTTATTATCTGAAATCGCAAATTTGTGGAGTATTTAAGTGTTTTAACTCTGCTATGAAACGAATAACCTCAAATAACTGCCTCGATTCTGATGAAAGAAGCAGCATTTCCACCCCATTTTGTAGTATTGTGCTGCGACTTTTAGTGCTGTTAAATAAATAGTGTTAAACGGGAAATTCAATTTTCCAGTCGTATAAACCGGCTTTTTAAAAACGAGATCGTATTATATCTACTCCCCTTCCAACCTCACCCTTTCTGGAAGCCAATGAAGCTCCTAGCCAGATTAAGGCAAGCAAGGAATTTTAAAAGTTAGGAGTGGAATAACAACAACTCTTTAAGTGCAAGGTGAGAAGCGAAATGGTGAACGGAGTGTGGAAAATACTGAAAGAGTGGTAATTTACAAATCCTGTTCTAGTTGTCGAACTTCGCTTCTTTTTATTTCCCGAAATCTATCGAAGAAGTATTCATCTAAGTTTTATACTAAAACTTAAGTAACAAAGAGTATTATAAATACAAGTGTAACCATTTCTCATAAAAAAGAATAAAATAGTTTCATATAAAATAATCATTTCTGTCAGACTTATCATAAACATCTCACAGTTATTATATATATTTATATAAAGGCCAAATAAATCGTTTTGACAGGCCCATTTAGTCTTTACATAGATATAACAGTTTCCGTATATCGGTTCAATGATTTCTTGTAGATTTTTCTGTTAAACTTTAACAAGTTGTATAAGCTTTTTATTTCCAAACGAAACGACGATATTGATGGCGTAAAGGTCGATTGCTTTTCCACAAAGTTTTTGAATACCTATATCGTTAATGGCAAGTTTAGAAAAGTTCAATACTTACAAACAAAGTAATTGGAAGTATAAAATATTAACACATTCAAATCCTGTTGTAATGGACCCTTATAAACAGTTTCTTTTTTAACCATATACAGAATAACAAGAACAACGTTTAAAATATTTTTTCATATAAAAATTTGTTATCTTTACCACAGCTGCAAGAACAAATGAGGCTTCCGCAAAAACTGAATATACTCGTATTCTCCTCATTTCACAAATTTTCCGTCATTTGTTTACATACAGGTTATTATATTATTAATCATGTTGGAGAAACGTAATATTAAATATACCACACATTTCTGTAAACTATACAGAGTGCTTTAAAATTGTAATTTTATTATTATTAGGTTTTGTACTTTTACTTTAAATTTTTTAACCTATAAATAAGGATGACGTCTTTCATGACAATTTGTCCTGCTATTATATTGGATTCATAGTTGGTATAAACTGGTTTAGATTTAAATATATGTACTAAGTATCGATTAAATCTTACAAAAGAGACAGAAGGTGTTTGTATCTCTTAAACTAACGTAATTATTCCATTTCGCATTACTATGCGACATACTAATTTGCTTAGCAAAAAAATGATTTGAAGAACCGACATTATGTAACTGTGTATTTTTTAATCGCGTTTAAAAACAATAATCTAATTATTTCGGTTCATAAATCCGGGGATGTTGAACCCAAGTTATTCCGCCTACAAATTTGATCATTCAAAAGTGAATGAGTAGCTTGCATTCACCAATCCTTATTAAATACTAAGTTTGACACAGACCTATCTACAATCTCCCTTGTTTCATTTTCTTCTTCTGAAAGGCATATTATTTCTAATTTATAAGCTGTCAGTTTTTATTCCACCATCAAAAATCCAGGTTCTTTTGTGGTCTTCTTCGTAGAGATAGACAGTTGAAAATTGCTTGCTCTGAATTTCGTTTCATTGTCTATATAAAGATGTCTAAGCTCTGCCACACTACATTTGTTTTATTAAAATATTTTTATGAGGTGTATATTTTAATATAAACACCCTGTGATAAATGTCTGTCGCATGCATAAAATTCAGATTTTAAGTTATAGATTTTTCGTAATGAACGTGTGGGTAGTTATTTTCTATATCGTGGCAGCAATATGTTAAATTTTGAACTAAATTTGGCGTAGCCACGCAAAAATTATAAAGCGTGTTTGACTTCGATGAACCTTGAATTGCTGTTTTAATAATAAAGATATTTTTCTAAAAAATAATCGAAAGTGTGGCAAATTTTGTAGTTGTAAATTTATAAAGGATAAATTTGAGTTAGAACTGTTCGGAAAAGCAGAAGGATCTGGTAATTATTTAAATTAAGGTTTTAGCAATTCAGTTGTCCCTTTGTGTGAAGGCCCCTTTTGTTAGTTTGCCCAAAAAAGATTTATGGATTTTTTCTTCAGGGAATACGTAAAAGGGAAACGAGTATTTAATTAATTTAATCTCTAATATATTTTTCGCTTCCCTTATTCCTTTCCTTTAATTTCTTCAGCAAATGTGTCGTCCCAGTGCAAGATTTATTACGTCACTTTAAATTTTTCTTCTTTAATTCCGTTAAGATTGCAACGATAAATAAACTACTGACACTTTAAATGAACTACTCGTTAAAATTCGGTATTATCTCTTTCTACAAAAATAACGAAATCTCAGGTATCACAAATTTTTAGTTTACACCAAGAAAAATAGTTTTGATTTGGATAAAATAATTACTTCGTATTATGTCAAATTATATACATTTATTAAATTAATTATTTTATTATATGTGTTAATTTTATTTAGAATTGTGCGTACATACCGATTTTTTGCTGTAGATATTTGTAAGATTTCACACATGTAGGAATCCACTTAGTTAAATATTATCTTGTTATTTCTGTACTGCTGAATGAATAACATCTTGTATAGAATATTATATGTATACGCATTAGCTAGAGGGGAAACTGTAGACGAAGAAATAATAAACACGGGAACGCTGATCGAAATTTTGCGAATAGTTAGTTGGGTTTTAAGACTTCGGCAGGTTGGCTGGAAGACAGACTGAATGGTGATGTGGTGCATCTGTTCTAATTTTACAGGTCGGTAACTTGTTTTTGTATATTGTATTTCAAGATTGAATGTCATTGTGTTCCTTTTATTATTTTATTGTCTGTTCAATATTTTATTACAGTTTCATTATATTTTATTATAATTTTGAGGTAAAACAGTACTTGTTGATTTATTGTTGAAATTATATGTATAACTTTAGTTTGAGTCAAAGTTATGCTGTTGTAAATGGTATTGTAAGTTATTATTAATCATCTACGACTACTACTTTATTACTTGAATTAGCGGTTTGCTTGTCAGATGCTTGTAAGAGCCTTGGTGATTCTATTAATATTTTCTCCCGTGACTGGACAAACGTCCGATAAAACATATGATGCATGAGACATGATTTGAGATTTTTGTCCAACCCCTCAACTACTATCTGGGTAGCCTCCCGTATGGGACCTCAGTATCTTCTGACGCAAGTCGGCTAACTAAGCAAAACACTATTCAGTTTTGTATGTAGAATTGTGATTATATTACCGTGTGTTCAAGTAGTGAAGTACAGATACATTTTTATTATTGTCATGATTATTATTACCATTGCAATAGCGACAGCGATTCTTTGAATTGTGATCGGGGTTTTCTCTGTTGTCCTCTTTTCCCCCGTGAATTCAAGGCTGAGTACGGCACTGATAGGTGGTTAGGTAGGCTATTACACCATTGACAGAAACCTAATGAACGAGGTGTATTTAGTAATTTGTTCTGTTTTATTTAAAACTACTCAAATCTCCCTAATTTCGTAAATATGTAGCACATTCGAGGTAAGTTAATAAATAATATCAATAAACATAACTTAGGTAAATCTTCTCGATTATTGGCCAAATACTTCCTCTTTCGACAATGTTGAACGAACCTGGGTATGTTACACTACACATAAAAAGATTTTTATAAGAAAAGTGCGATTCGCTCGTTATCGCTGGCTTTTTATTTTCCGTAAAAACTGCATATTAAATGGGGTATTTAGATGAATGAAGGCTCTCGCTGCCTTAATTTTTTTTGTGTTCGTTTTAATCCAATCAAAAAGTTTCAATTTGGAAGGAGCTGCCTCTATGAATATTTATTCAATGTTAAACCACATCTCTGTGTGTATTTACGCTTGAGATGCGACCCCGTTGAAACGGGCAGCTTTTTATTCTTTACCATTAAAGGTTTTTATAATACCACCCTTAGAGAGCTTTCCTAAAAATTCGTAACTTGATAACTTACAGTGAACTGGTTACACACTGAAGTGTCTCGCAATACTTCATTTAAATCACAAGAAGATTTTAAAATCTATGATGCAGTGTTGTGAACTGAACTTTTAACACAATTTTCCCAGTCCACTCTGTCATTCTTAATCATTCATTAATAGAAGGAATTTCCTTATTGGTACAAATGAATCCTTTTACCAGTGTTTTCTAGAAATAGTTCGCCAGCATTTTGTAAACATCTTCGAGTCTTGAAAATTCGCCAGATACTGTGAATTGATCACTTCCAATAACCATCAAGTTTCTGTTTTGAACAGAAAAATGCTGGTGCGCAACTACATGTTTCTTAAGTGCTTTCTCATTTCGGAAAATAACTTGGAACTTTGTGTCACCTTAAATATAGATAACAGTACTATCAATTGTCTAGAAGAACGTAGTACTCATCAGTGTGTAAAGTATATAAAGCATGAGCAATGGAAATACAAGCTTTATAAATTCTAAGATGTGAATTTTTGTTATTTTCTGTAGGTTGTGATTTTGATAGAAAATGTAACTGTTAAGCATTTTTTAGATAGATAACTAGATAATATATTATATTTTCAACTGTTTGTCACATAGTAATACATATAATTCATATATATAAACGATACAAGCTAAAAGTGACGCAATTGGAAGATTTATCAATTCGAAAGGTGAGTGTTTTTTTTTTAATTTCTCTGCAGGTTGCAGTTTTGACAAAAAAATTCATGTTAAGCACATTTTGGGGTGGCTCACTAGATAATACAATATATGTTCAACTGTTTGTCACATAGTGATACCATACGATTCATATTTATAAATTATACAAGCCAAAATTGACGCAATAGGAAGATTTGTAAATTCGAAAGTTGAGTGTTTTTATTTATTTATCTGTAGGTTGCAGTTTTGACAGAATATTCATATGTTACGCATGTTTTGACGTAGCTAATTAGATAATATAGTATATTTTCAACTATTTACCGCACCATATGATTGGAAGATTTATAAATTCGAAAGCTGAGTGCTTTTTTATTTGTAAGATGCAGTTTTGACAGAAAATGCATATGATACGCATGTTTTTTAAATAATATAATCCAAAAGTGACAAAATTGGAAGATTTATTAATTCGAATGTTGGGTTGTTTTTTTTATTTCTTTGTAGGCTGCAGTTTCCACAGAAAATTAATTTTTTTAGGTAGCTGACTAGATAATACAGTATATGTTGAACGGTGCACATAGTGATACCGTATGATTCATATTTATAAATTATACAAACTAAAAGTGATGCAATTGGAAAATTTATAAATTCGAAAGTTGGGTGATTTTTTTTATTTCTCTGTAGGATGCAGTTTTGACAGAAAATTCATGTTACGCATGATTGTCACAAGCCAAAAGTGATGTAATTGGAAGATTTATAATTCGAAAGTTGAGTGATTTTTTTATATCTCGATGCAATACAGTTTTAACAGAAAATTCAACCGTTACCCATATTTTTAGGCAGCTAACTAGATAATGTGGTATATTTCCAACTCTTTGTGACACAGTAATACCATATGATTCATATGTATAAGTTATACATGTCAGAATGGTCGCAAAGGAAAGTTCGAAAATTTAGTAAATTTTATTTCTTGTAGATTGCGATTTTGACAGAATATGCAACTGTTACACATATTTTTAGGCATCCAATGTGTATTTTGCACTATAAATTAATTAATTGACGTTTCTTACGTCCGCAAAATTAACATTTCAGTGATTTATCGCATTTTTTTCATAATCCACGAGTTCTTAATTTCAGGGCACGCATTGTAGCTCCTAAGCATTTGAGGAGGTATTATATATAAACGAGCAAACACGCGAACATTGCAGGCGTTGGTTTTTATTAAAAAGTGCACAACCACCCCAGCGACGCGCATACAATTCCGAATCCACACAATTACAAAAATGTTTTTATAATCATAATTCATCTCTGGCCTCTCTGATTTGTTAACGTACGGCATTTAACATGACAGCAGGGGTTTTGGGATCTACAAGCGTTGGACCACACGGAAATATATGCACATTCACGCTTTAAATTTAATAACGATTTGGTGTTTACCATTCTTGGACCCTGTTACATCAAATGTCTCGCATTTATCTCCCTTCACAAAATGCGTGTCTTCCATACAGGGTGTTAAAAAAAGAGTGTAAAATATTTCAGGAGGTAATAGTATGAACCAAAGTAAGCAGAAAAGTTTTAATAAACATGGGTCCGCAAAGTAACGGTTGTTGTATGGACCACTATTCGTTTTTCAAACATTTTATTTTATTAGGAATAAACCGAGAAAGGAAGCTTTTAACAAACAAAAAACAAAGTTACAGAAGATGTTCAAAGTGCCCTCCGTCCATTTCCAAGCACTCACGACATCTTCGTCTCAACGATATTCGAACTCCCTCCTTGGTTTGGATTTCTTGACACTTTTGATTAATCCGTATTAGCTGCAGCTCTTCCAGGCTATTTACAGGAGTACCATACACTAATGTCTTCAAATATCCCCAAACAAAGAAATCTAGAGGGTTCAGATTAGGCAATCTTGAACGCCATAAAACAGGTCCGGCCCTTCCTACCCATCTATGTGGGAAAGTTTGGTATAAATGCTCTCTAACGGCCATGGAAAAATTAACTGGAGCGCCATCATACTGGAACCACATTTGTTGCCTCTGATTCAAAAGAATGTCTTCCAAAAACTCATACAGTGTGTTCTGCAGATAGCTGAGGTAAGCAGCGCCTGTTAATCGGTTTGGTGAAAAACGTGCCTGACGTCCAAATTCTATTAGAGCATGAGGATTTTGGTCGGCACAAATATGCGTATTGTGAAAATTAAACACTCCATTTCTTGTGAAGCAGGCCTCATCAGTAAAAAGAATGTTTGCAAGAAAACGAGTGTCTTCAGCATCATGACGTAGAAACCAGCGACAAAAAAACAAACGTGCTTGATGATCATTTATTGGATTTAAGGTCTGTACTCGTTGCACATGGTATGGATAAAGCAGTTGCTCGTGAAGGATTCTCCAAACAAGAGGACCACTAATTCCTACCTCGGCTGATATTCTCCGCACACTCGTACCTGGATTCTGCTCTACCAGTGCTAGAATTTCTTCTGCTCTAGGAGTGGATACCGACCTTGGTCTTCCGGATAAATGGCACTGTTTGCTCAAGGAACCGGTATCACGCAATCTTTGGTGAATTCTTTCAAACATGCGTTGTGAAGGAATCTGGCGATTTGGATAAGCGTCAACATAAAGACGTCGCGCTTCGGTGGCGTTCCCATTAGCACGACCATACATAAAATGCATGTCTGTTAATTCTGCGTTAGAGTAACCAGCCATAGCGAAAGAAAACTTGTGCACTGAGAACAACTGTCAAATACGTACTGTTTATTTCACTAAACATGAACCAACTATTGTAAGAAAATATACGTTTTTGCAAAAAAAGGGGCTAAAAAACATGAAACATTCCATATCTCCGCAACCGTTACTTTGCGGATCCATATTATTTATTGAGACTCTTCTGCTTATTTTGGTTCATACTATTACCTCCATAAATATTTTACACTCTTTTTTTAACACCCTGTATATCGTACGCCATTTTTACGTTCACCTGATTCAGCATACGAATTGCGCTATGTTGTATCAAATTACAATGTTTTAACGTACGTATACTTCAATATAACGTGCATAAAACGCATTTCTGATACATTTTAACGGCGTTGGATATTGGATTATTCTTCGAGGTACTTTCTTGTAGAAATTTTTAGCAGCTTTTCATTTGTGTTGCTTCCTCGATTGTTCAGAACGTCGTTATATAAAAGATAATGTCTAACACCATTCTACCGTTTTTATATCAACAAGGGAACAAAATTCATGAGATTAGAGAGGAGTTCTGTAATAAATCTGTTTTATGAGTTAATGTTTACGCATTAACTTATCAAAATATCAACTTACCCCTTCTTACTGAGTTTTCTTTTATCTAGATCGACTGCATAATGTTTTCCGTTTACTTTAAAAAGTATAATTACGATGCAATTTAAATGAAAATTAGCATGAATCCAAACAAAGAAAGTTAATTAAATTTTCATTGAATTTTTAAAGGGGATTTAGCAGTGCATTATATTTTCTAAAGAAAATATGTCCGCTGATAAATTAGGTAATATTTAATTAAAATGGGGGAAATGTACAATAATTAGGAGAAGTATCGAAATTTTTGGAATTCATTAAAAACGTAAAATTTATTTTCTAACGAAAATCAAGTTAGCGACGGCTATGCGTTGCATTTTCACATGGAAGTCAAGGCCAAGTGATTCGTGTGAGCATAAATTGCGCTTTTTAACATTTTTCAGCTGTTCTTTTAACTTAACTGCTCGTGCAATTAATATACCTTATTTTTTTCCTTCGTTTTAATGCAAAAACTAAGAAACGCTCGGATCTTAAAAATCTAGATGGCGTTGGAATGATAATGACTGCCTTTTAAAATAATGTACAATCGAATGAGTGCATCTATACTGATAACGATTATTTGTAATATTACACGGTGGATTGTTGGTTCTTTAACACATCAGAATGTAACAACTCTAATAGAAAATTAGTATTTGTAGTAAAATACGTATTACTCCGGGTTTTACTAACTTTTCTATGTAATTTTCATGAGCTTTGCAGTTTTTCTGTTTGTATTGTAAAATTACAATAGTTGTAAACATAACATGTACAGTTACAACTAAATAATAATCACTGTAAAATTACATTAAAATCAATTTGATTGAAATCATGTTAGATTTCTATGTTTGTAAATTTACTATGAACTTTAATAAAAAATTGCAGCAACTGCTAGTGTAAAATACAATGAAATTACATTAAACATACAGAGCGATGGAAATACATAGTGCATGCTCAGTTTTATGAGAGTTATAATGATATTACATTTATTTAAATGTAAAATTACATCAATTCTTTAAAGTTACTTTGGATTTTAATAAAAACTGTTCCAATTAGAAAATTATGGTTATAATTACTGTAAATTTACAACAAAACTTGCAACTAACATTTTTCATTAATAATAATAATACCTTTCAATTTTAAGTATTATTTTTTGCAGCGAACATAAGAAACCTTTAATTTAAAACATTAATTACTAATAGAATTTAAAAGTAACTAAAGTAAAGCAAACCACTAGATATATTTACAAAAAAAAAAAATATATAGCCTTTATTTTGCGTTTTGAATAGAAAAGTTGTAGCATTTCCAGCCTTACTGCTACCTCATTTGGAAATTTTAAATCCAACATAAAATCAAAACAGACAAATACTTCTGACACACTGTAATATGCTGAGACATAGACTTTTTCAATATTATTTCTCAAGTCTGTGTTCTGGATGGCAACGTTTTGGTGACCTCTATTGTATTATCATGCAAAAGCAGTAGTCGTGCTGTCAGTTCCCATTGTAAAGTACACCTCAAGGACATTCCGAAACCTTGAATTGTACCTTCGGATTGAGTAAGTGACGCGTTAATTTTCCTTGGAATGTACGAAATTAATTGAAGTTCTCATATTAAGGCAGTGGCAGAACAGCCCTAGAGATAGAATGGGCTGTGTGGTCAGAGCTAGCTCCGGACTGATTTGTATTCCTATTCGTGTCGAATTTGTGTCTGAGTTTAAAAGTGACTAGAGACCGGACTCGAGGAAGCTGTTAGAGGTAGGAAGGGTCTCCTGGGAGTCCGACTGCGATTAGTTGGTTAGAGCTCACATTATTAGCTTCGCTTCAACTTCAGTTTTTACTGTTTCTGCAAATAAACAATCGTAAAGAATCTCTCAAGATATTATTAATACAACACTGCATGTATTGCACTAAGTTCACGTTGCGATTATCAAATCATCATCAGTTAAATTATATTGGGGTGTTAAAAAGGACATTGTAAAATTACAATTAAGTTTCTGTAAATAATGTAGAGTTACAGCTGTAGTATAATGTAATGGAGAATTACAACACTGGAGTTGTCAACACTGTAAAGTTATAGTCTACATACAGTAAAATTACAATAACAACATATTACATTTATTACAACAAATTACAATAACCACCATTGAAATAAAAATTGCATTAGACTAACTAAATTTTGCATCAAATAGTAACAACTATATTGTAGTTTCTTCTGTAAAATTATTTACGACTTTAAAATTGACGAAGAAATTACATTAAACTTACAGAAAAATGTATATCTACTCCAATTTATTGAAAATTTCAATTGTACTTACTATCAGATTTGTATCTGGAACATAAATGTAAAATTACATTAATTAGAAATTATTACAGTAGTCTCTTTAAAAATATTTAGAAAACTACTTGTTACTAATACAATTTTACATTTGAAATTGTATTGCAAAATTACAATGGTAGAACATGTTACAACTAAATAATAATTCACAGTTGCATTGCACAATGTAATATTGAAGAACTATCGTTGTGGTCACACACACATTGATTTAAATGTAAAATTACATGAATTCTGTAAAGTTGCTTTGGATTTTAATAAAGCTGTTCCAATTGGAAAATTATAGTTGTAATTAGTGTAAATTTGCACTAATACATCTTAAATAATTAAATGTAAACATTAATTAGTAACTCTCGCGTATTTTTTTGTGTTTGTGGCCATTGTTTTTCTTTTGAAAACTTAAATATTCAACGCTAAACAGTTCTTTGTCCAGAGGAAACAAAACAGTATCCTAGGATATACGCTTCCGACAGCAATAATCTTTATAAATACAATGGAATAAAACTTCCTGTGAACCTACAACATGCACTAATGCGAGTAAGTGAGCAAAACAGAATAATTCGTACAAAGTCCAGTTGGTGCTAATTTTCCTACATGACAAATATCAGTTAGACGTGTTACATTTTGTTTTCTAGTAGACATAAATGAATCTACATATCTTTTTTGAAGTAGTAGGAAATAATTCCATAGACGCAGCTTTAACTGCGTACTATCCTTGTCTATGTACAGATTATTTTGTAATAACCACGTTATTTAATGAAAAATATTGGCCATTAAAAAGCGCTTGCCTGATAGGTGGCGTTATATTTAACGCGACAAAATTTCATTTACAAAAGTTAAGCTTCAATTTAAGACAATTCTGTAAACATAAAAATCTATTGTCAATTACGTTCTGAAATATGTTTTCTCAAAATGTGTCCTACACAGAAAACACAGAACAAATAAAAAATTAACAGTGCTTTAATATTTTATAAAGAAAATATTTAAGACATCCTGTATAATATCTCTTTTTAATCTCTAATTATAAAGTATAATTCTGGTGAATTTAAAGGAATACATTATTTTAACAAAACATTAACCATGAATTTACTTTTCTATAAAATGGCGGATGCGCCAATGTTAGGCCACCAAAAATATATATATATTTCCTGACCTTCAAATACGCATACAATGCTAATGTGAATAGCTCGGATGGTTTATAATTGGAAGAGGGAAAATATTTTTATGTCAAATTATGAAACATTTATGAAATGGGATCTAATTTAGTTTAATACCGTTTCAAGTTTAAAATTATTGACAAAAAAAGTCTTAATGGGCCATCGTACATGGCGTTACGGCATGAAGAACGGATCTAGAAGTTGCCCCTTAAGTTAAAAATGTTTTTTAAATTATCATGACAGGGGAACTGCTGCCGCTGACGTTTTTGATATACGTACAGGGAACTCTAAAGCCGACAATTTTGTTACATATCTCTGTAACAGTGAACTAAGCAAAATAGGAGCTTTGCAACTTAGTATATAAATCACGTCGTTGCTGTACGGCACTTAGCTAAGTTTTCATTTCGTCCTATTTAAGAAAACTCGTTTCACTTGCTTCTCAACTTTTCCACCGGAAATATTTACCTACTTCCCACATAAAGGATGTCAGCTTATGTAATCGCGGTTGTAATTACGTAGTTCCATGTTTTAATATTGCTTTGACAGTTGGATCATTGTGCAAATGTGTTGGGCTATATGTTTATTATCCAACGCATTTGGGAACTGTGCATGCCATCAATAGACACTCATACGTACATAAAACGTTTTTGAAAATCAAGTATAGTAATTTTAAACTTCATTTGAGTGTATATGTATTAAGCTTAAAAGTGGTATATGTCTGGTATGCCGCTATTGAATGTCTTTGACTTTGTTGCTTGTGTGAACGTATTTTACATAATAAACAGGTAATCTAATTATATCGTTTTACCTGATTAGGAATGAATTGTAGATATTTTAGTTTACATTTTACAAGATTTCTGCATTATCCTCCCCAAACCAAAAGTCTGGATGCGCTCATGAGTGGGATATAGGCAGGTTTATAATTTTTACACATTTTGTGTATTAAAAGGCAAAAGAGACAAAGGGAATAAGTAGTGAAGAATTTTTCCATTATAGTTTCGAATTGATAGATTTACCCACAAAAGTTATTAGCTCTGGAGCGAGATATGGCTCTTTCCTGTACGCTGTTTTAATACGGCCGTTTCCAATAAAATCCGGATCGCGCGCCATCCAATTTGGCTCATATATCAAGAATTAATTTGGAAAGTAGTACGTGACATGGATATTACGAAGTGTCATTCTTGAAAAAGTGCTAACCATATATCAACATATCCAACCCTACACCGATCTCCGAAAGTTATTCTAATTTATACCCGCTAATTGCGACATAAATTAAATGCTCTCCAAATGAAATTGTGAGTCACAACTATTACCTTATACATCATTCCAATAAAATTCAAACTATCCGTACGTTATAATGGCATACACAAGTTCATTATCACATTGTTATATTAAAGCAAATTACGTTCAAAATATTAAATGGTGCTCCACACACACTACAAAACACTGAAATGATAACGATAACACGATTCCTTCTCACACGTATGTTTTATTTTATTTTATTTTATTTTTTTATTTTATTTACACTATTCAACAGGTCAAAGACCCAGTTAAAGAATAGGAAAACACAAAAAAAAAGCATACATGATGTAAATTACACAATACTTAGACATAACACATGTAAACAAATATGAAAAAAGAATGAATCTAAAAATCTAGATAAAGACAATAACATTTACAAAACAGATTTTTTCAGAGTTGAAATATTGCAATCCAAAAAATCTACGGGCACGATAACTTTATTACATAAATTACACATATTATGCAGTGGAGAGTGTTGCAGAATATGTGTCCTAGCAGGTGGCAAATAAAACATGTTACATTGTCTAGCTTCAATTCTGGGAACATGAAAGCTCAACATTCGCACTGCAGTCAATGACATTATTAATTACTTTATGTAAACAAATTAAATAAGCCTTTTTACGTCGATTTTCCAAAGTTTCAAGGCCAAATCTATTAAGCATTCACTCACCATCAGCTTTAAAACTAACATATTTCAAGAATTTACGTTGAACATTTTCAAGAGCATCCACATGTACAGCATAATTAGGACACCAAACAATTGATGCATATTCGCAATGTATGTATGTATGTATGTATGTATGTTGATTTGGAAATTTAATGTTAACTAAAACAAGCGTGACAATTAACAAGAACCATAAATATTTTTATATAAATTTAGAAACATTTTCTTCTGCATCAGTTTTTGAAATAATGTTAGGCCATAACAAACGTTTTATGTACGTATGTGTTTACTAGAAACTATATAAGGGTGAACTGCTAAAGAAAGAAACTTACATGCTATTGTTGTCTTGATTATCCGTTGTTAAAGTGGGGTTTTCACGTGCTAGAAGGAAGTAAACATAAGAAGCATGTAAAGTATAACTATTTGTTATTGTAAACTTACTGACACCATTGTACCAAACACAATTCGCGACAAAATATTATCAGTTTTCACCACCAAATATACAAAACGAAAATGGGCAACACCGGGCGTGAGCACAGACCAAACCAATAGCTGATTTATTCAGAGATTATTTTCACTTTGTGTAATTTTTGCAAATAGTTAGCCAATTATTAACTATTCACACCGAAATGTAATGATTGATGGTAGCTTCCGATATGTCTTTTTCATCATTAATAGTATAATTATCAATACTAGATACCGGTACATGTTTCCTAAACAATTAATGTTAATTAGCGGACATGTATCATAGAGTTTTAATTAATTATTAATTACATAGATGAGGGAATATTATATTGTTAAACGAGCCCAATAATTTGTACGGTCAATATTAGGTTAGCACACACAACATTGATTACTGCGACAGGGAAAATAATCGTACTGCCTCTGATTTCTCTGAAATTTTATTTGCTATATTTAGTAACGCTTAGCTATAAAAAAACGTACATTGGCAAGGAATTTATTGTTAATAGACGCTCGTTTATTTACATTAAATACCTAGAATGCTAGTGTACATTCCACCTCTAATAAAGTATGTATGTTTATACAGGGTGGCCAAATGAAAACGAAACAGAGCCATTTTCAGGAACGCTCAAATCCGTCGAATTTATATTAAAGGGGGACATTCTTTGCTGGTATTTTTGACTGCACCACTTTCACCCTCAAGCAAGGGTAAGCATCACTCCAAAATATTTAAATGGCATTGGGGTTGAGTAATATTTATTTTGAAAGCTCTTACAATTCTCTCTACAACAGACTGCCCAATATTGAATAAGAATTTTGGTTTGAAGTTGAAACTTATGTACAAACAATTAGCAACAGTAAAAATGTCACTTATTCGAGATAAGTACGCCAATGGTATAAATTTAGTATTTCTTGCGTTACATTGTTTTTTTGGCTTTCGTAAAAAAACGAAATTGTAAAAAACATATATGACAACTATACACACACAACGAACGTAAAATTAGTGGATTCCAAATTTATTTTTTAGTATTATTTGGAAGCGTTGGTTTGTAGTTTATTTATTGTGTTTTTGAAAATTAAACACTATGGTTTATTCCATTGCGGAAAGGGTAGATATCATTTCGCTTTACTTTATGAACAATAAATGTTTCGTTTTCATCTGGCCATCCTGTATATCAGTTCAAGCGATGAATAGTTTGAATGCTATGAATTGAAAGTAATTTACTGTGGTTTAATTTTGCTATATTATTAATAACACAATATCGTTCCATATCACAAAACCTATAATTCCTAACTACAGTGATATACAAAGCAACCCAAGTATGATCAGTTGGTCAAAGCTCAAATTACACTATTGCCCAATTTTTTTTATTTATGATGTATGGTCAACTCGAAATATACTAAATTGGAATTAAACGCTCGCGAGGCGCGTGACGTCAATGCCTCCTGAAGCTTCTCGATACTCGTCCATGAGTTCTATTTTAAACATAATATATAAAATAGATGCCAAAATTAAACAAATGACACTTGATCTATATATTTCGTATGTGATTTGTTTAATTATGTTTCAAATGCTTTAATATTTGCTCAAGCATATTGGTTGAATTGATGCTGGCAAATAAAACGAAAGTGTGGCGAAGTACGGATTTCGCGTAGGTAAGTTTTAAAAATATTACCGAAGTCCTCTAGGCCACAAATTTGATATTGATTACACGTGGGAAATATGGTTTGCTAATGAAACGAAAATAAATCGGGTGTTTTTCATTTTAAGGGCGCATTAAAGCGATGACCAATGCGGTGGTTGACAAATTGAATCACACGCGTTCACGCACATTCAATTTAAAAAGGTGGACGTGGAATCGTCGGTCCCTTATATTGCTTTCGGGCTATTGGTATCTTCGGAACTATCAGTTGCAGAAAGGGGGCTTTTATATTAAATTCTGTAGTGGGTTTCGTCTCTTTCTGCAACAAACCTTGACACTAATTGAATATTTACAACGCAAGACGACACCCAAATTTCCATTTTATGTTATCCGATATTTAAGTTCAGTTTCTTCGAAATATGGAATTGACAAACATCTAAACCATGAACGGCATCGGTTCCCATTGGTTGATTCTGTCAAGTGTAGTGATTAGAATAAATGCATACAATAATACAGGATGATAATAATGCTATTAATTTTAAGGGATAATAGGTTAAATGAGGTATAATACAAATACGCGATTATAAAAAGTTAAATGCATATTTATGCTGAAAAAAAATAGTTTCAAATCGTCATTTGAACCCCTTTTCAGTCTTACCAACGGCTGACAGCGTCGATTCATTTAACACTGCATCGCTTTAACGCTCGAACGCATAGTTTCGCCATCAGAAAGTTAACTAAGGTTGAGTAAAAGCTCCTGTAACGTAAGATTCCCAATAAATCCATAAATTTGTAACGTACGATCACATTGCAATTCATCTGACCTCAAGTTATTGTTAGTAGTAGTGGCACCTTGTATCTCTTATTATCATAATTTTATTAAGTCTTGTGAGGTATTGCGTCGAAATGGACTTTTAATCAGCAGCTACCGATATTTGGAGTCATCAGTGAAGAGCACCCACCGTAAGACAGAAACGTTTGTCCTCGCATCCCCTTTTTAATATACCCATTCGATCGCTTTGGAGTTGGTCTGGGGCAAATTTGTTAAAATTTTTGTAAAGCTATAAAGCTCCAGGCTATTATCCGAAAGGGGCCTATAATAAAGACTCACTATTGATTCTGTTTGATACACCATGCTTAAAATTGCCAACGAATTTTAAACGGATTGTAACTTCCCTTTATAATTTCATACAACACATAATGGACCCTTCAGCTATTCTCACTGGTGGTATAAATGTTTGTAATTTAATGGACTTGTCAGACAATTAATTTATTAAAGAGACATGTTAAGTCTAAATAAATTCGAGCAACGTTTAAATTGTTTGCAACAAAGGCGTCGGCTCTTGATTCAAATTTAATTATTAATTTAGCAAACAGACATATTTAATTTAGACATTTTTGTTATTCGTCATATCATTTTTTTACTACATAAAACCCAATTAGCATTATGCAAATTCCTTATACAGGGTGATTTTGAAAGTGATAAGGTGCATTAGATAACAACGTAACACGTACGTAAACGAACCATATTGTTATTATTATTGGCATTTTATAGTGTGTGCGTAGTATTACAAGCGTGTGATAGTTCTGTTATTCACAGAATGTATTGTAATAGTTCTATTTCATCAAATTGTGTATAAGTTCTCTATATATTGCATGTTTTAATAATTTCTATATTAATAGTACAGTAACACTTCTAACTCATACAGTATACATTTTATAGAATAAATACACGTATATATTTGTAAAATATTAATAAAAGCTACGAGGAAAGGTAGCGAACTGTCACAAAAATATTTCGGGCTGCTTAAAGCCACGTAAAGAAATTCGTTAATATAAAATTTGCTGAACTTGATCACATGCCGAAAAAACCTATTTATTTTGTGCCGGTATTCCTTTGACGTCGTTCCAACAATAAATTTATTTAATTCCCTTTAATCCTTTATCAAATTCACCTGAATTTTGTTCTGTTCGGTCTTTAGTCGTAGGAAATCCAAACATAAATTTAATTAGTCGGAATGTCGTTGGAGGTGCATCAGGAAGACTTACAGGCCATGTTCATGATTTATCCAATTATTGTAAATCGTATAATCTACCTAAACCTCTTAAGTAAATCTACATCTGCCTTAAATCTGATTATCAGATTTAAAACGTTTTGCGTTGGCTAGACAACTTAAACAGGCATCATCAATTTAGTTAATTAAAGTGATTCTATTTCATGCACATTTCATATTAAACACATGTATTACGGCCCTTGGAAAGTTATTATTCGCTGCCTTCATCAGGCTATTAAAACATCTTTTTCAGGCGAGTAATAGTTTTCAGAGAATCGTGAGGAGCATAATTAAAAAAACTTTTTTGCCGCGTAAAATTATCCTTTCGTTCTCTTAAATTTAGCCAAAATATAGAACTGCCAATTTTATATATACTAGTTAAGTAATTAATTATCTCAATAATTAATTAGTTGTAATTAACGATTGGAATCAATTGAGGAGCATAATTAAAAAAACTTTTCTACCTCTCATTCTCTTAAATTTAGCTAAAATATATCATTGCAAATCTTATACATACTAATTAAGTAGTTAATTAACTAGATAATTAATTAATTGTAATTGACGATTAGAATTGATTAATTAGTATTTATTTTGGTTCTTAATTATAATGTTGCAGTTATTTCAGTTAGATTACTGGAAATAAATTTAATTTTCTAAATAATTAATTAATTGTAGTTAATGATTAGAATTAATTAATCAATATTTATTTTGATCTTTAATTTAATAATATTGCAGTTGTTTCAGTTAGACGTCTGCAAATAAATGTAATTAGTAGAATTAGTGTTTGGGATATAATTACTTTAAGTGTTAAATTTCCTATACATAGGTGTATATTTACGGTCCGGTGTTTACTGTCGCACTAGAAAAGGGGACGGAGATATTTCCTTTCAAAACTACGTGACTCGAAACAACGGTCCCCATTAAAAAGGATCTAATTTGCAGGCCAGGCTAAAATAGCTTTTAAATTAGGCACAAAGCTGGGGTTAAAGAAGGATGAGTTTTCTCTAATTTTAATAATGTCATCCCCATAGGTGTGATTACCTACGTTAATCCGATGGGAATTACAGTGATTACGCTTTATTTTCAGTGTTTCACGCACAAGGATTTGTTAATATCGATCAATTGAAGCTTTGTTGTGATTTGGGACTCGTTGGAGTTATAGAAATTTGAACATGCATTATGGTGAGTGAATTTAATCCATCTGTAGCAGTGACAGGTCGTCAGAGACAATAGGGTAACCATTTTACTATATTTAATTTAGAAGGAAGGATACATTTGCTGAAACTGACTAAAAATGAAAGAAGTTATGGAAAATGTACGCATTTTGGTACATAACACTATACACAATTACTAAAAACTATTTATGACAAAACTAATGAAAGTAAATGAATACAGTAATAATAATAATGTTTAACTCAATAACATTTAATAATATCACAAATGACGTCACAGGTCTACGCTGTGGAAGCGTGGCTAGGACAAATGTCATTTCGATTAAAATACTACATTCTTTCTTCTGTACGTATTTAGAAAAATCATGAAATTTCCCCATTTTTATGATTTTAAGCATTGTTTTTTTTTAGTTTTTCTTAAAGTATGCCAAATTAGTTTTAATATGTTTATATTGTATTAATACAAAAAGAATAGTCGGTATCATATAGCTTACAAACGATTAAGCTATCGAATCGCTTCGGTAACTTTGTTGCATAAACTGAGAATTTGTCGTCGAAAAAGACATTTGCATTCCATCGGGAAAACTATTTCTATTGAACGATACTAGTGAAAATGCCTCCAGTTTCCTAAGAGACCAAGTAAACTGCGATCGGTTCATGCAAGGCCCTGTATTGATTCGGGACTAATAGGATTTTCAGTATTTGTTCTGTGGTGGATTTCTATATTGGGAACAAACAAGCGCGTTCACAGCGATGTGCAGTTTTCGCATGCCATTAATCACTGCCTATACATTTACTAGGCCTGTTAAAGCATAAGCTTAATATGCATCCAATTATATACCATACAAAGAACTAACGTTTTCAAGAACGTTTCAAACCATAGTTTCATGAACAATCATCGCAGCTACACAGTAAATTCAATTCTATGCGTTTTAATGCGATTGTTTAGTTTCAACTTCAGTCCAATTAATTTTACCGCACTTTCGAATATATAATAACGTTTTGAAGAAGGTTTCTAACTATAACTTTATCAATTATTCTCAATTAAATAGTAAATTAATATTTATATACGTTTTGAACAGTCCACTAAATGCTAAATTCTAAACACGTTTGAAAGCAATTATTTAGCGATGATTTCAGTCCAATTAATTTTACCGCACTCTCGAAGCAATAGTAACGTTTTCAAGTCATAATTTTACGAATATTTATCAGTTAAATAGTAAATTATGATCTATATATATCTTAAGGCATCCATTCCGCTGTAACTTATCCAGTAATTTTACCGCCTTTTCGAAACTGTAGCGAATTTGAGTGCATTGCTGTTAAATATAATATTTGAATGCAGTAGGTGATAGTGGCCTAATTGTACATATACAACGATGAGGACAAACGACAAACTTTTGCATACATATTAAATATTTTACATGCAAATCTACAAGATAAAGAACTAGGAAAAGTGGCGTTATAATATCGTCCAGTCTGTTCGTTTGGTTAAATCTATTTGCATACATCTGCATATTTTCATACTAACACAAATTGCGCTCTGTTGCATTGATGTTTGTTAAATTGAAGTTCTTTTATTGCCCGCAATGTGGAATAATTTGATAAGTGATTCAGATACTTTATTATAGTCCTAAAATTCTAAATAAATTTCCAGATCGTTAAAAACCCCGGCCCCAAAGCAATATCCTTATTCTATAACGTCGAATATATTACACAGATGCTTACTCTACATCATATGTAGGGTCGATTTCTTATTTTTATGCGCGAATTTTTCATTACGCTTGGAAAAATAATTTAGAAATTTTGTAGGCGTAATTTTGCATATAATATGAAAGTAATATTTTGTAACGGTTTGCATTTCTATATGATTTTCGGTTAATTTTAATTATCTTAAGTGAATAAATCCGGAACTGTGGTCCATATTTTACTCTTAAATGTATTAACATCCCATATTGTTTGAGCAGTTTTCCTTTTTTGCTATTCCAAGCGTTTCTTTTATATTTTCGAGCGGATTATTCTTAACCCAGATGATACAACATCAGGTTGCTCGCGAGTAGCAGCTTGTGAAACAATAAAATTTGTTGGAGTCTTGCAGTTTTTCGTCACAGGGGTGAAACTACACTGATGCCACCCTACCACGCACTGGCTATGTATACTTATACCATGCACGCTTAAATCTCATCACTGATTCCGTCGCAGATGGCGCCATAGTTTATACTTTTTTCATAGAATAATTATTTCAAATTTCGAAACATGCGTGAAAAGTTTAGGGACTATTGAAGTGTGTTAATAAATACTAAATAATTCTTCATAGTGAAAAATATTGTATGTCCGTTTCCGCCTCGGTTTGTTTATTTTTGTTTCTGCCCCTTTTCGCATTTATCACTTGCCAGAATTGTATTCAATTAAATAAATACAGCAGGGAAAATTTAATTAGATATTTTCAGGTAGGAGGAGGGGGAAGTTCAAGTAGAAATCTATGACCAAAAGAATTTAATAAATCCAGTAATGATAATCATATTTTAATAACATAAGAAAACACTTCAGTAATAAGAAAGTTTCCTTTCAAACGGCGGGATTTTAATTAAGCCATAAATTAAAGAAGACAGTTGAAGTTGATTTTCAAGGTGATGTCTGTCCGTCGCTCTGAATTCGCGCGACTGCCTCATGAATTTATATTAAATTTTCGTGCTTACTCTTTTGACAAGACTAATCGTTTATATTTGGTTTCGCTCACTTGGAAACGGAGAGAAAATCAAAATTTTTAGTGTATATGGAAAAACAACCCGGATGTTACATAGTAACCTCCTATTTCTCAAAGAACACACTGCCATTTCTCAAAAAACACACTGTATATATATAATTAATGTGAATTAAGTCAGATCAGTATTCACTGAATAAGCTACAAGCATGTAGGAGATTTAGTATGGAATATATCACTGTACTGTACATTTAAACAGAAATTTGTAATTTGCCATTAAATTTTAAATTAATTTAAAACTTCAGAGCCCCTATGGAGTTGTTGGGTCGAAGTGTACTCTATTTATTGACCTACTTGTCGCCTTGAAGGTTAACCTAGACTAATGTTTCGTTTTCTGTTTTCCAATATATGTTTGAAGTGTTATTTAAAAGTTATAGGACAATTTAGTTAGTGGCTAAGCATTGTTAATTATTATTATGTGTACGAAAATAGGACGCAGCACTTTGGTCGAGCGATAATTTGCCAAACGTGGAATTTATGCGATCAAGTGACTGTTTTAATGGAGTAAAGGCACAATCGTAAGTCTGTTAAATTCTTTTGCTTTGCACCGTGATAAAAATATCTTTCATGAAGTAAATTACTTCATTAATGGTTTGAGCAAAAGTATAGTAACAAACAAATTATTAATGAATCATATAACTATTAAGTCAGTAAGTTAAGTTAATTTCAATAATTTTTCGATGGAAAAAATTGCAAAGATAGACCTTTTGCAACAATAATATCAAGAGGTTAGTAAATATATTAAATTTTTTAGATAATTATTGAATAGAGTTTTGTCTGTGGATGTTCATTAGCATACCTAGATGTTTGGTATCAGAGAACATACATATGACTTCATTGATAGGAATTGTAGGAGATTTTATACATTATACATCTCGCACCTTGTATGTACAGTGTGTCCACAGATAGATTTAAATATGTCCGTAAACTTTTGTTCCACATATTTTTCAAAAAAAAAAATTCTTTATCAATTAAATAGTAAATTAGGTAATATTTATATACATTTTAAAATTATTTAGTTGTAGCTGTAATTCAACAAATTTTACACTTTCAAATGTACAATGAAATTTTTGTACAATAAAAAATAGTTTCAAGTGTGTTCTCTTGAACAGTCCAAACAGTTGATGCATTTATGCTCGTGGAATTTATGCATCTCGCACCCTGTATGTACAGTTTGTCCGCAGATAGATTTAAATAATATGTCTGTAAACTTTTGTTTCACATATTTTTCGAAAAAACTAATTCTTTCATAAAAGCTTTGTGTTAAAAACGTTATAGAGAGGAGTTGATTCTAATGCCAATATAACCTCAGATATGAATTTTGTACTAAGAGATACTGTAGATATGAACTTTATGCGTTCTTAACCGCTACACACTTTTCTAACCTATTCTAAAATTCTTATTCACTTATTGTATTTTGTTTTATGTGGTCTATTTTTTTCCTTAAAAGATATCTATGTTATGCCATAAATCATATAATTTTTGCCTCAAATATCGCCATCAAGAAAAATCAAGGAGGTTAAGATCAGGAGATCGTTCATTGCCATTCTATAGAACCTAACCGTGTAGTTCAGTTATAAGTAACCTTCATTTCGGCACGATGCGAACTTTACAATTCGTATGAGGGATTGGCTATATGGACATTTTAATAATAAATGTTTAATTGCTTTATTTAGATATTGGAATATATTTGTATTCAAACGCAAATATTTCAATTAAAATTATTGAGGCAATTGCAATTGATATTTTAATATACAGGGTGTTCGGGAAAATTTGAGAAATCTCTCGGGTACAGATAGAACATGAAAAAATAAGTTGATACAAATTTTTCCTACAGGCCCTCTTTAAGGAAATATGTGTCATTGAAGGACATATATCTCCGTAGTCCCATATATTATTGAATAGAGCTTTGTCATATGACTTCATTGATAGGAATTGCAGGAGATTTGATTTATATTAGCTTAAAATACTTTTCCAATACAGTAAAAAAATTGAGTACTTTAAAAGTTTTTCAAGAAAAGCCGATTTTCAGCGTCGTCCTTCAGGGACACATATTTTCGTAGGGGGGCCAGTAGGAAAAAAAATTATAGGAACTTGTCTTATATTTTCATGTTCTATCTGCCCACATTTTTCCGGAGACCCTGTAATATTTGTTTTAATTACTAGTACTATTTGCTCTTGCTCTCTAATTAAAATTGGGATCTACACCTGAGTAAACATCAACTTTTTATATCGCAGGCGTATAAAATGTAATAAAAAACCGTATTCCCTCGATACTTGGAAACTTTTGATTGCACTTTAATAACTCACCGGTGCTGAACTGATTCTGGTTCCTGATGACGTTCTCCGCGTTCTTCCTAGCGATGAAGAACCATTCCGAAGTATTGCCGAGATAATTATATTCAGCAGCTAAGTCCTTCACAAGAATGCCGCCTTCAGGCAGGCGATAAGCGTACGGACAAAAGAGCAAACGGTCCTTATACTCGTATTTATCGTAACAATTGCCAGCGGCGAATATAACGTCGTTGAATTCCACCAGCGAGAAAACCAGAGCAGACAAGAGGTAATCGGAGTTTACTACAGTGCGTTCTGCATATTTCCACAGCCTCGTGAGCATGTTGGCTCTGTTAACAGCCATCTCAGCTTCAACGCGGAATCTTTCTTGGGCGTAGCGATCCACCACTCCTTCTCCTAGGTTCAAATCTGTACCGGCGTTGCAGTTTTCCCCTAACAGGTGTTGGGATTCTACTATCCTGAGGAAGCGTGTCACTATGTCGACGTGACCACTACGGACGGTTTCTGATTTCTCAGAGGGTTTGCCTTGCGTGTCGTTTTCTCTGGATGCGTTTGCATCTCCCACTTTTTGCATCGCATTTGTAGCTGTCTGGTCCTTTCCTGATCCATCAGTATCATCCAAGATTCGATCGCCCATGTAAAGAACTGTTTTATCTATGTGTTGCCAACTGGTGTTGGAATATGCGTTTGTTTTGTTTGGCTTAGAAGATAGTTTCACTATAATTTTCTCGTCCATAGTGCTGATGGATAAGTTGGTGTTTGTCATGGGTTGGTCTGTCGAGTGCCAGTCTATATTTCCTGGGTCTTCGAAGTCGGAGAAAAAAGCTTTGCTGAATTGCCGTCGAGATCTTACTTTGGACTTTACGTGTCTTATTTCTAAGCTTTGCAACAAGACGTTACCAATTATTAATTGGATGAATAGTACAATAAATATCATGTTTGCTAAGACTTGCCTATGGAACATATCTCGGTTACGGCGGAGTTTGGAATTTCGTCCGTTAGAAATTCATGTTTCGGATGTTGCGAGTGCACGACCGCGCGGGGCTGGGAGAGCGGCACACCAGAGCATGCAGGGGTTGGCGGTGGAAAACTGAGTCGCGTTGGAAACTCCAGATTCGAGCAGGGATGTATGAGCGCGCCACCTGGCCATAAGATGCTGGCCGGCGCAAGCGTTCTCTTGTCACTCAATCATTTATGCCGTTCTTGTGCTTTTGGATATGTTTTGGAAACATTGAGGATTCCTGCGATAGCATTTCTTCCCGGCTGTCCGAATACGCATCCCCCCCCTGGACCTGTTGCTTGCTACGTTAATATCCAGATAATAGTTCTCACAGTATCGGACAAGGATATCTACGGAGTTCGAACAAACAATCGCCCTTTTATTGCATGCAGTTAGAACTTCCGAATGTCCTAATCAAAACGCGCGTAAAGTTGTCGATACACGAAATAATCACGTTTATTGAAAATCCAGACGCAAAATTGTACAGGAAAGAGGCAACTTTTTTATTTTTGATGTCTGATGCTGATCTCATTTTTATATTTTTATAAAAAAATATGTCATCGTTTTAGAAATTTTAATTGTGATATACAGAATGTCTCAATTTTGTTGTAACAGCAGGACAACTTTTTCGAGAAACTGAAGATACCGCAATTAAAATTTTCATAGACCTCTTTGTTTTCGATACATGGTGGAATAATAAAACTGCTTTTAAGGGATTTTTCGTATCGGAGAATATTCAGTGGCGTACTTATAATTCTCTGTCTTTTAAAGTATGACTCAAACATAATTTTTTTTATGGAACTCCCTGTATATTTTTATGCAGTTCAGTTGTATTATTTTTTCTTTCATAGTGGTATGTAGTTGCTATCTTATATTTTCTAAATTGTCAAAAAAATTAATAAAATCACTGTTGCATGGTGCATATAGTAGGCCATGCATTTTTATATAATTATTAATTAGCGTCTGCTACAGAAAATCGAGGTTTTATTACAAGTTTATGATTGTTACATGACGTTTTGCGGGTATTTATTACTTGGAAATTTTAAAACAATTTTTATTGCTAATATCGGCGCATTCGCCATTTTATAGAAACTACAGGAAAATTGGGTAACCTCGAATTTAAAAAAAAAATTATCTTTAAAGACATGTGAGATAAATTAAAGACAAAAACTTATACAGGGTGTGATTGTTGTGAACAGGTAAAATAAATGTGTATACATTGAATTAAATATTCGAAATATCTATCAAATTCATAATAAAAATTAGTTTCTAATACACCTAATAAATCCTGAAAAAACAGGAAATCTTGTGAAATGTCAAAATAGTGATTGTGCATTACATTTTACTTAAACCTATATTAACTTTACAGTGGTGACTCATTCTTCTTTTTTAAAATTCCTACCAATTCTACATTTTTCATGAGACAACTGAAATAAAAAATTACACATAAAATTTTTTACATTAACACATTTGTGTAAAACCTTTACTCGATTAACACAGGATTGTGTTATTTTGTGTTAAAATATCTGAAAATTAAAGTAATTATCAAATGTTTACGTTTTAATATGAATCAAAGCAAGTATACCCTTAGTAATTAAGGGAGAAATTGAAAAGAGAGACTTTTAAGGGCTTCTTCGTATATCTGAGATATTGGAATGATGAAAATTGCTTCTGATATACTTTTACATAGAATTCAGTGGTGTCTTTTAAAAATATGACCCTCCAACATGAACATCCAATATTTTAAATGGAACACCCTGTATATTTTCATGCAATTAAGTTGTATTGTTTTTTCTGTCATAGCGGTGTACAGTTGCTATTTTATATTTTGGAAATGGTCAAGAGAACGTTAAATTAATAAAACTAATGTTGTGGTGCATATAGTATATAATTATAAAACCTTTTGTTTATACATGTTTAATTTTATTAGCGTCTGCTACAGAAAAATAAAGTTTTACTACAAATTTATCGTTGGATTACCTCGATTACAATGACGTTTCGTGTATATTTATTACTTGGAAGTTTAAAAATAATTTTTATTACTAACATCAGCGCATCCGCCATTTTATAGAAAAATTAAAGCGCCTCAAATTAAAGACAAAACTTTTACACAATGTGACATAATTGCTGGCACCAGATAAATTACAAGTTATATAAAAGTGTACAAATTAGATTAGATATTCGAAATCAACAAAATCATTAAAAATTATAGTTAGTGTCTAATATACCTAATAAATCTTGAAAAACCAGAACATCTTGCAAAACGTCAAAATATTTATTGTGCATTACATTTTATTTAAAAGTATATTAACTTTACAAAACAGTGCTGACTCATTCTTCTTTTTTTAAATTCCTACCGACATCAAAAAATGAAAGTAATTATCAAACGTTTACATTTTGAAATGAATCATACCACCCCTTTCTTTCTAGAAAATTGCGAAAATATCTAAACTAGAAACTAGTTTTCTCGATAAAAAAAAACTTCTTGTTCACTGCGGCGCGTTGGGAGAAACTCATTTCTTTTTTGTTCTCCACCAGCAAAGGTTCCAACCCAATTTGAGGGCTGTTTAAATTCAATTGTTTTTTATTACGATTACTTTGAAAGAAGGCGCTGTTTGTAGTACACACTGACGTTAATAGGAATCCAGACATTTGGAGATTGTGATTGTCTTTCCTTCCGCTGTTATTGTTGATTTTGTCTGTCCCGAATAAACTGCAAGGGCTCGATGCTTGCCGCAAGTTGACTCGGGCCGTGTGTTTTGATTTGTGTCTAATGGCTATAACACCCCGTTGTTCCAACTTCCCTAATTATTGACATGATTACAGTTACAGGTAACTTTACCTTTAAATACAGCTTTACGCACGAATTATTAATTTTGCCGACGTTCCACACTCACAAAAATCCTTTAGCCGGTATTCAGACAACGTTGTGCGATGAAGTTTGTAGCATTTTATTAAAAAACTGAATAATTAAAAGAATATGCACATTAATTATACAGGGTGCCCGGAAAAATGTGGGAAATGTAACGCAAGAAATACTAAATGTATTCCACTGGCGTACTTAACTCGAATGAATGACATTTTTACCGTTACTAATAGTTTGTACATAAATTTCAACAAAATTCTTATTAAGTATTGGGCGGAATTATAAAATTAAAAGTCTTTTGTAAAGAGAATTGTAAGAGCTTTCAAAATAAATAGTATCTACTCAACCCCCAATGTCATGTCGACAAACTTAATTTTACTATTCCTAAAACTATGTTCATGCAGAACAGCAATGTCTGAAACAGCACAGCGTTAGTACTTAGATGACGTTATGCCAAATGCAGTAATCAATGAAAGTTATTGTAGAAGCTTCGGAACCTGAATGTGCAATTTAGCTGTTAGACTTGTCTTTATTGTTTATACAGTTTAATGTATTTACTGAGTTTAATTGTTATATTGTTCTGATTGATTAGGCGATTGTAATCAGTCAGTCTAGGAGTGACCTAGGTATGCAATAAAGTAAATATGTTTGTAAATAGGACTGTCTTTAAAAACATATAGAACGTCATAAGCGTCAAATCAAACGCACCATATCGCCAAGGGCATGAAACAAAGCAACCTGAAAAATGAAAGTTGGAAGTTTCCCAGATTTCCTCGCAGCAACACCGGAAGCGACATGTTTATCCTTTTTTTACAGAAGAAATATAAAACTAACATTTATATCCGTTATACACACAAAGCATTTCTACACGGTCATAGCCGGAGGTCCAATTCTGTACCAAAATAATTACACGATACGAACATATCGGCAAAATCAGTAACAAAAAGTTGTCGGGATTCCGCTGTTGTTCCATTTTTCATTGTACATATTTAGAAAGAGCAGCGAAATGCGAAATTTCGATACAATTTCTGTATTACTTTCTAATGAAGGATGTAATATAAAAATCAATAATTGTTGACTACTACTAGTGTCTGGAAAGAAGGATGCAGGCCTGTTATCGCATATCGATTGTCTTATGCTGCCATTATTTATTCAAAATTTTAGGAAGAAATGGGGGTACTATATTTATATTTTATCCTCATCATACTAAAAGGGAAAAGCTGTCATACACATATTGAACAATACAGCTTCAAAAGTGCTGGAAAGGCCTTCCGATGTGAGATCGATGCAGTAAAGGGATTCCCAAGGGCGTCGCATCCACCATAAGCGTTAAAAAGGAGTGAAATCTTAATTGTTAAAAATTCACCAATGTTTCGAAATAGGTATTCCAATAATTGTACGATATGTATCTGTATAGTCAACAACGAGAAAGATAATATCTTAAAATACTTAAATTAGAAAATAAATAATACGTTATATTATACAGGGTGTTTAAAAAATAAGTGTACATTTTCGGATAAAAGTATATATGTGTATATGTTAACCTCCACTACTGCAAGTTAA
This sequence comes from Monochamus saltuarius, assembly GCA_025584915.1. NCBI lineage: Eukaryota > Metazoa > Arthropoda > Insecta > Coleoptera > Cerambycidae > Monochamus > Monochamus saltuarius. Next base: position 19,592,051 of record CM046730.1, on the reverse strand, counting down.
ACTATGACTAAGTTCAACAATTTTAACCACGTGATCAGGAAGGCCTAAAAGACAATAAAAAAATTATTCTAGAATTTTAGCTCGATGTTTAAGAAATGGTGCGAAACCCTCTTCTCCTACAGAAAGTCGGCGCCTATGATAAGCTTCGGCTGAGATGGCTTAAATTCATAGATAAAGCTTACATCTGTTAACAATGTCAACTACCATGCGGTCGTTTTTTTTGCAGCGTTTCTAAATGCAGGAACGACAAAAATTAACATTCTTATTAGTAATAATATCTGATAGATAGGTAACAGTTAATCCAGTTAGGTTAGGTTAGTTATTTTGCATTCGGTTTTCATTATTTCGTTGCAAACTGGCATTGATTACAACCGCTCACTACCGATAAAACACACTTCTCGTAGGTACAGTTAGATAAAATGTCTATTTATTATAAGAATATCAAATGAAGGGAATAGGTAGGTACTAATAGATAATAGAAAACTTTTAATGCACCCGCGGCAGTCTTGTCTCTTAACCTAGAAAAACAAACCGACGAACGGTATTGAGAGAAAATTTCTTCACCCGACATAAATTTCTTTATTTAATAACTATAAAATGTTTAAAATTTAGAAAAAGCACTAAAAATTGAAGAAGAACACAAAACTACAACGTAAACATGGGAATTAAATTATGACAGGGAATTTTACCGTCGTGTTGCTTGTTGCCTACTCTGACTCTGTAAACGTAAATCGTGCGGTGCATGGGTCACATAGGCGGTGTTAAATATGGATTTAATATAATTTGTGTAACTTTTAAAGTAAATATATTTTTTCACCAAGCAAAATGAGAATTTAATATTTGACATTAGCGAAATCCTTCTGAATTAGCTAAGTCGCCGCAGTGTCCTGCTAAAACGTCATTCCATTACTGCCATTATTACCGGGTGTAGCGCTTTTTTAAAACTCAGTGTATATTTAACGCCTCGTCGCTTGATATGGGTAGCACAATATACTGGCTAGAGTGTGGAAGGTTAACCGTTTTTCTGCTCCTTCCCATTTATTTTTCAGGCACCTTTGTCCCTCCAGTAGCGTTGTTTGTTATTTCTCTGTGTCCATTAGTTTATTTAGTTAACGCCGTTTTGTTTAGATTTAGCAGACCGTGTCATATTAATTTTTGCCGGATATTTTACGAAGTGTGTTCTTGATTAATGTGTCTACTTTCATTGTTAAAAAGACCGCTTTATTCTCCGGCCATTTTCTTTCATTGAAGCACTAGCCTTTGGCTATTTAGAACTGAAACAATATTTAAATTAAATTTATACAGGGTTATTGGGATACATTTCTATCTGGCACTCATGAAAACAACTTCTGTCAGTCGCGGCCTTCTAGTTTTATTTTAAAAATTAAAAAAATTACTTACATCCAGAAAATTGGTCCTACCATACGTAAAATGATCCGCTGATTCCAAATATGTCAAAAAATACAGGGTGTCCCATATAAATATAAATTTGCGGTTATTTTCCGGTCAAACCGGAAATGTCATGAAATCTGAAATGCCCTCAAAGAATGCATGGTACCATCTAGTATAAACCCACCCAATTTCAAATTTTTATCTGCAGTCATAAAAAAGTTACAGCGTGTTCCCACTTTCCGTTGTCACCTGGTATACATATTTCTTTTAATTTGAGGTTGTATAAGTTGTCCTTAGTATTTCTAATATCCTGAAATCCGAACACTAATGAAAACTAAATAATGCACGGTTAATTTCGCACTATGTACGATATATAGGTCTCTGTTAAACAATGTAAGTGAGGCCGTGTTATGTCTGGTTACTCCGCAGCAAATCGTATCGAAGTCCTTTTAATAAAGTGATTAAATTGTCTTTATCCTCAGAAAGTTTGAAAAAGTAATCCGTATTAATGGTAACAGCAAATAAAAACGCGGGGGACTTATTTATTTTGTGTACAGTGGATTAAAACCAATTTGGAATGATTCGAAAGGATCGCGAAAATGCTTTTATGAAAAATAAAATATACTTAGGCCTGTTTTCTTTTATCTTTTATAAAAAATGTATCGGCCGGGATAGAACCAATTTACAAAAACCTTATAAAAGGAAGATCCTCTAAAAAATACTGTAATAATGTAATAGACATATAAGCACCACAGTCCTATCTCCTTTGTGTGGTGTACTTTGTACAGGGGCCTGAAACTCCTTCCTTATTATCCCTTCGACTAGGTGGGCGGCTAAAGAAATAGTTTCAGGCTCAGTTGAGCGTGCTGTTAATTTTTTGCGCCATTTGTGTATGTTTGTATAGCGTTAAATACAACCAACTTCCGCTTTCGTTTTTAATTAAATCCGATATTTCATCAGCTTTATGTTCAACGTAAGCAATAATCCCCTAATACGTTTTTAGTTATTAAATTTCATCAACGAAGGAATTTCATTCTTTTATGTATAATTTGTGATATCAATAATTGGATAATTTTTTATCGATCGTTACCTGGAAAAATATTGATCCGGAAAATTTGGCAATACGACAAAGTCTCTGTCCACATTTCAAAATCAAGAAATGAAAAACAAAGGCAAGAGAAGATTGCCAAACTATGAATGCGAAAAATTAACTTCTGCTGTGTTGCCAAAATCTCAAATTTTCGGATCAGTATTTCTCCAGATAACGATATATGGATGCAGTGTTCATTGAGTATAGAGCATCCTGTACATTTTCTAATTTCTAACGAATTACGCTAGTCATTTATTATACTTTGTATTAGTTTCAGAGATATGTCGATATCGGCCAAATGATTGGTGACGGTTATTTTCGAAACCTAGTTAACTTTACTTTATAACGACCTCAAATGAAAAGGGTCGTTTTGGGCATAAGTTTTTGAGTTAGAAATACCCAAACACGCACGCACGTATTCACACATCGTTTGATAAAACGTGTTTGGAGACCACCACCGTTCATTTCCTATCGACTTTCCATCGGGAGATTTTAGTAGACGTAGTTCTTCTGAAGACATAACATACATTTTAATCATAATTCGTAGTGTCGCCAAAACCGTCTAAGCAATGCACTAAAGGAGTATTTAATCCTGCATATATTTTCTTAAAATATCGCTAAAACCGATTATTTATACAGGATGATCGGAATACAAGTGGCACCATTAAAGAGGCTTAAATATCTGATCAAATGCAAAATAAACTGTTATGAAATATATATACAGGGCGATGGGGGGGGGGGGGGCAAAAGGCAGTAATCAAGGTGATTCTAATCTGGTGACCTTGGTGGCCAATTTTGGAAACCACCTCAGCCAATCCAGCGTTGTGGAAAGCGATTGTTAAAATTGATTACAACACGACGAAAATGGAACATCGTCCAGTAGATCTGTCAAATTATCTTCTAAAAATTCTACATATCTAACTCTAGTAAGACGACCATCTAGTACAACTGGATTAAGTAATTTATTATTAATCACAATTACCACACGTTAATTTCCACCTTGACGTGCGGATTTCTGACCAACGATGTTCATTGTGACATTGCTCTCTCAGTAGGCCATATGTTTATTAGGCTCTTTTGTTCACTTTTGCCTGAACACTCCTTTCAAAAATTGGGGTTTCCCCCAGTCACCCTGTATAACAAAGCAGCACTATTTTTCCAAGTTCTGGTTACCCTCATACTTCGTTCTGAATTACTCTTTATTTATAACGTTGCGTTGCATTATCAAATGATTATAAAGAGCTCGTGCATTATTCGTGTCGGTGTTCTTAAAGCATCGCCCATTTTTCAGATCCTTCAGCACAGAATGATTAAAAATCTCACAGCGAGATTCCAGAATGAAGTGGCATGCCTGCTTATATAATTAATTTTCAAGATGGGAAATTTTGCTTTTAATAAATTTGTTGGATTTATTGTTTTCCTTTGGACAATGGAAACTTGAATAATTACAAAATAATAAGTAGCAATGCTGCAAGCTCGAGTTTTACAGTAAACTTAGTGATTGTACCGAGCTGTTATGGAATCCAAACTGCGGTATCTGTTTCATAAAAATTTAATTAAAACGGTAATAATAATAATTTATTTTCCCATCGATAAAAAATGCATTTATATAGAAATAGCCACAACATTTACTTACAACTAGTTCACAACACACCCATAAAATTCCTCCCAGGAGTAAAAACTGTTTTCTAATAAAAAAAAACATTTAATTTATTTTTAAATATGTTCAAATTTAATGACGTTTTTATTTCATTTGGCAGCCTATTGTTTATCTGAATCATCCGAAATCAATCAATCAAGGATTGATCGTCAGCATACATGACAAAAAATGCATCCTTAATTATAGTATCTAAATCATTGGTGTATAGAATAAATAAAATAGGCCCTAGAATGAATCCTTGCGGAACTCCCATGTCAACATATTTAAAATCCGACACAACGGTGTGTGTGTGTGTGTTAACATTTGTTTTATATGTTAAACTTACATATTGTTTACGGTGTTTTAAAAAGGAAGAAACCCAGTCAAAAGGCACGCCGCGGATGCCATATGCATCAAGTTTTGTTAAAAGTTTATCGTGGTCCACGCAGTCAAATGCCCTGCTGAGATCACAGTATGACATTATGCACTTGCAGGGCACTAGTTTATATTTACATTTTCCATCTATATTTAACTCTATGACTTTCTTCTTCTTTTGTTTAAATATTCTCTTGTTTTTTTTAGATATGTTTCTGAGGCTGCCAACATCAGCAAGCTGTTAGTTTAGCCAGAATCTGTGCCTAAGCTTACAAGATCAGATAGCAACTCTATTGTAGATGGTAAGTATAATTTCGACACGGTATTTTCAAAGGTTAGCTGGAGGTGATATCGTTGTTCGTTACATTAACATAATATAACTTCCAATTAAACGTTTTACATTGTACTTACATCGAGAAGTAGTGGGCAGACCCTTCGATGAGTTAACTAAACACAAGTTTTACCAAAGAGGAATTTGGCAATTTGAAAGACCTAACCGATAAAGGCTACAATTAATTGATCAACTGGGATCCTTTAATCTGTTAAATTATTTAAATAGTACGTACAAGTCGAATCCTATATCTGTTTTGTAGTGGGCTCTTTGTATTTTATCTTTGTGGTGAAATTTTAATCATCTGCTTTTATACAGTGCGGGTCTCCAGGTTTTCTTCCATTTGCCCGATAGTTGTATTATTGCTGTACTTTCGAATATCTTGTATATTTTTTCACGTTTTTATTACATTTGTGAAAAGTTGAACTATAGATATTTCCATTTTTCGATTATATATGTTGTTACTATACTTTTGAATATTCTATTAAGAAATATTCTGTTGACATTCTGTTGCAATAAAAAAATAATCAGATATTGGAGGTCATTTTGCTACACTTTCGAATATTGTATACTTTCACTACACTTTCGAATATTCTATATTCCTTTTTTACTATACTTTCTAATATTACATTATTACATTTAACTATGGGGTTTTTATGAGGTTGTATGTTTTTACTACACTTTCCAATATTCTATTTTCCTTTTTTACTGTATTTTAAAGGTAGTTAAGCCAATACAAATCAATTTCTCTACGATTGCTATCAATTAAACCCTGTATGCTCTTTGATACCAAATCTACGTATGCTAATGAGTTCTCACAGTTTCCAGTGTATGATTTCATTAAACCAGGTATGAATTTTTTTTATTAAATTTAACCAGTTTAGTTTTTCTTTTAGATAATTGTGTATAATCAGTGTAGCACGTTCGCTGAATTTCACTTAGAACAATAAAGATTAAGGTGGTCTCGGATGGAAATGTTTTATACATAATAATTAAAACTTCCTTTCATATAAAGTAGAAAGTTTCAATACCCTACTGTTAAGTAGATGTTAATGAAAATATGAAAGGGATTATATTTTAAAGAGGATCTTCGTTTAATTATTATGCAGCATATTCAAAAGTTACCCCAAGTAAACTAAGATATAATAAATACTTATCTATAACGTATTTTATAAAGTTGTATAGGCAAAGCTTGAATAATTTTGCGTAAAATTTAAAATCATCGAAATGTGTAAAAACTCTCACAGTCACATCAGTCGAAACAAATTTACTTCCGAAAATGTTTTTTATTATGTTCAGCGGGGTTTATTTTATTCAAAAGACAAAAGAATATAATTGTATTTAGTTGAGTGGATATCAATACAATTATAATTTGAGAAAAATCGTCCTTTAAATATTTGCTCATTTTTACTTCAAGTTCATTTACTTCTGTCACTTTTCACCACCTTCCTGACTCAGAAATGGGAACAATTCAAAGTTAAGCTGTAAATATTATAACATTGGAAGTGCCATACCAAATACAGTTATTTTAGATAGCAGTCAAAATGAGTTCTTGTGTTTAGATGTAATAAAAGAGAATTACTTTGAAATGCCAGTCACGTAAAACTACATCAAAGTCCGCGATGTTCTTTGCCTAAATACTGTGCTTTTTGTATGGATTTCAATGTAGTAGTATGTTGTAATCATCTTAAATTTCTTCCTTTGAACTCACGTGATAAAAGCTGGAAAACATGTAGAAGCTTTTGCAAGTAGTCTACGGCATTTCCTAGTGTTGAAACTTAATGATTTATAGTGCATATTGTATTGTTACGCCCAAGCTAACCTTCGTAAATCCCGATTGATGGGTACAGCGTTCGTTTATTACCGGGATATTTTATTGTCGAACTTTGAAGCATCCGCCATCAACATTAATACTGCATGATACAGAGAAACAGTAAAGCGCTTACGTTCCCGAATTAGGAACAGACGCCTTGGGATCGTCACGGAAGGAGTTTTCCTTTTGTACGGTCGCTCTCGTCAACAGCCAACCAATATCGTTCCTCGAAAGATATGTCTTAAACGTGCACCGTGGGATACTGCAATATCCGCTCTATAGAACTACTTGAAGTCACGTGATTTTTCGGGTTTTATGCTAAGACTATATTTGTATATATACAGGGCTTTGAAAGTGGGGTATTTATTTTAGCTGATGGCAGCAGGCATTAAAATAAATAATTTTACTAAAATTGCTTTAATACATGTAACTGACTTTAAAGTTACGCTTCATTTTCCTTAGATAACCTAAAAGTTCCATTAGATAAACCAACGATTGTGCTATGGAAAAATTTCCTGGGACACCTGGACCTCACGAAAATTTTTTCCAAAAAAGCTTTTTGTCTAGTAATAATATGAAAAAATATTTCTAGCCCAATTCAACTCTCTTAAACTCATTTATAAAGTCTGTTTTTAGCTAAAGTTTGAATGGAAGGAGAAATGTGTCATTAATTAAAATTCTTCGCCGTGACGTCAAATCCGTTAGTTTTAGAGGCGATCGAGGTCAAACTCGAATCCCTCGCACTCGGTCATTGTGTCTAGAATGCAACTGTTTAGTAGTTTAGCTTGTTTTTTGTATGGTTTGTAAATTTTACTCATTTTTAGTGTAGAATTTCCGATCATAGAACTTACAGAAAAACGGACATCCTAATGTTTTAAGCGGGTCCAATTACGTTTGGTTTGATATTTTTGTTTAGTTTTTAGGCTTTTGCATTGTTTGTGAATTTTTGGAAATTTTCCTGGACTGTAACTCATTAATTTTTTTGCAAAAAACGGTTAATATGAAATATATATGATTATATGTGTAAAATTTCAATAGATGATAATTGTAATGTTTCTTTATTTCAGGAGGCGAATTGGAAAATGGAGATCGAAGCTGCACGTAAATGGAAAGAGCAACAGTCGAAGATGTATGTTCCTAGTACCCAGGCGTTATATTATACCGTCTGGGGCTAGGAGTATATTTTTGTTGTTGCTCTAATCATCACAATCCCAAAAAAAGCGTTAGATGCATATGTATAGGAGAATAGTTAAATAGATATATTTACATTTACTGTGCTGTACTAAAAATAAACCAGTAATAAATGTATTGTATTTTATTTTTTTCGGAAAATTTTTAAAATCTAATATTAGATAGGAGAAAATTTTTATTTAGATACCTCCTCGATTTCTGCGATCCGGATTTAAAATTTTTCCATCGTTACACGTAAAATTGACTATTAGAGCCAAGTATTAGAAGAGAAACTATGTCCACATACCTCCCCAACTTTATGCGATCCCGATACAACATGTTGCCATTCCTCTTCACGAAATTGAATATTAAGCCAATTATTAGGAGTAATATCGTGTCCACATACCTCTTCGACTTTCTGCGATCCCGATACAAAATGTTACCATTGCTACTCACGAAATTTACTATTAAGCCAAGTATTAGGAGTAATATCGTGTCCACTTACCTCCTTGACTTTCTGCGATCCCGATACAATGTATTACCATTGCTACTCACGAAATTTATTATTAAGCCAAGTATTAGGTGTAAAATCGTGCCCACATACCTCCTCGACTTTCTGCGATCCCGATACAAGGTGTTACCATTGCTACTCACGAAATTTAATATTAAGTCAGGTATTAGGAGTAATATCGTGTTTGCTACTCACGAAATTTAATATTAAGTCAGGTATTAGGAGTAATATCGTGTCCACATACCTCCTCGACTTTCTGTGATCCCGATACAAAGTGTTACCATTGCTACTCACAAAATTGAATATTAAGCCTAGTATTAGGAGTAATATCGTGTCCACATACCTCCTCGACTTTCTGCGATCCCGATACAAAGTGTTACCATTGCTACTCACGAAATTGAATATTAAGCCAACTATTAGGAGTAATATCGTGTCCACATACCTCCTTGACTTTCTGCGATCCCGATACAAAGTGTCACCATTGCTACTCACGAAATTGAATATTAAGCCAAGTATTAAGAGTAATATCGTGTCCACATACCTCCTCGACTTTCTGCGATCCCGATACAAAGTGTTACCATTGCTACTCACGAAATTTAATATTAAGTCAGGTATTAGGAGTAATATCGTGTCCACATACCTCCTCGACTTTCTGCGATCCCGATACAAAATGTTACCATTGCTACTCACGAAATTTAATATTAAGTCAGGTATTAGGAGTAATATCGTGTCCACATACCTCCTCGACTTTCTGTGATCCCGATACAAAGTGTTACCATTGCTACTCACAAAATTGAATATTAAGCCTAGTATTAGGAGTAATATCGTGTCCACATACCTCCTCGACTTTCTGCGATCCCGATACAAAGTGTTACCATTGCTACTCACGAAATTGAATATTAAGCCAAGTATTAGGAGTAATATCGTGTCCACATACCTCCTTGACTTTCTGCGATCCCGATACAAAGTGTCACCATTGCTACTCACGAAATTGAATATTAAGCCAAGTATTAAGAGTAATATCGTGTCCACATACCTCCTCGACTTTCTGCGATCCCGATACAAAGTGTTACCATTGCTACTCACGAAATTAAATATTAAGTCAGGTATTAGGATTAATATTGTGTCCACATACCTCCTCGACTTTCTGCGATCCCGATACAAAATGTTACCATTGCTACTCACGAAATTTTAAATTACGTCAGGTATTAGGAGTAATATCGTGTCCATATACCTCCTCGACTTTCTGCGATCCCGATACAAAGTGTTACCATTGCTACTCACGAAATTTAATATTAAGTCAGGTATTAGGACATTTCGAAAAAATCGAAAGCCTTTTACCATTTTCTCGAAAAATTCAAAAAATAAATTTGCGAATTAAGGACGCCTCTGTACGTATTTTGGGGCGCTGAACACGCTGGTGTAGCCCGTTTTTATGTAGGAGGCTCCGTTGGCGAGAAAAATTAAATATTTCGGAAACTACGAGAGCTAGAATGAAACCGAGTCCAGTTTTGGAATCCCCAGGGTCGATATAGTACTGGTGAATTATTTCAGAATTTTCTGAGCCCTTGAACATTTCGAAAAAATCGAAAGACTATAGCCTTTGAACATTTTCTCGAAAAATTCAAAAAATAAATTTGCGATTTAAAGACGCCTCTGTACGTATTTTGGGGCGCTGATCACGCTGGTGTAGCCCGTTTTTGTGTAGGAGGCTCCGTTTCAGAAAAAAAATTAAAATCTCGAAAACTACGAGAGCTAGAAAGAAACCGAGTCCAGTTTTGGAATCCCCAGGGTCGATATAGTACTGGTGAATTATTTCAGAATTATCTGAGCCCTTGAACATTTCGAAAAAATCGAAAGACTATAGCCAAGTATTAAGGTTAAGAGTAATATCGTGTACACATACCTCCTCGACTTTCTGCGATCCCGCTACAAAGTGTTACCATTGCTACTCACGAAATTGAATATTAAACCTAGTATTAGGAGTAATATCGTGTCCACATAACTCCTCGACTTTCTGCGATCCCGATACAAAATGTTACCATTGCTACACACGAAATTTTAAATTACGTCAGGTATTAGGAGCAATATCGTGTCCACATACCTCCTCGACTTTCTGGGATCCCGATACAAAGTGTTACCATTGCTACTCACGAAAGTTAATATTAAGTCGGGTATTAGGACTTGAACATTTTCTCGAAAAATTCAAAAAATAAATTTGCGATTTAAGGACGCCTCTGTACGTATTTTGGGGCGCTGAACACGCTGGTGTAGCCCGTTTTTGTGTAGGAGGCTCCGTTGGCGAGAAGAAATAAATATTTGGGAAACTACGAGAGCTAGAATGAAACCGAGTCCAGTTTTGGAATCCCCAGGGTCGATATAGTACTGGTGAATTATTTCAGAATTTTCTGAGCCCTTGAACATTTCGAAAAAATCGAAAGACTATAGCCAAGTATTAAGATTAAGAGTAATATCGTGTCCACATACCTCCTCGACTTTCTGCGATCCCGATACAAAATGTTACCATTGCTACACACGAAATTTTAAATTACGTCAGGTATTAGGAGTAATATCGTGTCCACATACCTCCTCGACTTTCTGGGATCCCGATACAAAGTGTTACCATTGCTACTCACGAAATTTAATATTAAGTCAGGTATTAGGACTTGAACATTTTCTCGAAAAATTCAAAAATAAATTTGCGATTTAAGGACGCCTCTGTACGTATTTTGTGGCGTTGAACACGCTGGTGTAGACCGTTTTTATGTAGGAGGCTCCGCTGGCGAGAAGAAATAAATATTTCTGAAACTACGAGAGCTAGAATGAAACCGAGTCCAGTTTTGTAATCCCCAGGGTCGATATAGTACTGGTGAATTTTGTCAGAATTTTCTGAGCACTTGAACATTTCGAGAAAATCGAAAGACTATAGCCTTTGAACATTTTCTCTAAAAATTCAAAAAATAAATTTGCGAATTAAGGACGCCTCTGTACGTATTTTGGGGCGCTGATCACGCTGGTGTAGCCCGTTTTTGTGTAGGAGGCTCCGTTTCAGAAAAAAAATTAAAATCACGAAAACTACGAGAGCTAGAAAGAAACCGAGTCCAGTTTTGGAATCCCCAGGGTCGATATAGTACTGGTGAATTATTTCAGAATTTTCTGAGCCCTTGAACTTTTCGAAAAAATCGAAAGACTATAGTCTTTGAACATTTTCTCGAAAAATTCAAAAAATAAATTTGCGATTTAAGGACGCCTCTGTACGTATTTTGGGGCGCTAAACACGCTGGTGTAGCCCATTTTTATGTAGGAGGCTCCGTTGGCGAGAAGAAATAAATATTTCTGAAACTACGAGAGCTAGAATGAAACCGAGTCCAGTTTTGTAATCCCCAGGATCGATATAGTACTGGTGAATTATTTCAGAATTTTCTGAGCCCTTGAACATTTCGAAAAAATCGAAAGACTATAGCCAAGTATTAAGATTAAGAGTAATATCGTGTCCACATACCTCCTCGACTTTCTGCGATCCCGATACAAAATGTTACCATTGCTACAGACGAAATTTTAAATTACGTCAGGTATTAGGAGTAATATCGTGTCCACATACCTCCTCGACTTTCTGCGATCCCGATACAAAATGTTACCATTGCTACTCACGAAATTTAATATTAAGTCAGGTATTAGGACTTGAACATTTTCTCGAAAAATTCAAAAAATAAATTTGCGATTTAAGGACGCCTCTGTACGTATTTTGTGGCGTTGAACACGCTGGTGTAGACCGTTTTTATGTAGGAGGCTCCGCTGGCGAGAAGAAATAAATATTTCTGAAACTACGAGAGCTAGAATGAAACCGAGTCCAGTTTTGTAATCCCCAGGGTCGATATAGTACTGGTGAATTTTGTCAGAATTTTCTGAGCACTTGAACATTTCGAGAAAATCGAAAGACTATAGCCTTTGAACATTTTCTCTAAAAATTCAAAAAATAAATTTGCGAATTAAGGACGCCTCTGTACGTATTTTGGGGCGCTGATCACGCTGGTGTAGCCGTTTTTGTGTAGGAGGCTCCGTTTCAGAAAAAAAATTAAAATCACGAAAACTACGAGAGCTAGAAAGAAACCGAGTCCAGTTTTGGAATCCCCAGGGTCGATATAGTACTGGTGAATTATTTCAGAATTTTCTGAGCCCTTGAACATTTCGAAAAAATCGAAAGACTATAGCCAAGTATTAAGATTAAGAGTAATATCGTGTCCACATACCTCCTCGACTTTCTGCGATCCCGATACAAAGTGTTACCATTGCTACTCACGAAATTTAATATTAAGTCAGGTATTAGGACTGAACATTTTCTCGAAAAAATCAAAAAATAAATTAAAGTAAGGACGCCTCTGTACGTATTTTGGGGCGCTGAACACGGTGGTGTAGCCCGTTTTTGTGTAGGAGGCTCCGTTGGCGAGAAAAATTAAATATTTCTGAAACTACGAGAGGTAGAATGAAACCGAGTCCAGTTTTGGAATCCCCAGGGTCGATATAGTACTGGTGAATTTTTTCAGAATTTTCTGAGCACTTGAACATTTCGAAAAAATCGAACCTTTGAACATTTTCTCGAAAAATTCAAAAAATAAATTTGCGAATTAAGGACGCCTCTGTACGTATTTTGGGTGTGTGCACACGCTGGTGTAAACCGTTTTTATGTAGGAGTTTCCGTTGGCGAGAAGAAATAAATATTTCTGAAACTACGAGAGCTAGAATGAAACCGAGTTCAGTTTTGTAATCCTCAGGGTCGATATAGTACTGGTGAATTTTGTCAGAATTTTCTGAGCACTTGAACATTTCCAGAAAATCGAAAGACTATAGCCTTTGAACATTTTCTCGAAAAATTCAAATAATAATTTACTATTAAGCCAAGTATTAGGAGTAATATCGTGTCCACATACCTCCTCGACTTTCTGCGATCCCGATACAATATGTTACCATTGCTACTCACGAAATTTAATATTAAGTCAGGTATTAGGAGTAATATCGTGTCCACATACCTCCTCGACTTTCTGCGATCCCGACACAAAATGTTACCATTGCTACACACGAAATTTTAAATTACGTCAGGTATTAGGAGTAATATCGTGTCCACATACCTCCTCGACTTTCTGGGATCCCGATACAAAGGGTTACCATTGCTACTCACGAAAGTTAATATTAAGTCGGGTATTAGGACTTGAACATTTTCTCGAAAAATTCAAAAAATAAATTTGCGAATTAAGGACGCCTCTAAATATTTCGGAAACTACGTGAGCTAGAATGAAACCGAGTCCAGTTTTGGAATCCCCAGGGTCGATATAGTACTGGTGAATTATTTCAGAATTTTCTGAGCCCTTGAACATTTCGAAAAAATCGAAAGACTATAGCCTTTGAACATTTTCTCGAAAAATTCAAAAAATAAATTTGCGATTTAAAGACGCCTCTGTACGTATTTTGAGGCGCTGATCACGCTGGTGTAGCCCGTTTTTGTGTAGGAGGCTCCGTTTCAGAAAAAAAAAATTAAAATCTCGAAAACTACGAGAGCTAGAAAGAAACCGAGTCCAGTTTTGGAATCCCCAGGGTCGATATAGTACTGGTGAATTATTTCAGAATTATCTGAGCCCTTGAACATTTCGAAAAAATCGAAAGACTATAGCCTTTGAACATTTTCTCGAAAAATTCAAAAAATAAATTTGCGAATTAAGGACGCCTCTGTACGTATTTTGGGGCGCTGAACACGGTGGTGTAGCCCGTTTTTGTGTAGGAGGCTCCGTTGGCGAGAAAAATTAAATATTTCTGAAACTACGAGAGCTAGAATGAAACCGAGTCCAGTTTTGGAATCCCCAGGGTCGATATAGTACTGGTGAATTTTTTCAGAATTTTCTGAGCACTTGAACATTTCGAAAAAATCGAAAGACTATAGCCTTTGAACATTTTCTCGAAAAATTCAAATAATAATTTACTATTAAGCCAAGTATTAGGAGTAATATCGTGTCCACATACCTCCTCGACTTTCTGCGATCCCGATACAAAATGTTACCATTGCTACACACGAAATTTTAAATTACGTCAGGTATTAGGAGTAATATCGTGTCCACATACCTCCTCGACTTTCTGGGATCCCGATACAAAGTGTTACCATTGCTACTCACGAAAGTTAATATTAAGTCGGGTATTAGGACTTGAACATTTTCTCGAAATATTCAAAAAATAAATTTGCGAATTAAGGACGCCTCTGTACGTATTTTGGGGCGCTGAACACGCTGGTGTAGCCCGTTTTTATGTAGGAGGCTCCGTTGGCGAGAAAAATTAAATATTTCTGAAACTACGAGAGCTAGAATGAAACCGAGTCCAGTTTTTGAATCCCCAGGGTCGATATAGTACTGGTGAATTATTTCAGAATTTTCTGAGCCCTTGAACATTTCGAAAAAATCGAAAAATCGAAATAAATAACAAAAATAACATTTTCTCGAAAAATTCAAAAAATAAATTTGCGAATTAAGGACGCCTCTGTACGTATTTTGGGGGGCTGAACACGCTGGTGTAGCCCGTTTTTGTGTAGGAGGCGCCGTTGGCGAGAAAAATTAAATATTTGGGAAACTACAAGATCTAGAATGAAACCGAGTCCAGTTTTGGAATCTTCAGGGTCGATATAGTACTGGTGAATTTTGTCAGAATTTTCTGAGCACTTGAACATTTCCAGAAAATCGAAAGACTATAGCCTTTGAACATTTTCTCGAAAAATTCAAATAATAATTTACTATTAAGCCAAGTATTAGGAGTAATATCGTGTCCACATACCTCCTCGACTTTCTTCGATCCCGATACAAAATGTTACCATTGCTACTCATGAAAATTACTATTATAGCCAAGTATTAGGACTATTAGGAGTAAAATTGTGTTCGCTTACCTCCTCGACTTTCTACTATCCTGATACAAAATGTTAGCTCTACACTCGAAATTTACTATTAAAGTCAAGTATTAGGAGCAAAATTGTGTTTGCAAACTTCCTCGACTGTATGCTATCCCGATACAAAGTGTTACCACTGCTACTCACGAAATTTACTATTAAACCAATTATTAGGAGTAATATCGTGTCCACATACCTCCTCAACTTTCTGCGATCCCGATACAATATGTTACCATTGCTACTCACGAAATTTAATATTAAGTCAGGTATTAGGAGTAATATCGTGTCCACATACCTCCTCGACTTTCTGCGATCCCGATACAAAATGTTAGTATTGCTACTCATGAAAATTACTATTATAGCCAAGGATTAGGAGTAAAATTGTGTTCGCTTACCTCCTCGACTTTCTACTATCCTGATACAAAATGTTAGCTCTACACTCGAAATTTACTATTAAAGTCAAGTATTAGGAGCAAAATTGTGTTTGCAAACCTCCTCGACTGTATGCTATCCCGATACAAAGTGTTACCACTGCTACTCACGAAATTTACTATTAAACCAATTATTAGGAGTAATATCGTGTCCACATACCTCCTCAACTTTCTGCGATCCCGATACAATATGTTACCATTGCTACTCACGAAATTTAATATTAAGTCAGGTATTAGGAGTAATATCGTGTCCACATACCTCCTCGACTTTCTGCGATCCCGATACAAAATGTTAGTATTGCTACTCATGAAAATTACTATTATAGCCAAGTATTAGGAGTAAAATTGTGTTCGCTTACCTCCTCGACTTTCTACTAGCCTGATACAAAATGTTAGCGCTACACTCGAAATTTACTAGTATAGTCAAGTATTAGGAGCAAAATTGTGTTTGCAAACCTTCTCGACTGTATGTTATCCCGGTACAAAGTGTTAGCATTGCTACACACTAAATTTACTATTATAGACTAATATTAGAAGTAAAATTGTGTCGATATACCTCCGCGACTTTCTGCTATCCCGATACAAAAAGTTAGCTACTCACGAAATTAACGTTAGTGACTTGATAAATAATTATTTATAGCTGTGAACTAGTTAAAAATCATATGATTCGTGTTGTTTGGCTGTACCATTTTCATATGAACATTTCATAGTATATGAGAATATCCGAACAACCAGCTTCCTGTAATATTACATCCTTCAGCCTGTAACGCACAGTTTTCTGCATCACAAATAACATGAACGAAGAATCCTTCCGGAAGCGTTATCCTGGAATCCTACCACAGCATGGACTAGAAACGTAACAATAAAATATTGCACATATTCTCTGCTTCAATTTTTGTCGATTACAGCAAATGAAAATACATTATCTTAGCGATTGAGGTTTCATTTTATCCTCATACCACCAAGAGAACATCTTATCAATTTGCTGCCTGTAACGATCCTTCAGCTTGCAACGGAGAGTATCCTGCACCTCAAACGACTTGCGTTGAACGCAGAACCCTTTCTGTAGTACTATCCTGGAATCCTACCACATCCTTATATGCAGAATACGTAAATAATCCCTAAAGTTACCCCTATCGATTCGTCCTTTAAAAGTTCAGTTGGTTTCCCTGCGCATAGATAGCGCCACCGTTGGGTATTTGCGTAAATCAATAAAAAGCAGTTACCTTTCACATAAAACAGATATTGATCTTACACTACTTATTATTCTAGTAAACTTCTCGGAAATGTCACCCCATTGCTTTTTAAATGATATGACTTGATTTAAGCGAGCCTTTTGTTCAAACAGAGAGTGGTAATAATTCGGCGGCAGCTGTTACTCATTTCTCTCAGGCGTAGTGAAAAAAATGAAAATATAACTTAATCCTTACTCTTTCTTATATCCTAGATCACTACTAAATGAAAGTCGACACACTATTTATATAAATGCTTTATTGAATGATTATTGTCATTAACGTACAAGAATTACTTGTGTGAGGTAAAGATATAGATATATGTATTTTTATAATGTACACCAATTTATTACATAACAAATTTCTTTAACAGTTTTGTTAATTACGTGACTTGGCATTCTCCCCCCTTCACGAACATTGAAAACTAAACACACGGTATATTACATTTCCATATTTAAGAAGCGGAAATCAAACTCAACAACTTTCTAATTGAAATGGGAAGAATGCGTTGCTTTGCTTACAATTACAACTACACTAAATAAATGAATATTGAATGATTGTTCAATTTCTTTGATTATAAATTTCATTATAAACAACAATGTAATACAATAACATAATGTATAAAAACGAGCATTGGAATATATCGTAAACGATTAAAATCCAGCAAATTTAATAGAATCCGTCAGTATTGTACTATGAAGGACATAGGTTTATCTACCACCTAATACCCACTATTTCCAGTCATAACCTTAACAAATTTAATTAAATATCATCCCTCTGTCCTTCAAGAAGTACGCTACTGGTTGCACAAATACCTCTACTTCATTCGGAAGACATTAAGGTTTTTATATTAAAATTATTGTTCTTTTAATATTTTAGGTTCATTTTATTACATTACAATAAAATACAACTCAGTTCTAAGTATCTTAACAACTATATTTTTAATATAACGACTTAAAGCATACATTTTAATATGGTTCCTCTGTAATAATGTTGGGTTAGTATTGATATTATTAATTCATTATGAGATTGATCTGCCTTAGATCCACATATAAATATTGTTTCGTGTACGAGATATTTCAAGAAATTTAAATTTTTCGAAGCGATACTCGTGTTGAACCAGTTTCTGATACCTGCTGGGTTTTTTCTAGACCTCAAGAAATATCCGGTACACGTTTTTGTACCTATTGCCTGGTAAACTTTAAAAATGTTATTGTCTCTATAAAATCACTAGTTACTTTGGTATTTACATCTTAAATAAATAAAACAGCTCTCTATTCTTCATACGACTCGGGATTATTGTTTTTTATTATTGTCCTGGTTTGTATAAAATTGTTCTGAAGAAATATTGAGTTCCGGCGGATGAAATATCTAAAAATTTACCCCCTCCTTTAAAGCAGCAGATGCAGTTCTTCCCATAAAACTGACCGCAGTGTCACTAACTTGCAGAAATCATCCCCGAACTTTTCCCGAAGGGATAAATTTAAATCTCTTAGAAATCTCTTTTTTCAATTTAAAAGTGCTGTAATAATATAATATATAAAGACAAAAGAGCCAAACTCCAAGTTTAAAAATAGGATACCTAATTTTGCTCGCAAAAAGTTATGAAAAATTCTTTTCGTACTTGGACGCAGAATTTTTTATGAAATTTAATTAATTAACATTTTATTTAAATACAGACATGTTTACTTTTTAAACATTTTTTTTACAAAAAAAAATGCCGATGTTTCGAAGTGGGTGCTATTAACAATTTGACATTTTAAAAACTGTGAAAATAATTTGAGATTGTTATATACAGGACGATACATTAAATACGCCTCCGGAAAAATATCGCTGAAATATATTTCTTCAATATTGTATACAAGGTGTTTCTGAATTATAAATTTCAGTGCATGTAGAATAAGTCAAAAGATGACTAAATTTTTATTGAATAACTTTAAAACGGTATGATATGATGATATGAATTGAGAAAAACTATACTAAGGTTTTCGTCACCTTTTGTTTTGTTCAACGTGCACCGAAATTTTGAATACTTAATTCATAAACACCCTGTATAGTAAACCCTTTCCGCAAAGTTATCTTATCCGGTAGTATGCGACAATGTCCCAAAATTTATAGTTGGATTAAAATAATTAGAATATCTAGCCCCTCCCTAACTAAACCGGGGGTTTTCACCTTTCAGCAAGAGGGATTAGACCCTAAATTTCCTATTAAACAAAAGCTGAAAGATCATATTATACAGCCCCCGCAGCTTCGATACTCTAGCTATTTTATTTTTATAAACTTTGAAATCTCTAAGTGATATATTTGGAAATGTCGTTGTTGCTTAAGATCATTGTTTTAAAATAAAGTTGTATAGACCCTCTAATCTTCTTAAGAACTTTATCATTCATCGATGGAAAAGTTTTAGGCTCAGGTTAGGCAACCTGTCTATGAATTGAGTGAATATATTTTGTTTTTGTTTGGATAATGTTACCAAACGGTATGGTATGTCCTTCCATCTCCTTCAGGATAAAAATCACAAATTAAAAACCTAAGATTCTCTGTTTTCTTTAATAACCAGTGACTTTTAAAAAAAATTAAAATCACCTCAAATTGAATTAAATTTATACCGTATTGATAAAATAGAGAGCTGTCGATAAAATTGCGAAAATCATGAGTCGAAAAGTCACACATTTCAATGTCAATCGCTCTGCACTACATACTGCGATTTAACTAAAAAATAATCATTTAGCAATTACCTATTTATGACCCTGTACAGTTAAGAAATGTTTGTATAAAATTAATTATACCGAATAACTGAATGGAGCCTTCCAGTTAAATATTCAAACCCTTAATACTTTTTTGGTCCATTTCAACTATCCTGTAATATTTTATTACAAATAAACTACTTGATCTGTATGACTTTAGGATCTTTATATACATTATACGTGCCTTAAAAACGTATGAAATAATTGCATCAAATACACCTCATATTGAAAAGAATAGGTTTTTAATTAAGGGATACAGTCCACTTTAAGCTATGAAAATTATACACGTTTTTTACTCACCCTGTACAACACGCAGTGAAAATTGTATATTTTTTCATACATACAGGGTGGTTCACAAGCAGTGACCAAAAATGAAACCACGTATTTGCTGAAACAGGATGTTAAAATTCAAGAATACGAAGTCACCATTTGTGAATCACGCTGTACATAGTTGGAGAACATATTTGACTTAGTATTTCATAATTTTACGTGGCACTACTATATATACACAGAGTGTTCAGTGTATTCCGTTAACAGTCCATTTTGTTTTCTATATAAAATATGTTCAAAAAAGAATTGTGTAAAATTTGTACAAAAGTCGCATTTTAAAAATGGGAATTGTAATTCGTTTACTAAGTGAGTTTCAGGTAAAAAAACTAACATTTGACTATAAAACTTCTTACTCAATATGTTGTAAAGTATTTCAGTCGTATCAACAAATGAGCCAGTGTTTCTGTTTCTCCCTGTATGTTTTCGCGAGATTTGCCGCAGGAAAAAAGGGGAACTTACCTTGTACAACAGCTTCAATGCAGGTCTTCCAGTGTTGCATTATTTGACCACCCCACACAATACATATTCTGTAACCAAATAAACTGAAGACCCTGTACGAGGGGGTGAAAAAAACTTTTCAAAATGGGAAGACATGGTGATATGAAACTCAGAGAGAGTCTTATATAAAATACAAGGAAGACGTTTGCTAGAAAACATTTTCTAAGATATTTTTTACATTTTAGATAAATATGCTTATCCTGTGTAATGAAATAGTTAACAAATTTAAATGGATCCCATTTTGTTGCTTCCGAAATCTATCATATGTATATCAATGTACAGTTTGATTTAACCAAAGTGGGAATGTAAGTTACATAGTTTTAAAACAAGGAATCCTACGATGATGTAACATGTATTTCCTGTAGCTCCATCGCCTCCGTTGTTATGCTGCAGCCATACAGACGGCGAGCGACTGGTGGTGGCTACAGAAGTTATAGAAGGTGACATGGTACCCAGCTCGGGCAAGAACAGCGTCGACATTTCCTGTTCCTCCTCGTTCTTACTGTCACTGTTCTCTTTTTTCCGCGACTGCTTCCACTTCTTCGATTTATCTTTGTGAACAGGTTTGCGAGGCTTAGTTTCTACGTATTTAGGCGTACTCGCAGTACTCGTTGACTTTACTATTCGTTCTGAAATTCAAAATGAGTGTTATTAGGTCCCACTTTCGTTGCTTGATTTGAAAATAAGCCAGAGTCTAACTTCCGCTATCAAATCATTCCGTTAAGCTTATGAGCCCCACTGAAAGTTTCGACAGACATTACAAAACATTCAACTCCGCTCCGTTGTTTAAACCCCTTTGCTCAAAAACTATAGAGCGTATCAGATTCGCTTTTAAACGGCACACATTCGGAGGTCGATCTTAATAAAAACCCTGCTACACTTATTTCGTTACGATATACAAGGTGTACGTACAATGACTATTACTACGAAATTATAAGCGTAATAGTATGTGAAATAATCTTACAAAATGTGTTTGGGGCTGTAACCACATTTTTTCCAGTGTAGAATGTCCCAAGGTATTACTTACTGTACTGGTTTTGACCTGCAAATTAATGTAGAACGCATAGCTTTGACGTGGACGGGTTTGACGCATCATTTTTTGACTGATGACGGTGGAAGCAATATAACGCAATTTATGCTACTGTATAAAAAATTGTACTCGCCTCGCAAGATGAATGGCAAACAAATTCATTTATATAACGCTGATTTACTACCGTTCCTGAATTTATGAATGCAAATTTCCCAGGTAGAGTTTACCGATTTTATATGAATAGATTGATATAATGCAAAAATGTGTCATATACCAGCAGGATATCGGGGTTAATAATTGTCACATTTTTTGGAAGTATTTTATCATGTCAGCGGAAATGATTTATTAACTTACTAATGAAACTTAACGGTGCTTTAAGATAAAAAAACATTAATATGTAATAAAATTACTCGCAATAATTTGGTTCCTGAAAGCAGCATGATTTATTACAATTTACTTTTCAATATTTTCCGAATTTGACATGGAATAATATTAAAACTATTTTTTACTTGGAGAAAATCGAAAGATGAGTAAATTATGAGGTGTGTTGCTTTCTATTTTATAGCTACCCTATGAGAGTAAAAAAATTTTAATTGTAATAAAATTATTCGCAATAATTTACTCATTTATTCTATTTTTTATTTGAGTAAAATCGAAAGATGAGTAAATTTTTACAAATTCTGAAGTATGTTACTTTCTTATTTTATACCCTTGCTAATTTTTAAATTTAGTGTTCTATTCTAGACAAATAACATTACTTGTAATAAAATTATTCGTATTAATTTACAATTTATTCATCTATTCTATTTTTTATTTGAACAAAATCGAAAGATGAGTAAAATTTTTAGAAATTATGAAGTGTGTTACTTTTTTATTTTATACCCTAGTTAATTTTTAAATTTAGTGTTCTTTTCTAGACAAAAAACATTAATTGCAATAAAATTATTCGCAATAATTTACTCATTCATTCTATTTCTTATTTGAGCAAAATCGAAAGATGAGTAAATTTTTAGAAATTATGAAGTTGTGTTACTTTCTCATTTTATACCCTTGCTAATTTTTAAATTTAGTGTTCTATTCTAGACAAAAAATATTAATTGCAATAAAATTATTCGCAATAATTTACTCATTTATTCTATTTGTCATTTGAGTAAAATCGAAAGATGAGTAAATTTTTAGAAATTATGAAGTGTGTTACTTTCTCATTTTATACCCTTGCTAATTTTTAAATTTAGTTCTTTATTCTAGACAAAAAACGTTACTTGTAATAAAATTATTCGTAATAATTTACAATTTATTCATCTATTCTATTTTTTATTTGAACAAAATCGAAAGATGAGTAAATTTTTAGAAATTACGAAGTGTTTCTTTTTCATTTTATACTCATGTTAATTTTTAAATTTAGTGTTCTATTCTAGGCAAAAAACATTACTTGTAATAAAATTATTCGTAATAACTTGCAATTTGCATATTTATTTTTTATCTGAATAAAATCGAGACAAATTTTTTAAAACACTCCTATTAATTTTCTGCATTAAGACAAAAATAGATACATATAATAAATAAATATACTATTATTATTTTAAAAGGTGGAGTACTTTGTGGTTATTTTGCGTTTCTGTTATTTTTTGCAGTGTAAAATATTACTCTAAAACACTAAATATAAAAAAGTAATTTTAAAAATATGCGTGAGGCTGGAAAGCTTTTATATTCGAATGTGGAGCAAAAACAAAGTTGTAATTTATGTAATGGGAATTTTTGATAATGCATTCATTATAAATCTCTATCGGAATTTGGCCACGAAACATTAGCGATATATTTATTTAATGTATTACACAAAAATAATAAACTCGTCCACAACCGAAAGTAAAAGAATATATCAACTTTTAGAAACAATATTGTCACAAACTACCCTATCTCGGTCGCAATACATTCACTTAGTCGGTTTGGTAAAGATTATACATTTTTATCGTTGTAATAAAGGCACTGGTGGTTTTCTTATTTTTACTCTCGTGGTTAGCCGTAATTGCAGTTAAATCGGATTAAGGAAAAGGATATTATTCCCAGTAGCTCGGCTCACTGGAAAAGTTAGAAGTAACAACAGAAAGGTTTTAGCTATTGATTCAAAATGGCACACCGTAATCTTTCTTGAAAATAACTCAAACAAAATAAAATTTTATACGAAATGTTTCTACCCCAAACTTTATATTCTCTTAAATAAAAATAACTGAATCAAGTGTCATATTTAAATATTTCAAGATGTTTCTAACAGTACATCTTATCGATATTCAGTAACCATTTGTCTATTAATGCTCCTTGAAATCTACGAACTGAATAATCTATTCAAATGAATTAATACGAAAAAGAAAAATTAACGATCATTTCTTGCTTAACGCTCCTGTCATATCCAACACTCAAGGCGAATTTTTTAAGGGTGCAATGTTCGGCCAAACAGTGTAGCTTTTATCAGGCTCCGCCCATCAGCACCTTCAACGGCAAATTTAACTTTGTGCCCCTGTAAGTTAGGCAATTGTATGCAGAAATTTAGCAAAACATGTCTTCTTGGCGGACAGATTTCATGAATATAAATGCAAAAAATTGAAATCTGAGGCAATTGTCTGTTATATGAAGACTTGATTTACTAGCCTACAGCTTTCTTTTTTATAATAGTGCCTAACAACGTCTCACCGCAGTCCTAAATGTGGGCAATATTGCGACCGAAATATTGTTCAGATCTAATTTTTTTTAAAATATGGCTCTGCTGTCTAGTAAAATAGACTTTTATTAGTTGATTAAAACTTGCTCCATCTTAATACGAATTTCCATTGAGGAGAAATATGAAAGCGCGTGGACGTCTAAAAACGGCTTTGTAAAATTGCGAACATTACAGCCTTAACACTCCAGTTTTTGTCAAACATACACATTACTACACATCAAGTAATTCATTTAAATAATTTTTCAGCAGCAGAAATAATTTACAAAAATTTGTATAAAAATATTACCTAACCTAACTTAACCGCAGATAAACACAGAATTTTTATTATTAGAAAAGCCACTTAATTATTTATTTAAGTACCTCCGTATTTAAAATTGACTCTAAAATATTCACTAAATCTAAGGCTTCATTCTAAATACATCATGTTTCCGGCAACAATCTCTCTCGCTCTATCACTTATTTTTTAGTATTTTTTAATCGGAAAATAAAAAGGAAGCGCCGCTGTATTTCTCACAACGTGCAAGACCGATTTTCACTTCAGCCATTCCAACAGAAGTTCCACGTTCTGATTAAATCGACTTGGCGAATACTTGTCGAATTACTCCAATATTTAATACATCTTATTGACGAATTTTTTGGTTATCCTTGTTGAATCCGGTGAAGGACAATAAGACCCCGAATGCAAATTTATTAAAACTAAGGCGTACTGGGCTTTGTGATATACATTTTAATGTAGGTACTTAAATCTTACCTTGCAGTCTAACTACTCCTTCAGCTTTTCCAAGTGCGTTAACAGAAGTGCAAGTATAACCGCCGAAATCTCTTTTGTCCAAATTTAGTATTGTCAGATTCATCTGCAAGGAATATTCGTTTATTATGGACTCCTCCATGATGTACTTGTCACTGGGAATCAACTTCTCACCTGTCAACAAAAATATTCCACACATACTGAACACTTAAATCGTATAAGTATTCAACTTTCGAAAGTATGGTGAAAAAACCTTCGGTATCTGGTGTATAAACATATTCCACTCATATTGAACATTTAAATCGTATAAAACTTTCGAAAGTATAGTGAAAAAACCTTCATTATATGGTGTCAACAAAAATATTCCACACATATGGAATATTTAAATCATGTATTTAACTTTCGAAAGTATAGTGAAAAAACCTTCAGTATCTAGTGTCAACAAAAATGCTCCACACATATTGAACATTTAAATCATGTATTTAAACTTTCGAAATTATAGTGAAAAAACCTTGAGTATCTGGTGGCAGCAAAAATATTCCACACATACTGAACATTTAAATCATATAAGTATTAAACTTTCGAAAGTATAGTGGAAAAACCTCCAGTATCTTATGTCAACAAAAATGCTGTACACATATTGAACATTTAATTCATGTATTTAAAATTTCGAAAGTATAGTGAAAAAACCTTGAGTATCTGGTGTCAGCAAAAATATTTCACACATACTCAACATTTAAATCATATACCTAAGCATTAAACCTGTAGTATCTGGTGTCAACAAAAATATTCCACACATATTGAATATCTAAATCATATAAGTATTAAATTTTCGAAAGTATAGTGAAAAAGCCTTTAGTATCTGGTGTCAACAAAAATATTCCAAGTAATAAACTTTCGAAAGAATAGTCAGAAAACCTTCAGTATCTGGTGCCAACAAAAGTATTTCATATACTGAACATTTAAATCGGATAAGTATTAAACTTTCGAAAGTACAGTGAAAAAACCTTTAGTATCTGGTATCAACAAAAATATTCCACACATACTAAACATTTAAATCATGTATTAAACTTTCGAAAGTATAATGAAAAAACCTTTAGTATCTGGTGTCAACAAAAATATTCTACACATATTGAACATTCAAATCGCCTAAGTATTAAACTTTCGAAAATATCGTGAACAAACCTTTAGTATTTGATGTCAACAAAAACATTTCACACATATTGAACATTTAAATCGTATAAATATTAAAATTTCGAAAGTATGGTGAAAAAACTTTCGAAAGTATCGTGAACAAACCTTTAGTATTTGATGTCATCAAAAACATTCCACACATATTGAACATTTAAATTGTATAAGTATTAAATTTTCGAAAGTATAGTGAAATAACCGTCAATATTTGGTGTCAATAAAACTATTTCACACATATTGAACATTTAAATCGTATAAGTATTAAACATTCGAAAGTACAGTGAAAAAACTTTCAGTATCTGGTACTACTAAACATTTAAATTAAAAATATGAAATTTTCGAAAGTATAGTGAAAAAAACCATCAGTATCTGCTGTGAACAAAAATATTCCACATACTGAACATCTAAATCGTATAAGTATTAAATTTTCGGAAGTGTAGTGAAAAAACCTTCAGTATCTGGTGTTGGATGAACCGTAAAATGTCTTATCCATACTGATTAATGGTAATGAGAACGGAAAGCGTGAAAATGTATAGGCTCTCGTACCCACCCTGTATGTGTTAAAACGTTTAAATTATGTGGCAGAAACAACATGATTTAGGTTTAGTGTGATATATTAAAGTAGCTGAAAAGACCGTTTTCGGCCACCGCAGTCAGTAATTTGAAATGTAGGTATCGGACTGCGCCGGATAGTACAATATATATGAGCCCATGTCGGTTAAGCTCGACTCTTGGGAAAAGTGCTTACCGGTGTTCCGCATCCAATGGTTCATGGCTTTTGGAGAAGCCTCTACGTAACACTGTACGTGTACGTCACTGGCTATTGGCGCGGCCACCAGCTGATTTGATACCCTAATCAATGGGTGAACTGGAAGAGATGCTTATAGTTAGATACCGTGAAAATATTACTAAGCTTCCATATAACTGGAAAGCATTGGGCGCAGGATATAATATTTGCCTGAATTTTCATTAAATTCCACACATTTTCTCTCTTTAATTGTTTCTAAAATATTTTTTCACGTTCTATATTTAGCAATTCATTCTTTCAAATTACCGGATTATTTACAATAAAAAAGTACCTCCAATCTCTTGAAAATTTAAATTCGAAACTGTAGTACAAGTATCAAGCAAGTACTATCTACAAAAAAATGAAACGCACTAGCCACAATACTGCTATGATTAATAATACTGTCGTACGTTACAGATTTAAGGATTTTTCTGGGAAACTTCATTAATAGTGATACAAATTACGTTACAGGAGCTTTTACTTAACCTTAATTGTACTTTAGTTTTATTTTTGAAACGTATTCGTAGAAAAACTATTCGTTTTTGCTTACACACCTTTAGTATCTGTATAACTTATTCTCTCACATAGCCAAATACTTCACGTAGGTAAAAAGCCGTACGTGAATTTATTTGTGGTCCGTCAACAAATCGCGGTGTTAGTTAAAATTTCCGCCCTAGCGGAACAGAATGTCATGGAAATTTATGCATAATTTGAAACGTAATTTAAACCCCTGAATATAGGCGTAATGAAATTGATCAGAAAATTTTCAAGTAATTTGAACGAATGAACGTTTATTAAATTAATTAACAATATTATGTATAAATTTAATATCAGTGTACCAGCATGAAAATATATTGTTTTCAGCAACAATCATGAGTAATTTGTATCATACCTGCTCCACTTCATTCCGTTCGAAACGTTGAGAAAACGTGTGTGAAAAAAATAATGGTTGAGTTCAGGCGAATTTTACCTACGCCTATGCGAAATAACCAAAGCCACTTACAATGAACTATAACGTTAAAACGTTTACTAACAGATGGGGGTACTCCGTTACTCGCTATGCATAAATAGGCACCCATATCAGTACGCTGAACATTCATTAACGTCAGCACTTCTCCATCGAAGGATCGTAGGACTGAAAAGTAAAAAGGGGTAAATTATTTACACATGGTTTTTAATCTTTATTTTTTTGACAACCGATGTATTAGGGGTGTATTGTGACGAGGAGCTAAGCTCTCGATGTGGGAATTAATCGGTATAATAAAGATTTAAAACCACCATTGAACTCCATTACGGAAAATCACTTTGTCTATGCCTCTATGAGCACAAAGTTGGAAAGCCAATTTCCCCGCACCAAAAACATGTTTGAGTTATGATTTTACCTTACGGAATAGAAGTTCGAGTAATAATAGCAATTTTTTAATAAAATAATTTAAAATACTTTTATATTTCAATCGGAATGTATTTTCACATTCTACCTCACAAATAAATCCAGTAGGTTTACACTTAGTTGCTACTATTGGTCACGGTTGGCAAAGGAGAAATAATTGGCCTCTGCGATCTCCAAATCTAAATCCTATAGATTTATTTTTAAAAGGATATTTAAAGGACCGTCCCAAAGCAAAAAATATCGATGAACTGTGTGAAATAATCAACAGCTAAATTTTTATTACTTTTTTATTACTACTCTTTTAAATGCAGGACTTGGACTTAGCTACATTTTGTGGGAAATAAATGGGTTCAGAATATGAAAATAAGTACTTTTTGTGGAAATAAGGTGTTCAAAATATAAAAATGAGGATATTTTGCTTTATTTCTCTTTCTATAAAATACGTAAAAAAATCAGAAACGGGAATTATGCCGAAAATATATGTCCCAAAGAATGAAGAGATACAACAAACTTTAGTCATAAATATCAGTAACACTATCGATGTATTGTTGGTTATTCACAGTGCTATTAACTCGATCGCACAAAAATATGGACTTAAGTTACTTTTTGCACTGACCTTTTCAAATGAACTTAAATATTTAAAAGTGTATACTTCTCGGACTTTACTCATAAATATCAGTAACACTATCGATGTATTGTTGGTTATTCACAGTGCTATTAACTCGATCGCACAAAAATATGGACTTAAGTTACTTTTTGCACTGGCCTCTTCGAATAGACTTCAATATTTAAAAGTGTATATTTGTCGGACTTTACTCATAAATATCAGTAACACTATCGATGTATTGTTGGTTATTCACAGTGCTATTAACTCGATCGCACAAAAATATGGACTTAGTTACTTTTTGCACTGACTCCTTTCAAATAAACTTCTATATTTGAAAGTCTATATTTGTCGGACTTTACTCATAAATATCAGTAACACTTTCGATGTATTGTTGGTTATTCACAGTGCTATTAACTCGATCTCACAAACATATGTACTTGGTTACTTTTTGCATTTGTATAATTGTCGGATAAGTTATTAAAGACTTTGTAATATAGACAACAACATTTTTGTTTAAAAAAACGAACCTGCCGATACCTAATGTTTGACGTGGTTATACATGAAACTCATATAATATCCGATTGTTTGTTAAAAGGTACCACATACATATCTTCCAAACTGCTGCAAGCAATACAAACACAGATTACCAACACTGACTAATTAATTTTCCAATTCAAACATGCAGAAAGCACATATTTAGTCCGTTATGCAATTAAAAATGTTATGTAGTACTCGTAAATAGGTTTTTGATGTTACAATTGAAATAGTTTTAAAATCGCAACGCCAAAAATTCCACACATTCCCGGAAAACTGCTGATAATAAATTTGTTTGCAGCTCTTGAAATTAATAAATTGGACATAAATATAATGCAAAATATTTTCGAGCTGTTAAAGCTGGTTTAACAATTAAAATCAACTGAAGAGCAGTATGCCATTATCTATTTATTTTTTAGTATGGAGAAAATTATTTGTTCGCATTATTAACAAATATTTGTCACAGTACGGAGTTTGCTGGTAAAACTCTATCAAAGTCTCAAGTTTATGACTGGCATTGAAAACACATTAAATCTAATTTAAAAAGACATTGCATTGAATTGTTCACTGATCTTTCACACCTCAGAAACGCTTATTTATTAATTTTTTTGTTCTATTTCGTCGGAAAGTCATGTACAACACGGCAAGATTACAGAGTTGACGTCCCCTTCAGAATGAAGTGACAAATTATGTTACGTGTAATATAACAGTGAAGTCAGAAGTTCCCAACAAGTTTTCAATTAAAAAAAATAAGCGTGGCATATTCTAAGTCACACTCTGTAAGCTTTTTTGTGTCTACACACGTAGATTTTGTAAAAATTACAGAAAACCCGAATGCCTTTAATTGAGCTTTGGATTCTCTTTGTTTTTTTTTTCTGGATTCTGGAACAATCGGAATATCACCGGATTCATTTTCTATAAACCGATCGCCGAGATGGAATAAGAAGCAGATGGTATGCCTTAGGTAAATCCCTTTCGCGGAAGATCTCGATATCGGAGTCCTAATAAATAAGTGCAATGAAAAATTCAGCTTAATCCGTTTTGATAGTTTTGACAAGAATCGTCGGAGTACGTTGTGCTTCCGAGAATTCCACCAGACGAATCCGGTTCATTTAAATTTCAAATCGTCTATTATCTCCGAGATATTTGTAAAATGATCCGCAGGTGCATTCGAACTGAGACGCGTGTGAAAACAGGAACGCAAACCATTCAGCACTCGGCGCTAGCATTCGCCGTTTGCTCACGGTCTTTGGGATTATTAATTTTAGAAATGATTGTTCTGCAGTACGGGTGCACGTTCCATCAAACAGAACAACCATTGCGAGTGGCATTTATATCCGGCAGCACTTGAGAACCCAACTAAACATTTGTCTTTATTCTTCCAATTGGCTGAGTGGTGGTTGCGACGAGCCACTAGCAATATAAGGCCAGCCAGCGTGGCTTGCCTCGCTTGCCCTTCTGGGTCTGTTAGTAAAGGCGTCTGGGTCAAAATTACTGAATTATAACCCATTATTTGCAATCGCATTGCCGACGAAGTGATAAATCACCGGATCAATATGGTGACACGACGGCAATCACTCGATAACTACGACTGTAACTGCAGCTGTTGCAGGTTGAACAACTTGTTCCAAAATGTTCTTAAAATTATTACATTTTCTACAGAGTGTTAAAAAAAGAGTGTAAAATATTTAAGGAGGTAATAGTATGAACCAAAATAAGCAGAAAAGTCTCAATGAACATGGGCCCTCAAAGTAACGGTTGCGGAGATATGGAATGTTTTATGTTTTTAGCCCCTTTTTTAATTTTGCAAAAACATTGTGTGTTTTCTTATAATAGTTGATTGATGTTTAGTGAAATAAACAGTACGTATTTGACAGTTGTTCCCAGTGCACAAGTTTTCTTTCGCTATGGCTGGTTACTCTAACGCAGAATTAACAGACATGCATTTCATGTATGGTCGTGCTAATGGGAACGCCACCGAAGCGCGACGTCTTTATGTTGACGCTTATCCAAATCGCCAGATTCCTTCACAACGCATGTTTGGAAGAATTTACCAAAGATTGCGTGATACCGGTTTCTTGAGCAAACAGTGCCATTTATCCGGAAGACCAAGGTCGGTATCTACTCCTAGAGCAGAAGAAGAAATTCTAGCACTGGTAGAGCTGAATCCAGGTACGAGTGTGCGGAGAATATCAGCCGAGGTAGGAATTAGTGGTCCTCTTGTTTGGAGAATCCTTCACGAGCAACTGCTTTATCCATACCATGTGCAACGAGTACAGGCCTTAAATCCAATAAATGATCATCAAGCACGTTTGGTTTTTTGCCACTGGCTTCTACATCATGATGCTGAAGACCCTCGTTTTCTTGCAAACATTCTTTTTACTGATGAGGCCGGGTTGACAAGAAATGGAGTGTTTAATTTTCACAATACGCATATTTGGGCCGACGAAAATCCTTATGCTCTAATAGAATCTGGACATCAGGCACCTTTTTCATTAAACATTTGGATGGGTATTGTAGGTGACAGGTTTCTAGGTCCTGTTGTTTTACCAAACCGATTAACAGGCTCTGCTTACCTCAACTTTCTGCACAACACACTATGAATTTTTGGAAGACATTCCTTTGAATCAGAGGCAACAAATGTGGTTCCAGCATGATGGTGCTCCAGCTCATTTTTCCATGGCCGTTA
Organism: Monochamus saltuarius; assembly: GCA_025584915.1. Classification (NCBI taxonomy): domain Eukaryota; kingdom Metazoa; phylum Arthropoda; class Insecta; order Coleoptera; family Cerambycidae; genus Monochamus; species Monochamus saltuarius. The sequence goes on along the minus strand of CM046730.1, from coordinate 19,559,878 downwards.
GAGAGCATTTACACCAAACTTTTCCACATAGATGGGTAGAAAGGGCCGGACCTGTTTTATGGCCTCCAAGATCGCCTAATCTGAACCCTCTAGATTTCTTTGTTTGGGGATATTTGAAGACATTAATGTATGGTACTCCTGTAAATAGCCTGGAAGAGCTGCAGCTACGGATTAATCAAAAGTGTCAAGAAATCCAAACCAAGGAGGGTGTTTTCGAAAGAGTTCGAATATCGTTGAGACGAAGATGTCGTGCCTGCTTGGAAATGGACGGAGGGCACTTTGAACATCTTCTGTAACTTTGTTTTTTGTTTGTTAAAAGCTTCCTTTGTCGGTTTTTTCCTAATAAAATAAAATGTTTGAATCCGCAACCGTTACTTTGCGGATCCATGTTTATTAAGACTTTTCTGTTTATTTTGGTTCATACTATTACCTCCTGAAATATTTTACACTCTTTTTTTAACACCCTGTATAACAAGGTGGAGAATACATCAATTTATGTTTGTTATAAATCCGAAAAATATGTATTAGTAATTCAAACTGGACCCGTCTAAAAGTGACGTCAAATACGCTAAATAATAGGCAACTCTATAGTACACACTGTCAGGAAAAAAAATTACTACTACATTATCTTTTCGAGTAGTATCACCCCCTAAATTTTCTGCGCAGAGTTTCCTAACACCGTGTACAGGTATTGAAATTTGGCAAACAATATTGACTTTTATAAAATTAATTTAAAACAACCTAACTGTTGTTAATGATAATGATAGTATTTTCAAATCATTATTTAAACCCCTTTTTAGACTGTCACTGACCGCTGACGGCTACGTTGACAAATTTAAATATTCTCCTGTTGTAACTACATATTGTAATATGTAATTAATGTTATAAATTATTTTTTAAAAGTACATAAACAATATTTAATATTGAAATTACAAAACTCCAACGGATCAAAATGAACCATTCACATTTCATTACATAAATAGTGAAAATTATTAAGAGAGACTCAAAAAATGGTTTCTCAATTTTCTGTTTTTATCAGCCTTCCGAACACGTGGTTAAAATTAATGACATTATGACAACCACCCAATATATATTTTTAAGGGTAAACATAATCAGGGTTAATTATACTGACATATTTCAGTCATGCACCAATTTGCCGAATAATTCTGCAACATTGGCGAAGCGGGTCCTTTGCAGTACGGATCGGTGCCGCCAGCGTGTGATTTTTAGGAAAACGCCTATGGATCTACCAACATTCTTGTTCAAGGAACGTTCAGCCGCGAATTCTGGGCATGTTTAACTCCGAGTTCCAGCCAAGGGTTCATAGTTACGGTTTAGAAGCTGGGGGGCGTGGGTGAATTACTTGTACAGGTGGAACTGTTCAGAATACGCATGGGAATGTATCGAATTGGATTTTTGCAAGATATCCCGAATGCCGGCAAATAATAATGCGATAATAGGATCTGGCAAAGTGTATAATAAAGTTGGTATTGCTCGAACAAATTGAAGAATTAACTTAAAGAAAAAAGACTGCTTGCAATATGTTCGGATATAAATGAAATTTTAACTTAAAACTGGTTTCGCAATACCTGGATAAGCTGGGAACCATTTTTCTCCTTTATTATTCGACAGAATGACCTCATTTTTTAACTGTAGGTCTATTTAATAATCATCTACGCCTTCCTCGCGTTAGAATTTTGAAAACAATTTCAGATAAAAATTTAAAACATATATATACTACCTATCCTATTAAATAACACTGTGCTAATTTTCTGCCTGTTTACTTCTCTCAATGAAATCAAAATAAAAAATGTTATTTGTTTCTTAAACACATTTAGGGAAGGGAACTTTAGGACACCCTGTACACTGAAGCCTGTCATAACTTAAGCGGTTAATTTAAGAATATAACGAAATTTTGTATTCATTATCTCACTTTTCCGTTGGACCCAGTGATAAATTAAATTTATATTTTAAACGTGGTCTGCAAGCGCGGATCTTGCGATGCAAAAAATGCAGATAGATATAAATTACGATTAGCCAAAAGGGCCGCACTAGTACCCCAACGCTCGCTCTCGTTGAACGAGAGCGGAACCACTGTGAAATATCGCATGTATGCTCCGTACGCTTTACATACGTATATATTGTTGTGCCATATGCCAGGCTTCTCCAGCTATTCCGGACGTGTATTTGTCTTTGATAATAATAAATAGTGTTTGGATATATATACGTGCTGTGCTCAGGATGTTTTTTTTACATAAAAGTTACACTTTCCGTATACAATATACATTCACCCTTGAACATTTTCCCTCACTTTCGAAAATATATTTTATTTAAGAAACATGTAACCAATATATATTTTTTAATATGATTTTTTTAATGTAATTTCATGGTATAAACATGAGGACTTATATTGTCATAATCTAAATTTCACTATTTAAAGTTTTACTTCACTTTCCAATATACATTTTATTTAAGAAAAATGTAACCAAAATATATTTCTTGGTATCTAATTATTAACATAATTTATTTCAAGGGATAATCACTAGGGGTTTATATTGTCAACCTAAATTTCACTAATGAAAATTTTACTTCACTTTCGAAATTACATTTTATTTAAGAAACATGTAACCAAAATATATTTCTTAATATGTTATTATTAATGTAATTTCATGGTATAAACATGAGAAATTATATTGTCATAATCTAAATTTCACTATTTAAAGTTTTACTTCACTTTCGAATATACATTTTATTTAAGAAAAATGTAACCAAAATATATTTCTTAATATCTAATTATTAACATAATTAATTTCAAGGGATAAGCTTGAGGGGTTATATTGTCAACCTAAATTTCACTAATGAAAATTTTACTTCACTTTCGAATTTACATTTTATTTGAGAAAAATGTAACCAACATATATTGTTAATATGTAATTATTAATATAATTAATTTCAAGGTATAAACATGAGGGTTTAATAACCTAAATTTCACAATTGAAAATTTTACTTCACTTTCGAATACACTTTTTTGAAGTGGTGAAAAAATCACACAAAAAACTATTTACTGAATTGTCATTGTATAAGAATGCTATTCAAACTGAAATGTACCATTTTACATAGCGTAGCTATTCATTGTGACGCAAAATATATTTTATTTATTTTGTGTCGCATATTATTGAGGTCCTAATCCAAAAATAACGGACGATTAAACAAGTACTTTACTATGCACTATAAACAATAATAAAAAGCAATGACTACACATTTGTATATACCTAATATAGGCAAATTTCACTTTTTTAATTTTTACTTCACTTTCGAAAACACATTTTATTAAAACATATTCCTTACAATGAAATATATATTTCATTTAATTTGGGCCAGGTAATTTCAAATATATGGCGATAGAGGGTTACTGCATTGAGTATAAAATGTATGCCTAAATTTCACTTTTGAAAAACTTGCTTCACTTCCCAATACGCATGTTCAATAACGTTGATATACAAAATACGTTACTGTATACCAAAAGGAAATAAATTAAATCATAAGTCCACATTCTACGAAATGGTGAAGGCGCTAGGACGATTTCTGAAAATATATATATATAATTTATAATAATTATAATTTAGTTTGTTTCGTCTAAATAAAGGAATAAATGGAATAATATCCATTTATATAAATATACACAGACCTACTTTATTCATAACAACGGATTTTTATCCCTTCAATAATTTAATTTATTTGTCAACTTTTCCTTTAACAGTTTTCCAAATGCCGAAAAATACTTTTTTGTTTGCCATTTAATATTTAATGTACCAATTTCCGTTTGAAGAATAGTATAATAGATGAATGAGGTGCGGGAAAAAGGTATTATATATTTTTTCGTTAGAAATTTAATATATCAATATATTACACATTTATTTTCTTACTGATTTCTCAGAACTCAACAATCAAACAATGCGTGTACAAAAAATTACAAATTCTCTTTCCGGTTGCTTCGAGTGAATTTAATTTAAAAAATGTGTTTTTGGTGCGATGTCTGTTAAGATATTTAACAGGAGTTAACAGGGTAATAATTTTTCGATAAGGAGCCTAAAAACTGTAACATGAATATGCACTTAGAGAGTCGATATGTTAAAAAGTAAATACCTTGCCGTTCTCTGCCGCCATCAGGCCTCAAGATGATATTATTACCATCCTCTCTCCTCCAAAGTACTGTCGGCTCCGGCACTCCAGTGGCTTTACACTTGAGCCGGATTGTACCCCCTTCGACTGCCATGCCTTCTGAGGACTCGTTGTCTGGCAATATGTCGGGCGAAATAACTACTTTCAAATGGCCCATCTGCAAAGCCGCATTTCGTAAGATTTTAATCCTCCCACAGAGTCTTAAGTAATAAAAGCTTATATACAGGGGAACTTCTCAACTACGGATCATGCGGATAAAGTGCCCTCCGCGTCAAATAACCGATCTTACGTGTATACAGGGTGATCTAACAGAATTTGGGAATAAATGCGTCATGAAAAATTGAGTTAATATATCGTAAAATTTTTCACATACGAGTCTTAATTTGAAAGAAAATGTTAATTCGGAAATAACCGAAATTAGTATGGTGCCCCGCAGGGCTCCATACTCGGCCCAGTTTTAGTTTTATTATACATGAATGATATTGACTCTTTATCTGCACAAATTACTATGTATGCAGACGACATATCCATAATTTTGTCAAATAAAATACTTTGTTAAAACCAGTGTGCACTAATGTTATGAGCAGTTTGAGTGTGTGGTTTCAGGCAGTCTTCATTTTAACACAATCAAACCGGTTGCAATGAGGTTCCATAACAAACAAAAAATATGTAGTGATATAGATATTTATTCAGATGGAAAACAAATTTCTAATGATAGAAACCTAACTTGGAAACCTCATTGTAAAAACCACTTTTTAAATTTCAATTTTGACACCCTGTATCTCTTTTATTATAAACAATTTATTAAAGCCAGTTGGCGTAATATTTTGAAGTGAAAAATTTAGTATGTCTACACCCTGTAGATATATATTTCTGCCATGTCTCCAGACTGCTTTCTCTACCACCCTGTATAAGGATTTAGAGCTAGATAGTAAATTTTTTGTGGGGCGCGTAATAAAATAATTAAAATTAACATGAAATGCAAAAGCGCCTTGTTAAAATGCCACTTTTTCCAACTAGAAGCTAGATATAATCCTTTTCGTAAAAGGAAAAATACATATCTAGATAAAACGTTTGAAACTTTATAAAGCGCCCCCAAAAAATAACAGAGGCAAATAGGAACAGCAAGAGAATGCTCAGTTAAGGCAAAACGCTTTAAAATATCAGCGCATATCAACAGTTTTGCCGACTTTATTTCATTAGGGGACGATGACATAATGCCAGAAGTTTACGAGATGCAAACGGAATTAAAAGAAGCATTTTAAAGAAAATAAAACCAAATGGTACGATAAAAACACAAATAGTGATTCTATGAAAATCTTTTACTTTTAGGCGTTTCAAAATGGTCACTCCATTGTTGAAATTTGAGAGACGTAGTAATTGGATGAGGCAAGCTCCATCCTATATCACAGTTGTAGATCAAGTAAACATTATTTGAATAACATAAGTAGTTTGAACTGATGTCTGCTACGTCAAAAACAATGTAATCAACGCAACACAATGTTGGTTTTCAGAAAACCAATATTGTTGAAGCTGTTGTCCAAGTGAATAAAGAAATGATATGTTCCACATAGGCAACATTTAGAAAAGGTCTGAAGGTTTGAAGAGGTCTGTCGACTTGGTAGATTTCATGTAGAATGTTTTTTAATGCTGCGTCGTGCATACTTATTTTGCTGTGTTCTTAAAATAAATGTTTAATTAATATTTTTAGGATTTTCATTTCCTTGTATAAAGAATAAATTTTTAATATGCAAATCTGTGTATGTGTTTTTCGATAAAGTAACATTTCTTCAAAGAATGTGACTCCTTCTAAAGTATTAAAAAATAACTAGGAGTTCTAGAATATCCCAAAATGTTGAGTATTGCCTAGAAGGCCATGCTTTCAGATTTAAGCATAACATTTAGGTCCAACAAGTTTTCGTAATTACTTTTCCACCTACTGTTAAGAATTAAAGTACTTTGCTCTTCATGGTCTTTTCATATTTTTGAACGCCCCGTATATAAGCAAAAGTTTTCATGGAGAATGACTTTTTTCAAAAATTTTTTTATCCATTTCTGGAATAGCTTTCAATCGAAGTATTATTTTATTAGTAGTTTCTATTTTTCTATCACATCCCAAAGATAATATTTTCGGTTGAAAATGGAGCTTCACTCATCCCAAACACCAATTGTCCAAAATTTTATTTAATTTTTTTTTGTATCGTCACAGTAGGGGTATACCATCAAGGTTGAGACACTCTGTACAGTAAAGAGCATATAGGCAATAAATAATGTATTTTCTAACCCTCGGTATTTCTACAGGCTTAACAATACGAAGAAAATAATTTGAAAGAATGTAATACGGTTCATATACGTAGAAAATTATGTTTAGATGTTTCCCTATATATTTCGGCTTTTTTAGTCATATATAAATGTTCTTTTATATCGTTTACCTGACTTCGCATAGGGTCGGTGTTTATCTGACACATATATGTGCCCGAATCGTTCTTTTGTACGTTAGATACGTGTAGTTTCCACGTGTTGTGTCCATTGTGTGTTACAGAGAGACGGGGATTCTGAGCAACCAGATGAGTATGTATTGCTAAAATGGCTTTCGTGTCAGACTTTATCCAGGCGACCTGAAATTTAAAGAAAAAATATGATTCACTCCGCCTCCTCATTCATTTCGTTCTTTCACATAACAATTCGTAACAACTGCTCGGCACACTATATAATTGTCACGAATTCACACTAAAGTAAATATAAAATGTGCACTAGTACAGTTTACAATGCAATTAAATATCATTTTATGATTGGGACGAAGAAATAGTTGTCCTTAAAATTGGCCACCACGATCCCCAATGTTATTATTTTATTTGGAGAACACTGAAGAATTTAGTTTATTCCTCGCCAATTGAAGATTTATGGAATTGTATCATTTATTAGACAGAGTAAAATTCAATTTGTGGCGGAGAGTAAATATTTCAAAGAAAATGATGCCCATTTTGAACAATTTCTTTAGTTTCAATTTTAAAGACAAAGTCGATTACTGATTTCTTCCAATAAACACTGTTAAAAATGCATTTTTTCTTGAAAAGCTTAGTGTTTTAAAATTTACCGAAAATAAAAAGTAGTTTAAATTAAACTCTGCCGTGATATCATTCTTTTTAGATTCGATCAATGGAAAAAAAGTTTATATAATTTCTGTTTCGGTTCTTATGCAAAACACCTTGTATAGGCCACCTTTCCTAACATAGTAACATAAATATAATGCACTTGATTTATTTTATAATATACACGCAATGCAGAGAATAAATTAAATAATATTTTTTTGAAAACAGCTCTGAAGAATATTTGTCACTTGCGCTTTTTAGTTTTTGAATCAAAACCTAGATGATAAGTTCATGGCTCACACTGTGTATATGAACTTTATCAACTTAGATTCAGTATCATTCAATATACACGTAAAATCAGTTTATTTTTTACATTATTGCTAGAAATTCAGCTGCGGCTAGAACGCCTGAAGGGTCAGATTATGAGCTTTTTGTGGGGTCCTTTGCTTAATATAATTAGACCATATAGTGTTAAATGGGCTGATATTTTATCAAAGTGGTAGTGTTGACCATAATTTATCATTAAGTAGGATGCACATTCTACTAAAAGAGCCTGTTAAAAGCTCATGCGACGCTTGCAAGTGTTAAGGCGCTTTTTATAAATATTTAATTGAAAATGGATTACAAAATCATTATATTTTTTTTAATTAAACTTTATTCTTTTGCTGTAACATGTTCAAATGGAACAAAATGTACACGGAGAAAAATCTAATCTGTATTTATGTATAATGTCTTTAAAATGTTCAATTCATTCAAGTGTATGTATTAATTCAGTAATGAAGTATATTTATATATTCTTGACATTCAAGCATTCTTGTGCTAAATTCAACACTTTTCTTTCTTAAAATGACTTGTACCAATTAAAATTATTAATATTTTGTAATAAATGTCATACTGTAAATTAAATGAGGCTATAGATAGTATACTACACTTTTGGTGATCATAGTAAAATAAAGAGTTTTTCTCTAAAAATTTACTACAATTTTAAATCGATGTGCCATTACTTTTCTAGTTGTATATTTTGATTTCGTAGGTCTTTTTGCATACACTATATGTTTCATTTAAACAGCAAAATAATGAAATTTTATTTAAAAAAATATAATTGATTTAGTAATCTCAAATACAAAAAACTGCATCTTGCTATATCTTGTAGTTTCCGCGATACCCTACAATTGCAACGAAATTAGAACACCCTGTACATCAAGTCACTAAAATTATGAAAATCGATTGAACATTAATTAGTTTAATCAAAAAATGGCCAGCAATCGACTGTTTAAGAAAAAATTAAAAAATTAATCGCGTATTTTACAATATTAACTACTGTTTGGAGTATCGGTAGATGAATTAGCCTTTCAGTTAAGAAATTTTACCAGTTTTTAACTCTCGGTAGGGTCGATGAATAATTTCGGTAGTAATTGAAAAAATAAACGGCAGTTTCAGTTGGAGCAGTGTATAAATCCCCTTTTTTAAGTAGAGCAAAGTAATAGAGTTAAATTAGCATAAATTAATAAGCAGCTAACCGGAAATATAAAGTGACAGGGCAGAAAATATAGCCGGTCCATAATCTGTATAAAAATTCAGTAAACGGAAAGCAAAATTCTAGTAATAAAGTACTCCCCAGTTAGACTTTAATGCATTAGGCGTTCGAAGTCTCCCACTCTCACTTTCAATTCCATTCGGTGACAAAATTATCTTTTCGATTTAGGACGGGACTACTTCTATAGGGAAAAATATATGAAATGATTTCATCATAGTTTCCACTCCTATACGCGTTGATTGCATTGTAAGGTCTACCCGGAGGTAACATAAAAATACCCAATCAAACGTGCACCAAACGTTTATTGAGTTTGTAGTTCTTTGATCAAACTCTCTTCCTAATAAAATCAGTGGCTATACCTATAGGAACTGGGTGAGCGGTTTTTTACAAATAAAATGCGATTGTATAAAATTCTTACAGCTGTATAAACTCATTTAACTCTTTCCTATCACCTCGAATCTAGTTACAGCCCTCTGTCGACAATAAACCACAAAATTAGGATCGACAATAAAATATTTTCATTGTTTTCCCATTTGCTCTCTTTTTCTTACAAATAAAACACGTATAAAATACAAACGCACCAACATACGAGGTGTGGCAATTAAGTTCCGGGAATTTGTCATTTGTCAATGAAGAAACAAGCAAAATAAATTTCGCCAAAATTTTATTACCGACCTTCACAAGAGTCTCCCTCTAACTCTACACAACGATTCCAACGTTGCTCCCACGATTGGAAGCACCCTTGGTACTCCTCTGCAGGTAACCCGTTCAGCATCACGGTTACAGCCTTTTTGACCTCCTCTTCCCTTGAGGTGAGGAGACTTCATCTTGGGGAATAAAAAAATCGCAGGGGGCAATATCGGGGCTATAGGGCGGGTGCGGCAACGTTGGAATGCCTTTTTTGCCAAAAACTCTTGAACAATGAACGAGGAATGGGCTGGCGCGTTGTCGTGGTGCAAGATCCAGCCGTTCTCGGCGACTTCGGGTTGCACACGGAAAACGCGGGCTCGCAGCCGTTCCAGGACGCCAACGTATAACTGTCCAGTCACTGTCTGGCCGGCTGGAACATATTCACGATAAATGATGCCGTGGATATCGAAAAAAAAAAACGATCAACATTGCCTTCAGTCGTGACTTGGACATCCTCGCTTTCGTTGGCCGCTCTCTTGGTCATACTCAAATATCCAGGTCTGATCTCCAGTGACTACCTGACTCATCCAGTCTCTACCGTCACTCCGAGTCCGAATGCGGGACAACAACTTTTGGCACCATCTGTATGCAAACTTTTCGCATATTCAAATTTCCGTGTAACATCTTGCGAACGGTTTCTTTGTTGACGTTTAACGCGTCAGACAACGCACGAATGCTTAGGCGCCGGTCAGACGTGATCAGTGCACGCAAACGGTCAACATTCACGTCAGTACGAGGGTTTTTCGCCAGATTTCACTAAAAATTAAAAGACAACATGTTGCCTGTAATTTGAGTCACTCATTTTCACGACGCCACAAAAAAAGTTACTTCCAAAAAATACACATGAAACACAAACCAAACGTTCTATCGATTTCAACCTTGGTTTAACCTTGGTTCAACCTTGGACTGAAACTAAAAGGAAGATCCCCCCTCTCTAGAAAAACGTTGACGAAACGTTGCCAGTTTCCAAGTTATAACTAAATTCCCGGAACTTAATTGCCACTACAATTGCCTTCAACTTAAGGTAAGTTTTCATTTGCACCATATTTATGTCTGAAATAAATTGTATTTAATCTAAACAGTCACTAGCGTGTGACACTTGACATATATGTCGAGATACAAGTGTCAGATGTAAACCTACCTTAAGTTCTGATAAATTTCATCAAACGGATAAGTTCCAGGAGGCATAAAAATTGAAATAAGCTTAAAATTTTAATTCGTTTTCATTAAAACATTCATACCCCCAATTTTTCGATGCGTAATCAATTTGGCTTGGACAAACATCTATATTACAAAATTCTGCGCAAATGTTTGGAGGTAATGATATTTACAGCGAAAGAAAGGAAATACGTACAGTAAAGAGAAATCGCCTCCGGTTTAAATTTTTACCTCAGTAACGAAGAGTTATCGAGGCAAATACCTACATATTTTTCAGAATGTACTGATAGATTTTACCGCAAGTAGTGTTTTCAACAGCTATTAATATCGCTTGGAACTTATTTTTCGCACAAGATTCATGGCCTCGTCGGATAATACAAACGGAGAAGTTAAATTTCACCCGAAGCTAGACGGACTGGAACATCAACAAACTTTAACAGCTGTAATTCAATAAAAATGCTACGCCTTATTTTAAACTCATACATCTTTCCGATACAACACAAAACAGGTGGATATTTTCACGGCTTTTCACTTCAATATCCGAAATAAAGAATTTATAGATTTCATGCGCAAAACTACAAACGAAATACATCACTTGTTAATTATGAAGAACGTTATAGAACTCCAAATGAACGCGATTGAACAATTACATTGTAAAGTGTCTGTAGGAATATTCACAACTCAAGTAGATTGAAAACTTTGCCAATTTTAATAAAAATAATTAATTTCGTATGAAACTACAACTGTGTTTAAAAACTACAATTGTATACTTAACCGAATAAATACAAAATAACAGAGAACTATCATCATTAAACTTAAATATTTGAAAACTTAATTAATTAATTTTATAGTAAACTACAGTTGTTTGTATATTTGGATATATGTAAAATTACAGCGAATTTTACATTAAATTAACCATGTATAACAACAAACCTTGCATATATATATATCAAATAACTATTCAAATTGACGTAGTTTTAGTAAAATTACAATTGTATGTTTACTTTGTCGATCGAATAGTTAGAAAATTACGTTAAACTTATCAAAAAATGTAAATTACAGAACTTTGGTAAATCTTCCAAGCAACAAAATAATGTAATTTCATAGTAAAACTACAAGTGCATGTATACATTTCATATGTAATTGAGTATATTATAAAATTACAAAAAAATCACATTTCCAAAGCTAAACCACTACTGATGATTTATTTTTACAGCAGACCTATCACTGAGTAAGAGTAAAATTACATTAAATTTACAAATTCGCAGAAAGTTTGTAAGTTTCAAACTTTTAAAATAATGTATTTTAAAGAAAACATACTGTGACTAAATAAGTATAAAATTACATGAAACTTTGGTAATTTTTCCAAACAGCAACTCATAATTAATTCTAGTAAAACTACAACTTTATGAGTGGCAAATCTATGATACTACGCAAATTGATGTAATTTTATAGTAAAACTGCAATAAATTGTCTGTGTAACTTGCTGTGTAGTGGAGTATGTGCAAAAATTACAGAGAAAAACATATTCCTAAAACTGAGACACTTATCTTAAAATGATTTATTTTTCAGAAAGTCTACAGTTGCACCTAGCATTGAATAACCGTAAAATTACAAAGAAATTACAATAAAATTACCGATTCACAAAAAATTACAAATGTTTTAATCTTTTAAATAACGTGTAGTGTGTAACGTAAGTGTAAAATTACATTAAATTTACCAAATTACTCAAAGTGATGTAAAATGCAAGTTCCCAATACTTTTTGAAATAACAAGTGTATGTATTACAGAATTGATGTAAAATTAACGAGAAATCACATTCAATTTATAGAAAAATACATATTGACAAAACTTACTTACGAATTTACTAAAGAATTACGAAAATAATGTATTTTTATATACTCGAGTCAAGAATTCAGACGTCTTACGTCACGGCTGACGTTACACATTTGTTTTTATTGACAACGTAATTTTCGATATTTGTTCGCGTTAAATACAATCATTTTTTGCAATTTAGTTCAATATACAATGCAAACTTTTAGTGCAGTATATAGTTTTATTACTATCAGTCGCAGTTTCTTAAATATTTTGATGAAAATATAATGAATTATTCATTTGTTCGTATGACGCAAGTCGTCTGAATTCTTGTCGCGAGTATAATAACATTACAATTGTACGTGCTACTGAATAAGTGTAAAACTGTAAATGTTATATACAACCGATAAGTATATAGTTTCTGCAAATTTTCAAATTAGCAAGACTTATATGTGTATAATTACATTTATATCCGTAAGATAAATGTAAAATTAAATTAAGTTGTATTTAATATTAATATTCTTTCAGTGTACGTAAGCAAAGGACAATAATTTTCTCAGACACCCATTTGAGATGAATATGTAAGTATTAATTAAGCCGCAGCATTCTGTAGGATGCGGAATAGCGTAAAAGGATAAAGTAGTGACATAGCTAACCCTATTTCCTGTATCAAGAGAGCTGTGTCCTACACGTAAGGAATATTAATAGCAGTACCATCCTGCGGTAGATTTTTGAAGGGGTTCCTGAACATTACAATTAATTTCTGTACAAAATGTCATAGTAATAAGCATGAGGTGACAACGCTCACCGAAAATGGGTTATATCTAGCAAGATTTATTGTACGGGATTTACCTTGTAAGTGCCCAAGTGATTAACAACGCATGTGAAATAGACGTCTCGACCTTGTGTGACTGTGTGATTCTCCAGTTGGGCCAGAAACTCCGGTTCGGGTTTGGATATTTGACCTGTAACAAAACGAAAGATAACTGCATAGACTTGCCAACTAGATAAGTGAAGTGAACTAAAGATATTCACGAGTATAATCTGGTGAGAGCTCGCAGGAGACGTGTTCGGTGTACGGAATCGTCCTCCTGCAGCAACATAAGAATTCAAATACTCGAAAATGTCACATTCTGTAAATGAGACTGATTTACATTGGAATGCCACTTATTAAATATTTAACTCGTCGCGTTCCCGAGAACTTTGCAGGTGGTGGTGTTATAGACCGACGGCTGGTGGCTGCAGCGGGCTAAAATACTCCGCCCTACCCCATTTGCAACCCGGGTGAAGATCAGGAAAACAAGTATTTGGAAATATCTCAAACGGAATGAAACAAAATAAAATTCTTCCTTCCCATTGCATATTACAGGGATATATTTACCCTTTTACTAAAATAAAACGAAATCCGGTACGCCACTGGTAATTAAAAAAATATATTGATTGATCTTTCCCACTTTTCATTAACAAGACATGCGAAGGAAAAGTAGGTTCTCGACATTTTACACTTTTGTATAAATAATTCCATTCGGGTACTTTTTGTGTCACACTACAGATAACAATCGAAACATGAGTGAAATATTGTGCGTACTGCTTCGTATCAATTTTGTTATAAAATTATAACTTTAAAAATTATTATAATAGAAATCATTCTAAGAATTAATTAGTTACCCTTCTTATATTTGCAAGACTTCAATTGCAATTCTAACTGTCAAGTCTTGTCCTGCAAGGCTGAGACAAGATCAAGAAAAACAAGACAAGATGTGAAATTCTACGAGTGTAGTTGTATGCGAATTATAAAATACTTATAGAGATATTAAATGTACCGCAGTTGAGGTAACAACGAAGATAAAACTTCCGAAGTAATAATTCTATCTATAATCCTCAATACTCTGTATATTTATTGATTAAAAGATATCGGAACAGTGTAGCTTAAGAATGATAAATTGTTTACTAGTATTCAATACACTTTCTAAATTAAACTGCTTGAAACGGAGCGATTTTCATTAAAAACGTTCCATTTTCCGCGCATTATCCTAAATTATATAAAAAATACAAAATTGTTTAAATAATTGTTTAATTAATTAAGAATATTATAATTGTTTAGACATTTGAGTAATTATTGTGTTAAAATATAGATGGCAATCGAAATATGAGTGAAAATATTTGTCGCCTAACTTTCGAAAATGAAAATATGTATTATGACCATTACCTCCTAGACCGTCAAATCGCCATACGTATAAAAAAAGAGTAATATACAGGTCGGACTTAAGTGGAAAAGATATAGACAACTGTGTATGAAACTACAGATGAAGAAAGTAATAAAATAGGGTATATTTGTGTTCTAAAGCAAGTTTTGTTACACTTTTCACTGACAATTGAAGAAACCACTACAACAACAGCAGCCTTATATTAAACAATAACAAATATTCATAGGGTAACCAACAAAAAAAACTAAAACATTTTACATTTTTGTATAAATGATTCCATTCGGGTACATTCGGTGTCACATTACATACAACAATCGAAACATGAGTGAAATCTTGTGTATTTTGCTACGTATAAATTGTTATAAGAATTAATTAGTTGGAAATTGACGTAGACTTGCCTAATGGATACATTATCAACATCAACAAAGGGTAACTAACTAAAAAAACTCAATCATTTTACATTTTTGTATAAATAATTCCATTCGGGCACTTTTCAAGTCACACTACAGATAACAATCGAAACATGAGTGAAATCTTGTGTGTTATCTTCGTATAAATTTTGTTATAAAATTGTAACTTTAAAAATTATTATAATAAAAATGGTTCTAAGAATTAATTAGTTAGAGACTGACCTAGGCTTGCAAATGGATACATTATCAACAAAGGATAACCAACTAAAAAATCTGAAACATTTTTGTATAAATAATTTCATTTGAGTGCTTTTCGTGTCAAACTACAGATAACAATCAAAATATGAGTGAAATAGTGTGTTTTGCTTGGTATAAATTTAGTTATAAAATTGTGACTTTAAAAATTATTATACTAGATTAGATGTCGTTCTAAGAATTAATTAGTTGGATATAGACCTAGGCTTGCCTAATGGATACATTATCAATAAAGGGTGCGTGTCAATTACAAATTAAAACGAGATTTGTTCCTCTTCTTTTAACGAGGGGGAGCGTGAAATTGGCGCTAATTTCACAGCGGTGTGTCCTATGGAGGTTGGGCACCGGGTAAAAAATGATGCATTTATAACGAAAACAATAGGGATGGCAATCGGTATCGCCGTCTCCGACGTCTCGTTGACGGTTGCGTTGTTGGCTGCTGGCGTAGTCAAGAGCGGTAGGCGGTGGCGGCAACAAAGCAAGAGACAGGAACAGGAGCAAGTAGGAGCAGTGGCAGCTCCAAATTCGGCTTCTCGTTGAGGCATGACAAACGCTTAACGAGACTGTATAACCAGAGCTTTTCACAGACTACTCAGTCGAATGATTTTGCGATTTACTGTACCAGAAGTGACATTTTCCGTGAATGACGGGGCGACAAGGGTGAATGCTAGCGATACAGCACAGCCAGCTTGAATGGTATCAGGATTGTTGTTTAAACCACATCTGTGAAGTTAGGTGCACACGGACTGGGCCTGCTAAAGGACGCCTCCTGCCCAATGGTAACTTGTATTCGTCCAGACAGTCTACCTGTGTCCTACTTTAAAACTTTTCGACAAAGTTCCGAATCGCTCCACCTTTGAATTACCTTCACTTCTTCCTGATAATTGTACACAGTTTATTTATAAATATAAATCATGCTGAAAACTATTTAAAAAAATATAACAATAACAACAAATTAATAAAACCTCAAAGTGAGGAAAAATAGTTCTGATTGAAACTGATAGTTTCCATAACAATGTGTTTTTTAACTTTACGAGACTCAGAAGCCGTTAATGTTTTGTTTTAATATCATTTTTAACAAAATTACAGCAACAAAAGCTATCGTCCCTTATACCAAATTAAAGCTCTTTTCAGTCTATTGGATGACATGCTTTGTTATAAGTATAGAGAAATTTTATATGAAAATAAGTTTATCAGATACAAGGGCTCCAAAGTCTAATATTTGTTTATTTTCGGTATTAAGTTCATTATGAAACGAATTGAACAGGAATTCAAACTCGGTACTTTCTAGAACTGAAAATTAAAGCAAATATAGAAAATTAATAAAGTCATTACGCCCATTTCCAAACAATGAAGGAACTTTTCAAAGATTTAGATGTAAATATATCCAACTTTATACTGTTAATTATTTCATTGCTTTTATGCTGCATAAGGAGCTTAAAACACGATATTATCGACAGCGGAATGTTCATATTTTTAGAATACTACATACGTTCAAGCATTATAGATTGCCGTGTTTTATTTAAGAAATTATGAAAATATATTTAAGTAACAATATGTCCTATGCGTTCAACAATTCTGCTCTGGTATCTGGTGCTCCAGTTTAAAAGTTCTTCAAGAAAGTTTCTGGCTGAGAGCAAATTCTGCAGTTTATAAGTATTTGCAACTGTTTCCCAACAAATAGAACATACTTATTCCATCATAACATGAATAAGGTCTTTCTTATCGGCACAAATATTGTGCTGGAGGTTCAATTAATAGAATGCATTGTGAGACTAAATTTAGATAAAACGACCTTCTGCGTAATGATATATCGTCACAATACGAATAAGGGCTCCCTCCGTTATCGGTATAGAACAATAAAATATTCATATGGTCCGTTCTAACGTAAGAGAACAGTTTTGATAAGTTTTGTGAAAAAATATGATAGGGGGAGGAGGGGGAATAGGAAGGGAAGGAGGAGGGGGGAGGGGGAGGATCATGAGTATTTTAAAAGTACAGACATTTTAACTACAAGATTTTAAGGAGGATTGTGATGATGAATATGAAAACGATGAGGAGAATGATGATGAGGAGGATCATGAGAATAAGGAGGATGATGAGAATGAGAATGATGAGGTCAGTTTAAAGAAAATTAGTTTGTACTTTCTACATTATATTACGTTTCATAAAATAATCCTAAAATAAGTCCGTATAATATGATATATCTTTATTTGAAATGGAAAGATGCAAATGTTACACATGTACATTCTATCTTTCCAAAGCATTTTAAACATTCAGAAGTGTTACAAAGCAAAATCAAAAAGATATTGTAAAAGTGCAAAGGAAATTCACAAAAAATAGTAAATATAAAATATAAAACTATAAAATTTTAAGGGTGAGGATGATGATGAGGATGATGAAGATGAGGGTCATGATGATGATGATGAATATTTTATTAAAACTTGAAATGATCATGATCCCGGATTAAGCAATATTATTTATTTTTAAAAGGTAGAAAAAAAATGTTCTATAATTACTATTTTGTTGCATTAGATTGTGTTCATTGCAACCAAGTCTTTATTATATTCAAGAATAAAATGAGTTAGTTCCTGCAGTTTATTACGAAAAGTAACCCAAACTCGGTTCAATAAAGTGATGCAGGGGACACAATCGTTTAGGTTTAAAATTTCATTTGGTTGTTACATGAAGTAGACACAAAGGAGAGCTGGGCCGCAATAAGGTAATGGTTGGAATTTCTTATCTTCCAGGCGACTGTAATACTGCATGCATCGGAGTTTCTCAGAGGGAACATCAATTTAGCGTACTAAGTAGTGATAACAATGCACTCAAAGGATATGAGAAGACGAATGAGACCAACGGTCAATTTATTAATATTTGCGCTTTGCTTTGACCGAACTGTCTGTTTGTACAGTCTCCTTCTAGCGCTAGTGTCATTAATAAATATAAAAAACCAGAACTACAGCGCTCTTTTAAATCTACACTAAGAAACTGTACATATGTGAAGATAATTAATATGTAATTTTGACAAATAATAGGAAAAACTACTACTATCTTTTTGTAAATTAGTTGTAAATTAATACATTCATTTTGTAAATAACTACGTTATAGTTATTGGAGGAGGAGCAGGAGAAGAAGGAGGAGGAGCAGGAGGAGGAGGAGGAGAAGCAGGAGGAGGAGCAGGATAATGATGAGAATCATGAGGATAAGAAGGATGATGAAAATGAACATGATGATGATGATGATGATGATGTTAAGGAAGATGAAGAGGTCAGTTTAAAAAACAATAGCTTTTACTTTGTATATCTATTACATTTTATAGATATTTTCAAATAAATATATATTTATAAATATTGTATCTAATGTTTAATTTAAAAGTTGAAATCGCGGAATATTATTTATTTAGATTGAAAGTGGAATTAAAGTGCATAGGTATTTTTAAAAGTACAGAAACGTTACATTATATTCTAAGGAGAAATTTTACAATGCAAATTAAAAAAATATTGTAAAAATACAAAAAAATTAAACCGACAATTTACAAATTACTATAAAATCACATAGGAAACTTATAAAAAGTAAATACCAAAGTCATCTTAATAACAAAAATGACTGTGAGACAACTGGTAAAATAAATGGCAATAAAATATCCCTTATTTTATTTGGAATAAAGCGAAATAAAATGATTTACCTTCATTCCATACCCAAGAGGCAACTTAACATTTGGCCTTATTGGCGTCCATCAAAAAATAAAGGTATAATAAATTATTTTTTGATATTCTGTCATCCCTTTTCTACTTTACAGTCGAGAAATTATAAATGACACGTCTTTGATTCAATATAAACGGTGTAAAGTATAACATCGCGATGTCAATAGAATTTACTGAAATGTTGAAATAAAAAATGAATAACACGTTAATGAGAACCAGAATATGACAAAACGACTCTTACTTCATTAAGTTAATCCTTGTAGCAATTAGTCGAAGTGTTAGAATTTGATTTATATAAACGATGGTGTTATGTTTCCTTTTGTTTTGCGTTTTTGCTTTGTTTTGTAAACATCAGACAAATGTTGCCTGTTATTTTATGAAATGAAATTAAAATGTTGAAATTATTCTAAGCTAGTGGCTGATGAATGTTAAGAACGTCGAAACGTTAAATCGCCTCGTACCACAATTTCCTTTCCGCTTTCGAAACAGGACAACCCTGTTTATAAATAATTAATAATTTTTCGCTACATTTATAATTCCTGTGCTATTTCTTGTGTGAAGAAGATAAATAATTCCTACGCGGAGAATGAAATCATGTGAACCAACAAGTACGTACTTATTACGGGAAAACTGTCAAGTTTTGCCTGGTAACAAATGGTGCGAAGATTTATCAAAATTTAAAAAGGGAAACAAAAAAGTTATTTCCAGAAACGTCATATATTGCGTGTACTTTGGTGATAAATGTTTTTTAAGAGTGATATCTGCCAATAACTCCGGGATATTGATGTTAAACTGCAAGACAATAGCACAATGTTTCATATAAACTACTGGGAAATTATAGCTCGATTGTGTTTCACGCTTCCAAACTGTAAACCAACATACTTTGTTCGGTAGAGCATTTTTGAGCTGTTCCACTTCCTCTATGTGAATAAATTATAATCATTTTGATATGTATATATTGGTACAAACAAGAATTACTCGATACAATCTGGTTAGGTTAATTCTAAGAATTTACTTTCTTGTGTGCAAAATCCAAAACTGTGTTACTAAATTGCAAACAGAGAGAATGTTAAAGTAGTAGTACACACAACGTCAAAAGTCTTGGACCCCCCTTTATATAAATCGATTCGATTAAACCTAGTGGTTTTTCTTAATGTGGTAAAAAAAGTTCATGTACTTAGGGAACAAAAAAGACAATAAACAATTGCAGACCATGAACCTTTACTTTATTACCAATGTTCTCACAAATCTGGTCAGTAGTACATTATAATGCCAGGATGTGAAATTTCTGCGTTTACCCGAGCAAGAATAACTGCTTTACATGATGCAGGACATTCTAATAATCAGATATCGAACATGTTGGGCATTCCTAGATCATCTGTTGTACGAATAGTACACAGATATGAAGAATTTGATACAGTGGAAAACAGACCACGTAGTGGACGTCCTCGAGTATCTAATGAAAGGGAGGATCGGTATTTGGTGCAATATGCCCGTAGACACCGCACATCTTCAGCTTCAGCTCTCAGGGTCCACTTTCAAGGTACGTTTCGCCGTGTTATATCGACACCTACTATTCGAAGACGACTCCACAACGCAAATTTACGTGCTAGAAGACCATTACGGGTCCCCACTCTACTTCCAAGGCATCGTGCTGCCCGTCTCCAGTGGGCGCGAGAGCATAGGGGTTGGTTTTTACGCCAGTGGCGGTGGGTCTTATTTACAGACGAAACCAGAATTGGGCTGGTTACTGATGACAATCAAAGAGTCTGGAAAGAACCAGGTGGACCACATCGCGCAAGAAGGGTTCAAGAGACTCTCGAAGCAGGACATATGAATAGATTAGATTGGCCAGCCAACTCGCCTGATATTAATCCTATTGAAAACATGTGAACAATGTTCCTCAAGAGATCATTAACCGCTTGATTATCTCAATGTGTCAATATGCTATTGGAACGTGTTGGAGGTCATACCGACTATTAGTCAAGTAGTGTTGTTAATAATTTTTGATTTAATAAATTTTGTCAAAATTGTCACACATTTGCTGGTTTTTAATTTTCTAAGTACTCAGTTTATCGAACATATATTTTCACAAAAAAAAAAGATTCAGAAAACAATATACTTTTATAAACGTGTTTGGTTTTTCTCACAAAAAAATTTCTTTAACAAGAATGAGGGGGGTCCAGGACTTTTGACGTTGTGTGTAGCTCTACACCAAATAGTGATCGACTTGAATCTTTGATAGACGCATGAAAGGTATCGGTAACCCTTACCAATAAATTATTTAGTAACATGTACCGAATCTACACACAGAAACTGCCTAATCAGTGCGTTGAAATCTAATCAACAATTATTAAATACGATTTTATGTCCGAAATAACTCGACACTTATTGATTTATTTTCCACGAAAAGAGTTTGTAGTTCAAAGTTGTATAAGAGATGGTAAACCCTCTCATATAACTCCGCAAACTCAATTTGACTTAATAAACGGAATCTGGCGAATAAAATTTCACGAAACAGAAGTTAGTATCGGATAAATTGTTCGGTATAAAGGACGGTATTTATTTGTTTATTAAAAATGGCACAAATTTGACGTGAGATATTTCGCCCCGACCTAACAGCCTACAGGGTTAAACTTTTATCAATCAAATACAGCGGCGATATATCATTTAAAAGCAGTGTGTATGGGAGTTTTAAAATACCACCCCATTAATACGATTTTAAGGCTCTTCAGCTGGTCTAACAACGCGCACGTATAAAATATATTGGCGTTAGAATTCCAAGGGAATTATTTTATTTAAAGCACAAGCTTTACGAAAAATATAATGTGCTTGTTGTACTTTTTGGCCAGGTTATAGGGCGACTTTAATTTTTATACAGTGTGGGAACCTGTAAGGTATATAAATTCTCTGTATCGTAAAACGAAAATTCATCACACAGGTCAAGTTTTATCTTTCAACCCTCGACGTGGGGTGTTTTTATGGTCTTGAATTATTGTTGCTTCACATAATGATGCAGCGCGCAATATTTTAAAATGGAGTGATCCCCTTTATTTCCCTTCTGCTCTTTTTTAACAAAAAAAAGGTTGTAGGCTTATAAAACAATAAATTCTCTATTGCGATATTAATAATCCTTATACTACTTTCTAAAATAAACAATTGAATATATACTTGAAAAATACATTTTTGATATGGTTCAAACCACGAAAATATTATTTTACAACTAGCTTTTATATCATTTACAAAAAAAGCTTATAGAAAACGATTGAATAGTTGGTAAGTAAACTTTTCTTAAAACCAAGATGAGTGATGCCATTTATTTTTTCCTTCCCTTCTTTTCTAACAAAACCAGTTATTGGATAATAAAACATATCCTCATATACTGCGATATTAATAACTCTTATACAGCTTTGTAAAATACATAGTTGAATATGTCTTTAAAAAATACATTTTTTGATATGGTTTTGGTAGCATTTAAATATTCTACCAGAAAAGCTTAGAAACAAACGAGCAAATTGATGGTATAATCTTTTCTTAAAATCATGATTCTCTTTGAGGGTGACATTGTACTGTAAAATGTCAATACTTTAAAATGGAATAATCCCTTTTATTACTCTTTCGCCCTTTTTACAAAAGTTGTAAGCTTATAAAATAATAAATTCTCAGCCATTGCAATATTAATAACCCTTATACAACTTTGTAAACTACACATTATATCTATGAAAAAATAAATTTTTTGATAATATGGTTTAACCGCAAATATTTTTAACTAGCTTTTAAATTTTCCACGAGAAAAGCTTAGAAAAAGCGAACCAGTTGTGGGTAACTCACCTTTTCTTAAAACCAAGACGCTTTGACTACTACTAAAAATTGCACTACGAAAATTTGCAAGCGACCACTGTCCTCTATATAGACATAACTGAATGTGGACCCAAATACTTCGCAACAAGTATGTTACGTTATGGAGAGCGGTATTCCTTTGAACTGGCTTTAATGGAATTTAACTTGTTTACCTATTCGCATACAGATGTAAATAATTCCGATATTTCCCCTACCCTGCTGTCATATACCGAGCGATTGAACTTACATAACCACCAAAATATTTCGAACTCATAAAATTAATAAAAACATTCTTTCGCAATATTATACTATTTTTGTGTATTATAAACAAACACTTGTTCCAGTGTACGCAATAAAATACTATCTTTTTGTTAATTAAAAAAGAAAAAACACTAGAGGGGTGTAATATATATTGGAGATGTCATTTTCGTAAGCGGAAAAATCCGTTTTTACGACGTTATACTCCTACGACCTTTCAAATCGTAAAATGCGTAAAAATCAAAGTGAAATAAAAGTTTTGTTCAATAACAGAAAAAAATAAATGCCCAACTCAAGCCGGCAGGGAATATGTCCGCAATCAATTCAACAGCCGTAAAATACCCACACTTTTTATAGAGAAAAGTGGATTTCCAAAATTGAAACAACTCAGTTCGAGTGGTCTATATATAAAATATAATACCTACATATATCAGAATAAACTTCATATGACGTCAGAGTTCACAAAAGAACACATCGAAATTGTACAGGCTCACAAAAGTAAATAATGTGGGAATCCACTTAGTTAAATATTACCTTGTTATATCAGCACTGCTGAATGAATAACACTCTGTATAGAATATTATATACCTACACATTAGCTAGAGGGGAGACTTTAGACGAAGTGTGATAAACACGGGAACGCGGGGTGAGGTTCAACGGGTAGTTAGTTGGGTTTTAAGACTTCGGCAGGTTGGCTGGAAGACTGTGAATGTTGATAAGTGGTGCATCTGTTCTAATTTTACAGGTCAGTAACTTGTTTTTGTATATTGTATTTAAAGATTCAATGTCATTGTGTTCCTTTTATTATTTCCTTGTCTGTTCGATATTTTATTACAGTTTCATTATATTTTATTATAATTTTGAGGTAAAACAGTACTTGTTGATTTATTGTTGAAATTATATGTATAACTTTAGTTTGAGTCGAAGTTATGCTGTTGTAAATGGTATTGTAAGTTATTATTAATCATCTACGACTACTACTTTATTACTTGAATTAGCGGTTTGCTTGTCAGGTGTTTGTAAGAGCCTTGGTGATTCTATTAATATATTCTCCAGTGACTGGACAAACATCCGATAAAACATATGATGCATGAGATATGAGTTGAGATTTTTGTTCAACTCCTCAACTACTAGCTGGGTAGCCTCCCGTATGGGACCTCAGTACCTTCTGACGCAAGTCGGCTAACTAACCAAAACACTCTTCAGTTTTGTATGTAGAATTATGATTATATTACCGTGTATTCAAGTACTGAAGTACAGATACATTCTTTGAATTGTGATCGGGGTTTTCTCTGTCGTGCTCTTTTCCCCCGTGAATTCAAGGCTGAGTACGGCACTGATAGGTGGTTAGGTAGGCTATTACACCATTGACAGAAAACTAATAAACGAGGTGTATTTAGTAATTTGTTTTGTTTTATTTAAAACTACTCAAATCTCCCTAATTTCGTAAATATGTAGCACATTCGAGGTAAGTTAATAAATACCAATAAACACAACGTAGGTAAATCTTCTCGATTATCGGCCAATTTTTGGAATTTTTTTTTTCGATTTTGTATCTTTGTTAGTTCCGAATACGTTGTTAAAATTGATGACAATATGACTGAATCACTCTGTATATATAGGGTGTCCCCATTTCCAGACATCCTGTATATATTATCGGAGATTGAGAGTCTTGGCAAAATCCTTCCCCTAATTCCCAATTAAAACCAGCCGTCCGCCCTAAACAGAGATAAGTATAGTGACGCTGATCTAACTAATACGTTTAGAAGGACCCTTTAAAAGTGTAATCACTCGAATGCATTTTCTGGCATTGCCGCCCTCCTCAAGGACAAAGAACGGCAAACCACACATTATTTTCCCAGTCCCGTCCGTTTTTCCATTGTATTCCATTTCAATTTTTATGTTTCTAAGGCAATAAGCTATTCACACTTCACTGCTCCATTCCGGCTATGAAGTTACTCTAGATTTTCTCCTTTTACACCTAAACTTTAACCGGCGTTCTGGCGCAGGGAGTAAATACAAGTAACAGTCACTTGGAAACTCGATAACGACATTTTAAAAAGTACAAACGCGCTTATAATTAAGTGCAGGATACGCCAGCTCTTCATAGCTTACTTTATTATCGTCCCTTGAACGTTATATATCAGTTTGCTTCAAAGATTCAGTTAATAACAAAACGATAACTTACTCGCTTACTTTCACTATTAAAATACTTTCAATTGAAGTGTTTATTTGAGCAACTATGCACTTATTAATTATATTTAAACGTTTTGTTAAGGGTACTAAAATAATACTAGCTTTTAATATACACATTTTGTCACAAATAAAATACTGAAACTAAAAGAATTATTTATTTTAGTAATTACGCAGTTATTAATTACAATAAAACGTTTTGTTAAGGATGCTGAACTAAAACTGGCTTTCAATACACATATTTTGTTACAAATAAAATACTGTAATTAAGATGAATCAAAGCATTTATTAATTAGAATTAAGTATTTTGTTGAAGTACTGTATAATATTAATTTTTAATATGCATATGTTGTCACAAATAAAATACTGAAATTAACATGTGTCAAGTTTATCCTAATTTTTACTAAAGGAATTGTTTATTTTAGTAATTATGCATTTATTAATTACAATTAAACGTTTTTTTTAAGGATACTGAACTAAAACTAGCTTTCAATATACATATTTTGTTACAAATAAAATACTGTAGTTAAGATGATTCAAATTTATCCTAATCCTTGCTAACAGAAGTGCTTATTTTAGTAATTAAGCATTTATTAATTAGAATTAAATAGTTTGTTGAAGTACTGTATAATATTAACTTTTAATATGCATATGTTGTCAAAAATAAAATACTGAAATTAACATGTGTCAAGTTTATCCTAATTTTTACTAAAAGAATTATTTATTTTAGTAATTATGCATTTATTAATTAGAATTAAACGTTTTGTTAAGGGTGCTGAACTAATATTGGCTTTTGATATGCATATTTTGTTACAAATAGAATACTGTAATAAAGATGAAGTGTTTCGTTTAGTAACATATTTATTAATTGGAATTAAGCGTTTCATTAAGGGTACTAAAATAATACTAGCTGCTAATATACATATTTTGTTGCAAATAAAATACTGAAATTAAGATAAATCAACCTTGTATTCTATCCATATTTATTTCTAATAAATAGTATACACAAAATAATAAAACTGTTTCTGTATTTCTATCAGTGTTTGCTTATCCATCTATTGTATTTATATAGATTACTTCCACATCCTTATATTGTTTTTTTACAAACTATAAAACTGAAACTCAATTTACAGCGGTTTATCCTGCTGGCGACACTGCCAAATCCTCTGCTACGTAGCTAAATCCCTTACCCCAAAGGTATTGGAATGGCGTGTAATCATTTATGATTTTTCAAAAATAGCCATATGTACCTCAAACCCCAAATATGCCTGCCGGATACTATTTGCTAAATGTGTCTGATGATTTAGGTTTAGAGGAGAGCTGGATCAAGTCAATAAATAAATCTCAAACATCCAAAATGGCTGTGATAGACACGGACACTAATATTAATTGGCGTGGAAAAATTATTACTAATAAAGTGTATACAAAACTTCGTTATATCTTTCCCCAGTGCTTGTGTTTTTATGCCGATAAAATACAGCTTACTTTTGTAGAATACTCTTTAAAAACGAAGCGAAA
The DNA here is from genome assembly GCA_025584915.1 of Monochamus saltuarius. NCBI lineage: Eukaryota > Metazoa > Arthropoda > Insecta > Coleoptera > Cerambycidae > Monochamus > Monochamus saltuarius. Next base: position 19,533,016 of record CM046730.1, on the reverse strand, counting down.
TAACGTTTACATTTTAAGGAAGTAAAGCTATAAGACACGCATATTTGTGAGACAATGTAACTGACCCAAAGTTATGATAAAGTAAGGAAGGATTATCCTTTTCTGAAGGTACGCACTTTTTAGAATAAGTTCACTCAAAATGTGATGAATTCTGAAAAGGCAAATAATTTAATTTCTGAAAATATTACAAAACCACTTCGAACCGTATTATCCTAAGGAATTTAACTCAAAATATTTATTAAATGCTTGTTCCAATCGTTACGCAAATTCTATAAAACCAAAACACCGCTTTAAAGCTATTAACAGTTATTGATTACGTTGTGGGTGGCAAATAAGCAGTTATTTCTTTTAATTACTTTCGACATGGGTCATTTTTAATAAAAATAAAATAACCATAATTGCGAACAGGTTTTAGAACATTTTGTACCACTATTTTATATTTATATTCCCCTGTGCTTATTTTAAATAAATTGATTGACCATCTTGATAGTCTCCTGTCAGTAGTGTGTATTGGCGTATTGATTGACCTGTTTTAAAAGTAATAAACTCAATATCTGGATGTATATTTGATTTGTCACTTTTGATTTCAAACAGAAATAAATTTAGAGGGAATATATTTCCTGCGAAATTTCTCCTTACCAAATCACTTTCGACATAGTCCCCTTTTCGAACATTAAGCCCTAGCTGTAAGTGAAACTCTTCAGAAGTCTGCCTCACGGAAGCAGTCAATATAAATCTTTGATTCCTGTATTTTGTCTTGCGGATTTACCGGCACCATCTTAGAAACCCTCGATTAATGTGTTTAAAAATGAGGAAGAACTCTACGCCACTGTTTAAAGTTTTACTTCTAATGTATCGATCACGGCCGTTCGTAGTGGGACACACTGTATATTCGAGAATAATAAAGAAACCAATTAAGTAAATTAATTACACTTAAGTTTCGAAATTAGTAATAATTTAATAATTATAGGTACTACTGTTTGATTTCAGGCATTCTATTTTTTGTATATTGGCTTAAATTTAAAACAGAATAATATGTTTCAAAGACGAAAATAATCTATTATTATAGTAACTTGGTAAGAAGAATATAATGTACTTTATTTAGTAGGAAATACATATTACTCTAGATGTATTGATTTTAGAATTGGGAGAAGACGAAAATCCCTATTATTTCTTTAACTCTATCATCATTCCCAGCGAATGGCGCAGCACTCAAGCTTTTCCATTCTCTAGAGTCGACAAGCTGAAAATCTGCAATGAATTTGGATACTGTCAGGAGCGCGCGTGAGCAGAACACAAGCCTAGGTCAGCCACCACACATGTATGCGAGATTTTTATAAAACACGCGAGATATTTAATAAGATCAGCGTCTAAATAGTACAATACGTGGCTGTGACGTACAGTCTTTAAGCGCGTTTTATTTATTTTGCCAAAACCACCTAACGATTTGGACTTATGCCAACTATAAGAGAATTAAGTTCTGGTGTATCTTTCTGCAACTTTACTTGGATATAGAAAGAGCTTCAGCCGCTTTTAAAGCAACATACGCTGCGCTTCAAAAAATAAGTACGCGTGCACGCACACACGTCCTCATATATACAGTGCGAACAAAACTCATATTTTAAACGCTAAATCGTTAAATCGTTAATAGGGTAAATGAACATTTGCTGCAATGAAATCAACAGTAGCACTACACTGATAAAAATGATAGCACGTTGTTCGCATCACATATTACTGTAAAAAATATCAAATATATACTGTATTATAAAAAACTTCAGCTAAATACAGTAGAATTACATATTTTATGTAAAAAAACTACATATTCACAAGTGTGCATGATATGTATTTCAATTAAATTATGTTTGTTTCTGTAAATACATCTATGTATTTTCAGTTATCTAGTAGCTTTCTTTATTTACATTAGTGACTTGAAATATAGTCTAAATACACATACGATTAGTTAGTTTTGTATAATCAAAAGGAATGTTTTAAGTCCATTCAAACCTTGTTCAAGTTTGAACGACGGTATTCCAAGTCCAAGCGATCAATCATACGTTATAGTCGTATGTGTGGACATAGAATAAATTGTCGTATGTCGGGACATAGAATAAATTGTAAAATACGATACTAGTGTGAATCAATATTTTGCATTGTGAACGCAAATTAACAGGCTTTCATGTTTTTAATATTTAAAACATAATTGGTAATTCAGAAAGAATCGATTTGTGTAGGTACCCTTTGAGGACTTAGGAACAGAATATCAATCATCAGTGTTATGAAAATGTTTATGTTGACAGTTGGTAATATTTAATAGTAAGTTCAAGTTACACCTTTTGGTACAGGTCAGAGACGCATGTTCTCCATTCATGTTTGATGTTAAATTCAAAAGAGTTGAAATAAAAAAATATTAAAAACAAAGAATTTAAATTACTCACAAGAGTCAACGAAATGACAGGTGGTTTTTGCAAGAAACCATTTATTTTTTCAAAATAAACATGATTGTAGTATCAGTTTTATAAATGATTCTAACATGAAATAAAATTTTGGACATAGCAAAAGTTTTCAATTTATGCTATGTCCAAGACTGTACATGATTGTAGTACTAGTTTTATAAACTATTCTATCATGAAATAAAAGTTTGGACATAGCAAAAGTTTTCAATTTATGCTATGTCCAAGACTGTTTTATGTAACTTATTTTTTTATTGTAAGTATATTCTGGAAAACATGTATTATTTCTTATTTTAGTACTGAAATAGCCTGAACAAAAAATATATGTTGGTTCGGAATTCATACTCCCAGGTTTTAAATATACTCTCTTGTAAAATTTAATAAAATGGACATAGAACAGTGTTGTTGCCAGACGACGATTTTTGTCTAGTACAAACCAAACTTCTCTCAGAAAGTGTAAGTTATAATTGTTGGTAAAGTTTTTATGTAAGTTGAGATAAGAAATCGCGTAGTATCCCCTTGTTTCAGGATTTAATTTAGGTTAAGTAACCCAGTATGTTATTGTAAGGACAGAAAATGGCGAGGGTTGATTTCATTAAAGTTGTAGAGTCTCCAATTGTTTGATTGTGCATTTTGGAGGCCTTTATGACTTTATTTGTTTAATTTAACCGTTAGATATTTGTCGAACAATTCCAGTTAATTCAAAAACAGCTATTACCTAAGCTTTGTAGTCTCGGCGCTGAACATTTGAAGTTTAATGACGCGAGACAATGACATAGTCTTCGTTTATTAAGAACCGTTACACCGCTTGTTCGAAGGGCGTTACTAAATTGCTGCGAGTGTCTTAATCCGCTAGTAAATTGAGTCTGGGTTTAGTTCCGGCTAGCGTTTCAAACAGTGTATGTGCCACTGGTGGAACTGTATTGTACACACGTCCGCCAACTCAATTTAAGCGGGCACTGGTCCATAAATGTCAGATATAAACGCTGAACACTGAACAGGTTTACGTCCAATTTAAAAAGAAGAAGTTGGTAGGGAGTTACTCAGTTCATTCGTTGATTGTCGATGCCAAATGGAGGGGTATGCCCTACCGCTGCGTATTCCCGTTGCCAAGCACAATATTCCAGCCCTCCATAATCTACAAAGGACCTTACACAACGTATTTCTTCTAATTTTAAAAAAATCAACAACGCTTCACTTTCGAAACAATCGGACATCAAGAATATCGTAAGTTTGTATGTTGACATGTACACATATCAAATTTCATCACGCTATTGAAAACCCCACCAATGGAAGAGGCAATGATGTACTGTAAGCTAGCCACCACGTTTTCCAGATTTAAATACGAGTTGTCATCAAAAAGCAACGGGAGTTTTTTAATATTTCGAGTTGTATTAGTCGGATTCGCCTGATATTTTATTAGCCATATTGGATGGAGACGATGGGTGATTATTTATTTCTTAAAAAAAAATTGCATTAAAGTTTACAATGAGAAAGGTATAAAGTGTTACGACACGTTATGCACCTGTTATAACAAGTTTCACTAGTTCTGCATCGTTTTTGATATTAGTTAGCGACGCTGTTTTTGTTCGAAATTCGACAATTTCGTAGCCACATGGCGTTCGAGTGTTAAAGTGAAACAGCCAAAATGCAAATGCAAATTATCTGGTCATACTCAGACATATTTACCAACATAACGCAAATATCACAGGAATCAGACTAATACAACCCTAGGCATTACAAAATTTCCGTTACTTCTTGATCATACCTCGCATTACGCTCACGCAAGTGTGGACTTAGATTAGTGTTTACTTAATATAAACCGCTACGTCCAGGACAGTTTTAGTGACAATTCGATGCATAATTGAAATTTAATTGACATAAAAAACAAACGTAAATACATACAATTGTCGTATAGCCAGGAAGTTTATTTATTTAGTCTTTTTAATGGAACTTAAGAGTTGTATCAAGTCCGTACTGTATTAATGTTAATTCGGCGGCGAGAGCAGAAGTTAGTCTATTTGGTAGAGCAATCAGGAGTCAATTAGTTAAAATGAACCATCTCCATCTCCGAATTGTAATTAGTTATGGATTACGGAGACCTCCGTTGGAGGCTAGCGGTCAGGCCGTTGGACAATGGTTTTACGCGCTTCGGGCATCGCCGTAGAACTAAACTCGAGTTTAATCTCGAACGACATATGCGCCTCTAGCGGGCATTTCGATGCTGGTGCCAGTTCTACTGCCTGTCGGACGTTAACTTAAGTCAGTAAGATACCGTCTACGGCGTGATTCTCCGGCTTCCCCACTTGATCCGATGAACAACATTAAATTACTGAAATGTAGAATGCCAAATACGGTTATCAGTAGACTGCAAGCGTTTGAGCCGAGATTTTGTCAATTGTTAGGGCACTGTGCTCCACGCCTATTATATACATTGTTCCAATTCCCAAGCTTACATCATTAGGCACTCTTTTATGACACCGAGTTAAATTAGAAAACTTGTATGTACTTCAGAACTATGCTTAAAGGGGAGCTTTAAGAGCTATTTCTCTGTTACAGCTTTTAGATAAGTCCGAAACTGGAGTATTGTAAGAAACACAGATTTTGTATACTCCACTGCAAACTTTAAAGGAATCAAGACAAAACGCATCGCTATTTAACAGACAAATTGAATTCCTTTTCATTTCCATTTCCATTTTCTTTATAATGGCGTCATTTGAAACAAACATGACTTATACAGCGTGGCGAAAACTTGCTCCAGGTTTTCTTTTCGCGAATTGACAAAATTTAATACTAATTGACGTTGAAAACAGAATTGAAGCCCTTTACAATGATGTATCACACAACCACTTTCTGGTATGCGTGGTGTATTAAAATTACCCTGGTCTATACGAGTAGTATTTGAATACTATAGCTATTCAGTAATGGTCGGCTTGTCTATACAATCATGTATGTTAAAGATATTATTATTGTTGGCATTAAAGTGGTACTTTTTTTGTTTTGCAATGGTAAAATAAAAAATTAATACACTAATAAAAATTATTGTAATTTTACACGTTCTTCACATTATATATTAATGTAAAAAGTACTAAATCCATACTGTATTACAAGAATTGCCATGTAAATGCCGTAAATTTACATACTGCCTGAAAAATTACATGATTTTTTCGAAAAATACATAACGTAAAATTACATTACATGTGTACAAATACACAGTTTTTGTAAGTAGTAATTTTCCATTACAGTTGTAACATTACATTTCAGTGCGTTACTTCACACTATGGACCTAGACTATAAATAAGTAACACTCCACCTTGTAATATCGCTAATAATTTTTATCGCTGTACGTATTTTCATTTTGCACCATTACCTGATACGCCCGTGTCAACGGTTAGTCCTCTTTTTTTTCGAGAAAAATCTGCAGGCGTAAAATACCTATCATCGGAATAGTTTAACCAATACCTAGCTGATTTTAATTAAAAAGTTGTCAGACGAGCCTGTAATAATGGCGAGCAACTTTTCAATCAAATAAAAAAACTGTTAGGGAACTCATAAACTACGTCCCTAGCTTGCAGAAAATACAGAAGTCATTATTACTTGGGTAGTAATTTTTTACAGTCGATATAATAAGGCTGCCTTTTATCACAACAGAAATAAAATTAATACGTACTTTACTTTGCGTTATAAACTATTACGTATGGGGAAACCTTAATAGCAGACGAATTACGAGGAATTTAGAAGTTTATATGAAACAAAAGACCAAACGATTATTTTTCTCTATACAAAACGATACTTCTATCGCTTGCCCGAAATAAATATTAATTTTAAAAAAATACTTTGAAATAATTTATTAAATCTGGTAATACACGCAACGTCACATGTCTTCGACTCCCCCTCATTGTTGTTAAAGAATTCTTTTTTGTCAGAAAAACCAAATACATTTATAAAAGTATATTGTTTTCTGAATCTTTTTTTGTGAAAAGAATATGTTCGATAAACTGAGTAAGTACTTAGAAAATTTAAAACCAGCAAATGTGTGACATTTTAACAAAATTTATTAAATCAAACCAATATCTACTTGTTCCATTCCTCTTCTGCCGCCACGACTAACTCATCTGCAGTCTGAGGAAGAGGAATATGATTATGAATGACTCTAGCAATGAAATCCCACATGTTTTCAATAGAATTCGTGTCAGGAGAATTGGCTGGCCAATCTAATCTATTGGTATGTCCTGCTTCGAGTGTCTTTTGAACCCTTCTTGCGCGATGAGGTCGAGCGTTGTCGTCCATAAACACAAAATTTTCACCTAATTCATTACGTAGGGGGTAGATAATGGGCGTAATAACTTATTCGATGAAAATTTGATTGGTCATATTCTGTGGTATGCGAATTAATGGGGTACGGCGGTTGAACATTATTCCACCCCAAAAACATTACGGTACCCTCTTCATACGGAGCAACTTCACGGGGAAAATGAAGTCGCTATTGACGACTTGGTTTTCTCCAGACTCTTTGTTGATTGTCATCAGTAACCAGGCCAATTCTGATTTCGTCTGTAAATAAAACCACCACTGGCGTAAAAGACAACCCCTATGCTCTCGCGCCCACTGGAGACGGGCAGCATGATGCCTTGGAAGTAGAGTGGAGACCCGTAATGGTCTTCTAGCACGTAAATTTGCGTTGTAGAGTCATGTTCGAATGGTAGGTGTCGACATAACACGACGAAACGTACCTTGAAATTGGGCCCTGAGAGCTGAAGCTGAAGATGTGCGGTGTCTGCGGGCATATTGAATCAAATACCGATCCTCCCTTTCATTAGATACTCGAGGACGTCCACTACGTGGTCTGTTTTCCAGTGTAACAAATTCTTCATATCTGTGTACTATTCGTACAACAGATGATCTAGGAATGCCCAACATGTTTGATATCTGATGAATAGAATGTCCTGCATCATGTAAAGCAGTCATTCGTGTTCCTCCTCCTCCTTCGTAAATTTTCGGTGTGATTGATCCTTCTCATCATCCTCATCATATGCATCCGCATCCTCCCCATTCTCATCATATTTATCCTCATCATCCTCATCGCCATCATCCTCGTTCTCATCATCGTTATCATCATGCTCCTCCTACTCAAAATCTTGTAGTTTTACATTTTTATTGTAGAGGGCTTCGGTATATTTACAAAATATTTATACAACACAGATGTGACTTTTATAGTAATTTAAAATATCTTTTATAATTTGCATTGCAAAATTTCTGTGTTTTTAAAATACAATATCACGTTTAAGCATTTTCATAATACGCACTTTAATTAATAATTAGCAATTTTCTATTCCTCCTATTTCTCCTCTTCCTCCTCCCCCACTCCTCCTTTTCTACGTGTATTTAGCGAACATATTACATTCACCACATGCGATTTTTCCGTCCCCATTTGCGAATCGCCCTGTACGTAGGCTATTGATCACTGTTTATATGGACAGGCTGTTGAATAGTTGTCAATTCTCTAAGCTAGGTATTTAGTCAGCAATGCTGAAAACAGTGACAATTTCATAAAAATGTCAAGCACGCTTGTTTAAGCTCTCCCTTAGAACACTGTGTTTTTAGAAGAGGAAATCGATAAAAATAGCTACACTACATCAATGTTTAAAGCACTGCGAAAGCAGTTGCTTTATAGAATGACGAGAAAATACGATTTTTTATATTTAAGCGGAACATTTTATATTAGTTGAGATTATACTGCAGACGTTACTTCATTGGGTGGCCAGAGGAAAAATTTCACCCAAAGATTAAGTGTTAAAAGTCTACTACGAAATTTAAGTCGTATAAAAATGCATAACCTATAATGAACACTCTCTAAAGCCGAAAGGGACTTGTGATAAGTAAAATATGCTATAAAATTAAAATTCGCTCTCGTAAAATTCATTTTTTCCTCTATAACTTCTAATCAAAAAAAGATTAAAAATGCTATAACCGGAGGAGGCAAATTATAGTGTCCCGAGTTCTTTTCTACTGTTTAACATTCTCTAATAAAATTCCTATAAGCCGTAATTGAACCTCATCGAAGCAATATCGGGAAACTTTATAAATCTACTTCTTAAATGCTTCTCAAGGCTGTGTTAAAATATTGTCAAAGAAATACACAAATTATTAAAATTTTCCTTCTTAAGCAAATATTAATAATATTCCTGGAATGTGTCCTTAACTTGTAACAGTACATTCAGTTATCAAAAACTGCAAAATAAATAATACTGAAATATGTAACCACTGTCTTATTTTCCAATTAATAACTATGAAATCATGGCATGGAAAGAAACACGATAATTCACGAAACGTTTATTAAACTACGTTTAAATAACATCAAAAACAGTCCATAATCGTTTATATAAAACATTTTTAGTTTTATTAATGTTTATAAAATTATTCACGTCAAATATTGAAAACATTTTATAAACGTATTCTTCAACACTAAAAAACAATTAGAGTAACACGTTTAATATATTAAATCCATATATGTATGTAAAACGTTTAATTCGACGCTTTACAAACTTTGCACTTAAAGAGCAGTTTAAAACGATTAAAATATAAATCTTTATTATACATTTAAATACATAGTGAAGTAAACGTTACCAGAGAACATATTATTTCGGTGTTTATTTCTACCTCCTTTAAAAACATGCTTAGTATCGATGTATTTTATACGTTTTATTTTTGTGTTATCAAAACGTTGCGTTGTGTAAAAAACGTGTCATTAATTCAACGTTTTACAAACGTTGTACTTAACGTGCAGTTAAATATTATTAAAATATAAACGTATTATACGTTTGTATGTGAGTCGAATAACTGTTATAAAAGAAACGTACACGTTCACTTCAACCTCTTGATCAAATGCGATTATTAACGTATTTTAAGCAATATATTTTATACGTTTACGTTTTTAACTAAAAATAAAGATTGAACGTTTTTTGACGCAAAACGTTTAATCAACCAGTACAACGTTTTAAAAACGTTATATAAACGTATATTGTTGCCCAAATGTCCTTTATTATCAGCTTTTGTATAAGTATTTAAGCTAATATAATTATAAGAAATAAAATTGAATTTTACTGGCTTAAACACCTTCAAAATTAATAATAAGGGTTTATTAATGGTGTATATTTTTCAGTACCCCCAACTGGCTACTATTTTTCCCTCAGTTTAAATTAAAATGTAGCGCTCTTTCGAAATTGCCAAATGAATTGCCGTTTGACGTCGAAAATTGAAATAAAATATTATAATTAAAGTACAAAACAAAACTCATCGAATGCCACTGCGTTTCACCATACCAGCCGTTACAGTGTAACACTTTAATAAATAAATAGATAAATGTGGCCCATCATCGTCCGTTTTATGTATAAATATTACCGTTGCGTGACAGTTGATATTTGTCATGCACAAGCACTAGCTGCTGTTAGTAATTGTACATTTATATTACCAGTAGGTTATGTTAAACTGCACAATATTAAATTTCGGCCGCAATTTCCGATTTTTCAATTATCGAAAGCTGCTTGGAACTGTTGTTCTGCTTGTAATGCTACAAAGCAACATTTTCATTCTTTATAACCACTCACTACCGATAAAACACACTTCCTGTAGCTACAGCTAAATAAAATATCTATTTATTTTAATAAAATCAAACGAAGGGAATAGATAATAGAAAGATTTTAATGTACCCGCGGCAGTCTTGTGCCATAACCTAGAAAACCAAACCAGCGAATTATATTGTGGGAATAACTATAAAACGTTTAAAAATTTAAAAACGCACTAAAAAATGAAGAACACAAAACTACAACGTAAACACATGGTAGACACAGGAATTACAATCGACCTACATGATTTCACTTCGTGTGCTGTTAGGAATCTAGATTTTTAATATTTTGCATTAAATATGCCACACCCTGTATACGTTTTAATGTAGAACTCTTTGGTAGAACAGGGAACAATTTCCAAACGAAACTGTTTAAATTTAGTTGCACGGAAGTTTGGCTTCATTAAATGCGGTGGGGACTTTGGGATTATTCTCCGAAAATAGTTCACGCAAATTATTATGAAATATCTTAAACGGGTGATTTAAACAGTTTATTATTCCCACTTTGGAAGTTATTTCGCTCGGAACGTTAGTTTTAGGATAAATAATTCATATTCACCCTCCCTTTACATAGGTAACCCAGATGAATTTAAAGTTTAATATAAAATCTGCTTTAAATGATTTTTTTTACTGTTAATTAATGATTGTAACAAAAGATCTACTTTAATCTATACAGGGTACTTTAAAGTGTCTAGTCAAAATCAATACCACATGATAGAAACTGTTCTAGGTCATGTAAAAAACATGTCACTATTAGGTAACGATTACTCCATAGTGGATTTTGAAGGTAGTAGCAACTTTGCAGTAATTTTGATCCCATGTAAACTGTGGAAATCATTATGGTTGAAGCAATAACGTGGCGACAACTGTCAAAATTGGAAAATCAAGTACCGCCACATAAAGGTTTGTTAAAGGTTTCCAATACGTCGCCAAACCTATTACGAACACTTTAAAGGTATTCTTACTTCAAAGTAATATGTGAGTGATATGACTTGGTTGCCGTTACCTTTAATATCCACTTTAAAGTTGGGGCAACTTTAAGGTGCTCCTGCTTAGTTCGCGTAACGTTCCAAACTCCAAACCGCCCCACCAAAAATTACAAAACTATGAAGTGGTTCTCAATGATGAGGATTACGTACTTATAACTATGCTAACATAAATTGGAGTTATGTTTGCTATATGGTGGTTGATTTAGTTACTGCTACGTAATAGTCACTTAATTGAAGTTGCGGTATTGGTTCTCGTTACGATAGTGCTACTTGGGATATTATTCAGCATTATATTCTACAACTTTACCTCAAAACTGGTACCTTGTATATATAATTTTTGTCTAATTAAAAGAAATGTACCATAGACGAGAAGGTAAATAAACTTTTTATTTCCATTACGTGTAATTTGTACCGTAAAAATGAAAATTAAAAATTCCATTACGGCCATTGCATAGATTATTAGTAAAGTAAAACGGATGGTAATAAATTTTAGTTTAGAACGGCAAGAAAAACAGCCCCAGTCCCAATTTAATAAAACACGGTTTTTTTCGAACGCATTTAAAGTGGTTGTGAGTTGAGAATTCTATTCCGCAACTTTTTTCCGTTTTAACTGACGTAGGTTTTACCATCCCGAGATTCTTGCAGTCACCCGGATAAAATAAACGGTCGGTATATAAATCTGTTTCCTACTGTAGCTGCTTATAGTTATTTATTCAATTAAATATATAAACCCCTCTAATGTCCCTTTACGTACCGAAAACACGGTAAATAAATTTCTCATAAGAGTAATAGATATACGTAAATGTGAAAACGCCAGAAACATTTTACGAATAACTGGTTAATTATATAAATAACTTTTCCCTCTGTAAATGCTTTCAGGGCATTTTCAACCTGGAAGCACAATTGATAAAAGCCTTTATTTCCTCCCATCAATTACATTAAAATATTTTAAGGGTCTCATAATCCACTAATATCTCCTTTTATATACCTGTGCTTCACAAACATTTCATAAAAAAATATTACAAAGTATTCCAAAGAACTTGATAAATCTGACTATACACCATGCCCTCCTACACTCACAAAACAACTTCAATTCATTTAATTAATAATATTCTTCATCATAATAACTAATAATTCATCATTTTTTCGTTTTACCTAAGAGCAAAATCACAAGTAAAACTTATTATTTATTTTTTACAGTACTATCACACACACATACAAAATTATATATCCTTAAGTAGCTTTCTTGCACTAGTGTAGAAGTATAATAATTGCAAGATTTATCGATTTAACTTGTAAGGCAGATCAATTTTAATTATTCGAACATTGGAGTTATTCTATGATATTGATACCTACCATCATCATTAATATCATAGCAGAATGGAGATGCTAAGAATAATTGTAAGATTGATCGACTTACCTGTAAGGAAGATCAATCTTAACTATTCGAGCAACGGAGCTCTTCTATGATATTGATTCCTACTAATATCATAGCAGAACGGAGATGCTAAGAATAATTGTAAGATTGATCGACTTACCTGTAAGGAAGATCAATCTTAATTATTCGAGCATTGAAGTTCTTCTATGATATTGATACCTACCAATATCATAGAGCAGCAGATGTGCGAAGAATAATTGTAAGATTGATCGACTTACCTGTAAGGAAGATCAATTTTAAGTATTCGAGCAACGGAGCTCTTCTATGATATTGATTCCTACTAATATCATAGCAGAACGGAGATGCTAAGAATAATTGTAAGATTGATCGACTTACCTGTAAGGAAGGTCAATTTTAACTATTCGAGCATTGGAGCTCTTCTATGATACTGATACCTACCAATATCATAGAACAGCAGATGTGCAAAGAATAATTGTAAGATTGATCGACTTACCTGTAAGGAAGATCAATCTTGACTATTCGAGCATCGGAGCTCTCTATGATATTGGCAAGTATCACTATCATAGAAGAGCGGAGATGCGAAGAATAATTAAGTACGTTAAAAAGCATGCGATACCGTACATTCTTTAGAATCTCACGTATTGCGCATCCAGCGTAAATGCTGGAATCTGAGACTAAATGGGTCGAACTGCTTGAAAATTTATTTCCCCCATCAGATAACACTTTCCCAGTATCCATAAAAAATATATATCTCTATGAAATAGACATTCTTAAGGTTAAAAGCAAAATTTATAAAGAGATTTTTTACATTGAAGGCGGTCGATCGGAAAATACTTCAGTTTGGATGACGCATTAGAAACTGATATATACGTTAATATTTTAATCGTCTACGTAGTCGAAAATTATAAAACAATTTTATTTATCATTAATGCATTTTCTAGTGGACAATACACCAAGAAACCAGTAAGCTGAAGTACAGAAAAACTTAAGTAATATTCGTACACAGATAAAGATGATAGTAACACGTTTTTGGAAGTAAATATATTACAAGGGGATGAAGGATATATAGTCTGAGAACCAATACGATTTTTTAGAATTCTGATAACATTACATGCGGTTGTGTTGGGACGTCTCAAACTTTGCCGAACAATTGCTCTTCCACAAAAAACGTATTTCAGCACGCGAAATTGGACAGCTTTAGGGGATGCCTTTGTAAATTAATAAATAAATATTGACTGACAAGACTCGTATTTTGATGCCTGCTTATAGAGCAAATAAAATGGCAATTTGTACCGTGGAGAATTTTTTTATAGAATTTAGAAATATATTTTTTGATACAACAATATTGGCTTTCATCTTTGTCCCATACAATTTTCCTGTACACTTTCAATGAGAAAATACAGATTTTCTCAAGTTTTTTAACAGGCAACAATATCAACGGAGAGAATATATCATTAAATTATAAAATTAAAATGAATACTTTTTAGTAAATTCTAGATTTGAAGTGCTTGTTCTTCTTTTCTCAAAGCAAAAGTGATAACTATTTGAGACGATCCATTTAGTGTTATTTTAAGCTATAGCGTTATTAAATAAAGTATATAATTTGTTAATACAAACAAGTGTATATTTTTTCCCTTGCTTATATATTATATTAGGATTTGCTCAATACAATCTGATTAGGTGTGTTAGTTCTAAGAATGTACAACCTCTATGTTATCCTTATTATTTTCTAATATCTCTACTTAGTCTAATAAACTGAAACATTTTTAGTGGAATTTCATTTGTCTGAACGTATGAGAAAAATACACGGATATTTCTTTAATAAAAATTCTGCGGCTTAATTCCAGAATGAGCTCTTTATATGACACGAAAGTACGGGGTAAATATAAATTACCTTCGTATAATCTGCATGGAATTAAAACCCCTTTTCATGTGCGGAAAAATATTATTTAGACCCACTTGATCCCACTGCAGCTAACAATGGACACTGATGTTAGTTTCGCTGCTGAATAGCGTATGTATTTCTTTTCTTCGTGACAGCTGGAATTGGAAAATGCATATGCTTTCATTCCGATGATTTGCACAACTGAACTAATTGTGAATTCAAAACAACTTCGTCATATGACGAACACTAAAATAATTATGAAAAATGCTTCGGTGAATGTATATCCACAAACGCTTTGCGTTTGAGATACAGGGTTTCAAAATTATTGAAAATATATCGTTTATTTCAGTATACAGGGTATTTTTATATTAAGTAGCAAAAATGAGACCATAACGTACCTATAAAACAGATACAAGGTACACTACTTGCATTGCTATGTATTTCTCAAAAATTGTTTGGGATTGTGATTGTACTCCTGGTTGCATATTTACGCTCCCTCAAACAATTTTTGTTGAACTTTTCATTAGATCTCTATTGATTAGTGGAACAATTAAGTGCTTATGCCAAAAGCTGAAGGTAGATACCATTACAAACGCGTCGGCAGTTTAAAAAAAGTCACAAAATTCGTTTTAAAGCTCATTTATGTCTAATACTAGCGAAAGTTACTACATTACGCTTGAATCACCCTGTATATAGATTTGGGTATTATGGCGATAATTATATATTGTGCTATGACAGTGCCATTATTCAGAACGAAACAATCGCGGATATAAGTATGGCATAAGTGTTTCCATGAATTAATTACAGTGTAAAGAGAATTAAGATAATTTCTGAGATGAAGCAGCTATGCAATACAATTGACATTGTTGAACATATCAAGGGGTAAGCTTGGATTGAGCCGGCTAAGAAATCGCAACTATACGGGAGATGTGTTTGTACAAAGATAAGCCTCAAATTGCCATGTTTAGAAAATCATCCTGCACTGGGTTTGTACTGCTCTTTGAATTTAGATTCCGTCGCGTAAATCCGATTTAACTAAAAACACTTGATACTTATTTCAGAATTAAACGGCATTTTAAAGTTCATGTGCTGCGAGCACATTGACATTGTTATTACTGATGGTAACAGATGTGTCTCATTTAGTTTCATAGTTTGAATTCAGAAGTGCCGTGCCATCTTAATTTCAAACTCGAATGTCCGTTTTACTACTACTCAATTATTTAGCTGGTGCATAAAGAAGTAACAATGCTAGTGACAGCCACCTACTGGCTTCTAAGGTGCTGGACAAAACCAATCACGAAACTATTATAAATTGTGTTATTGACTGTTTTCATTATACAGGGTGTTTTTAAATGAAGTAATAAAGGTGAGACCACAGACAAGGTATACCTTGTTGAAGTCGTTAGGAGTAACGGTTTTCGATATAATCCTATTTGAAATATTCAGTCGGTTTATATTTAAGTCTTGTCAAACTAAGTAAGTGACGTCGCAATAGCCATGACCCTCGCCAGTCATAACACCACAAATGACCACGCCCATCAACGTAAGCCAACCATAGAACCGTTGTGACTCATTTGACCTGAGGTAAGTCAGTGTGGTCTGAACTTCGAATGGTTCTGCTGCGTTTTTAGGTTTAAATAAGTATGTATTCGTTAAATGTTTATTTGCATAGTTAAAATATTATGTGGCATTCGCTAACATTATCTGTATATTGCTGGGTCGTTCGTCGTCGCGATGCTCAGTTGTTAACTATGCGTTACCGGCATATGTGAGCGGTTCCAGCAATAACTCACTGTCGTTCTAGCAGAATCAACAAATTAGTATTGCAGTTACGCCGACATCGCTAATCTCGGATTAGCCGAGGCTTTAACGTAGGCCGCAGTCACGGAGACCTATCTACTACCCAGCGTTTACTAATGCACTATCCCATCCATTTGCCGACTTACGTAATACTTAATTTCCACCAATAATACAGATTTTGTTTACTGGCCTGCGACGGGATTAATCGACCAAAATAAATCTGAAACGCACCAAAACAAAAAATTGCAGCTATTTTTCATCGAGCCGAACGTTGGTACACTGAGAATTGAACAGACAATCCACACCAAACAAAATATCTATCAATGAGATGAGGAATTTGACAATAAGTCTTCAATTCAACATGTTCTGTATTTGCTCCTACCATTATTACATATTATTTTTCAAATTATCAAATATTAAATCAGATGGCATAACTTTAAAACCATCTACCTGGTACTTACCAAACAGCATCGTCGCAGTAATTGCCACGAGCAAAATATTGTACATAAAGGAATAAGTTACGTTTAACAATATCGTAAGTTCACCACATCACTAATAATTGTAGCATTACCTACACAGTATTTATGTATCTATGACCCACAAAAACTCAAAAATACAAGAAACAAACGCCTGTTTCCATCACCAACACCGTAACCTGCACCTGCATCCACGGAGACAAACCATTCTAATCCAATTTATTAATGTTAATATTTTAATTATTATGCCACCAGACACATGTTCTGACCTTTCAATATATTTGAAAGACTACCCTGTACTACATTAGAAATAATTTACAACAACTAAATTCGTTATTAAATTAACTGTTACGGACCACACGAGATTTCAAACGGCATTACATAACGTTACGTTAAAAGACCGCGTCAGCATGTGGATACTTGCACCCATACGCAAAAAAACGTGGAACAGTTTTACGCTTCACAATAAATATGGGAGATGGTATATCGAACAACCCTTAGAGCTGATTAAACAATGAAATGGGAGGCGCAGCACGAATTTTATGTTAATGTCCATGTCCAAATATTAACCCCCTTAATTAATTTAGACCTAAATGGCAATCTGGAAAATAAAGTTTACGCACTCCTTCGAAATGGAAGCCTTATATGTATAAATAATATGTTCTCTACCCAACATAAAGGGGATTTTATACAATGTAATAATACTCTATGCCGTTAACCTACTATAGAGACGTTTTACCTACAAAATAGGACATTATAATGGAAAATGTTACAATCTTACAGTCCACTTTGTATTCGTAGTACTTAAAGCATAGCTAATATACCTGGCACCACGTCGATTGTTGTCTGGGATCTGATATTTTAGAAATTTGGTAACATGACAAAGTCCCTGGAGAGAACATCACTAATATATCTAGCACAACTCTTGGTAACGGTACGCAAGGATATATTAGTCCTTCTAGAAATTTCTCTCACCGATAAACCTGCTTTGCACAACTCAACAATCCACCCCCTTAGATGTGAGTAGTGAGTTAACACAGAGAGAAGTAAATATGCAAAAGAATATCAAAATAAAATGATATTTAATGGGTGTCAAGTCAAGGTCAAGTTAAAATGACATCAGTTATATTTTCACATGTTTAGAGTGTACCCTGTACATGGTAGCAATACAGCGAGACAGTGATGCAGCTTATTGTTGTGTGTCTTAAATACTTCTTTGAATACACATGCATGTATATTGCGCCTGATTTTGAACGCATGTACAGAGCGGCCAAATGAAAACAGAACAGAGCTATTTTCAGGAACTGCGTCAAGATTGTAGAAAAACGCTCAAACCTGTCGATTTTAGATTAAAGAGGGACATTCTTTGCTGGTATTTTTGACTCCGCCACTTTCAACCCCAAGCAAGCGTAAGCATCACCCCAAAATATTTAAAAGACATTGGGGGTTGAGTAATATTTATTTTGAAAGCTCTTACAATTCTCTTTACAACAGACTTTAAATTTTATAATTCCGCCCAAGCAGTTCCTGAAAATGGCTCTGGTTTGTTTTCATCTGACCACCCTGTATTTAATATATGTACTACAAAATTTGTGGTTTTTATTTAAGTATAATGCTTACGCGACGAACATGCATATATATTTTAAATATATAATAATGCGATTTAACAAAACATTATAAACAGTATGAAAATATGCCAACCGCATATAAATAAAAGCAACAAACAAGGCAGAAAATAATTTATACAGTTACGAGCGTGCGAGTCGAGTGCTACTAACAATTAAAATTTTATGCCAGCTTTAAAAAGAGCAAACAATAACTTTGCCAATTTTATAAAACCGGATATAAATTTGCGCAAAAAGTAAAGTTCATATCGCAAAATATTGTGGACGCGAATTTTCGTTTTACAACTTTCGCATTGCTTTTCTAACGTTTTACTAGGGCTTAAATTTCTACAAAACGTAGGGCATACTGAAAACTGCAATAATCGGGATTTGGAAGTAAATATTTCCCGGGTGGAAAATACTTTGTAAGTGTCGGGCTTGAAATTTAGAATTTTATGCAGTTTATGCACACAATATATTCCGCTAAAGCATGAAATAATAACCTGCATAATTTAGGTTAACGTTCATATTTTTCAAAATTTAATTTAACTGCTCAACTTTGTTTTAGTACATGTACAGAAAATACGTGACCACAAGCTCATGGGTTTAAAATGGGGTTTTTGTGGTTTCTTGATATTTTTTAATGAAACTTTTATTCAAATTGTTAAGAAAATGAAGCGTCAGATAAAAAAACGTCCCATCTTCAGATAGCAATTAATAAAGTTAAAAATAAACAATAATATTGCCACATCATTATATTGTCCAATTTTTTTTATATAAAACAAACATCAATTACCATACTGTTCACAGTTGTTTCTTGAACACAAATATTTTTGATAAAATTAATAATTTATGAAAACTTTGCGTTTAATGATAGAACGTACAGGCAGGCAAAAGGAAGCGCTGCTGGAAGCGCTTCCAGAACTACTTTGATACATAACCTGAAGTCCTGCTAGAGGAATGTGAGTCCTCCCATACAAAATAAATCTGCTAGAAGTATCTAAGTACCAAACTAGCAATATTATTGGAGCATAATGAATATTTTAACACTGTCTGCTACCATATTATAATAAGTAATACTTATCTTCCTAAAATATTTACTCTTTATTAACTGTTAAATATTCAGATATTTTTAAATATTGCACTAAAACTCGAAAATAAACATTTATTGTATTAACATATTCCTTTAATAAATATACGAGGATAACAAATCAATTATAGTATGATTTCTGCTACAAAAATGGAAGCTCTTCAAGAAGTTGTAACTTCTAAACGAATAGAGCTACAGTCACGGTTAAAAAATGCGTTGCAAGCTAATATTTAGATTTATCCTGTTATAAAGTTTGTCCTGTGTGACGTACGCAAAACACTACAATATTACGCTTTTGAAGTACTCAAATGAGCCATATTGGTTCTGCCTGTAGAAAGCTGTATATTCTATTAATTGACCGATGTTCCCAGGAAATTAATCATTAGTAATTCCATTCTCCCGTCAGGAAATTTATATATTTTCTCTAGTTCCTTGTAGAAAATGATAGCATCGATAGTTCCTTCGATATTGGAAACCCGACACTCGAGTAAACGGTATTTTAATTAAATACAAAATATTTATATAAAACAGCTATCGTTATCTTTCAACATATTTTGTTTGAGTAAATTCCTAAAATATCGGCAAACCCCGGGGGTACCCACTCACTCAAATAATGCAGAATTATTTACTTGTACATCTTAAGAATGTTTGTAGTTGCATTTTAGTCTGGTCTTCAGAATTCCTATCATTTAATTACGATAAACGAGATTCTGCGATTATTCGCAAGCCAGAATCGCGTTCGAATCTAATTACAAAGTTATACCAGTTACCGTTCCATTTACTCGTCGCTACATACAAACAGAGAGACCGAACCTGTGCCCGTAAAAACTTGCTGGGTATTTATTTCGTCGATACAGTTGGATTAAAATTTTGTCCCCTGCCAACTTACGAAAAATGTAAAATCGATTAAATCCTTAATAAACCACAAAAAATTTGTTTCAACTTGTCAAACAAACCCGAACAAGTCAATTGCTGTACAAAGCCCATAAAAAATTACACACAACGCGAAAGAATCTCCAAAGTTGACATGTTTTCATTTAATTTGTTTCTATTCCTCACAACATTCGGCAAGCCGAAAGGCATTCAATTATTCAATAGGCACAGTGATGTATAAAATGTATGATTTATTTTAGTTAAGAATTGAAACATGACTCAAACAATTAGAAAACATTAAAGAATAGTGACAATTTCTATACAGGGTGAGTCATTAATACATAGCTTAAGAGCAGATGGATAATTAAATTACTAGATTGTTGTTCCTTTTCGTTCTACAAAGTGATAAAGTTGATATAATCAGATAATAATTACGAATATGTAAAGTGTTACGGTCACTTGTAGGAGGTGCTAGTTATAGTGTCCTGTCGATATAAAAATATATCTAAGAACTAACATTTCAACTAAAAAAAAAATATATAATTATTTTATTCCGCCATTTGGAAATTTAGAGTTGTTTGTTGTTGTTATAGTTGCTGTTGTTGTAGTTGGCGTTGTTGTTGCTCTTCTTTTTTTTCTTATTATATTTTGGGACGCCACTGTATACTGCTGCTTCCCGTATGGGACGGAAATTGTCAGGGAATATAACTGTACCGGATATTTCGTTTCCATTTAAACGTGGCGGTAAATAAAAAGGAGATAATCTCAAACAGAGATCACGCAAAAATAAATGTTTTATCTGTTGCTATATAAATTGATTACGGTGAATAAATTTAATCTCCCAGACTGAATTTATTTACCCTTCTGACCCCGTCCAATTTATATCTTAATTCAGTCTTCTTGAGCTACCAGAGACAATGAGTTCTTCCCATTTCGGAACTATAAATTAACTATTGACGTAAATGCATTTGCTACCTCAACGGATTTTCCAATGCGTTTTACTTCAGACATAAACTTTCAAATTAAATGCAAAAAATGCACAACTAATGCTTCTAAGACAGATAGATTTGAACTTCCCTCAAAAAGGCCGTTGTGACGACTAATTATACAGTTTGACGACAAAACCCTTTCAAGTCTCAAGTCTATGACTGGCATAATACATTTTTAGATAGCTGAGGAACAGGGGAAAACGAGTTATGCATACCGACCCCGGACCAGCATCAATGAGGCCAATATTCGTGGATCCAAAGATGTGTTTGGTTACAGACACGATCAACTTCACTTTTTGATGACGGAATTTATCCATTTCCAATTCAATGAGAAAAATGTATTGATAAAAGTGATTATGTAGAAAAATGAGTATTAACATTTTTACTGTGAAAATAATATAGCATATTTACTTCAGTCATCAGTATTTAATCGTGAGGATTTTTGTGTGAATGGTTGTGGGGAGATTTCAATTATTTGTAGCAAAACATGAAAATTATATAAACAGTGCACTTAATCTACAATCAGGTACGTTACACATCCCGGTTGGATTTTTAGCATTCCCATCCTATGCTGTGAAAGCCAACTATTTCCACGCTGTTGTAGTTAAAGATTGTTACGTTGTCTCTTGTTTAGAACAAAATAAAACAAAAGTTTTGCTTTGACTCAGCTTCAAGTAAATTTTGAAACAAATAGTTACCGATATACAGTGAGGAGAACTCACACCATTCCTGTTATAGTACGTATTTGTTTTTTATGTTGTTAGATGGCTGTAGATGGGGACACTAGTTACAGTTTTCTTTTATTGTTACTTAAAAGTGAAGTTATTTTATCATTATTGCTTAATGCGCAAGAGAGATTTATTGACGTATTAAAGATAAGGATTTGGGTCCTGTATACATAGGCGGTCTGATGTTCAACCCAATTATTGGACGTTTATGAGATCGGGCGAAGCAGATACTTAAGCCCTATCACCAGACCAAGAGAAATTCTCGAAAAGGCCTTTTGGAAACAATTGTATAAAATTAAAGCTGCCATAGACACTACAACAATTATAATTACTGTATTTCTCTACTGACCAACGCCGCTTCCCTGAAAATTTCAAACTTGTACGGGGAAGGAGCAGCATATTATTATGGTCAATAACAATATATACAGAGTGTCTACTTTTATTTGTGTATAAATCCATAAAAACTAATTCAAATATTTGATTTTTTTTATACCTATGAACTTCAATATAAATGCTAAGTGATTTTTAATTTAAAATCTAATAAGGTGTTAATCAGGACCCCTCAAAACACCTATGTATGAAATTTGAACAAAAACTACCTAATTAAAATCAACATAAAAGTTTAATTTTTGTATATTTAAAATTCAGTGTCAATTTTTTTATTTATTGAGTTATTAATAATATCGTTAGCATATTCCTAACGTTTTCCTGTTCGTCGTAGGAATTACATAGCCAATGAATTCTAATATTGCTGGATATAATAAACTGTAGGCGATGATATTTCCTGTACCAATATAAATAGAAAATATGCAACAATTCATTTTCCAATCGTCGCCTTTGCTGAATATTATTCTATTAAAAACGGAAATCAGTATTTCCCTTTTATAGTCCACATTTTAGTATGATATTTCTATAAAATTTGAAGCTAATAAATCGATTCTATCGCGAGATATTGTATCTATACGATATAAAGCATTTTTCAAAGTCGCGTCAGAAATATCTAAAATGGATTTGTATACCGGAATTTTATTCTTTCAAATCAATTCGAATTTAGCTGCTATACCGCATTCTTATATTCACAATAAATTGATGTATCAAACGTAGGTATTACTTGCCACGCCATTTTTATCTTTATTTTATCAATACATCTAACAGTTTAATAAATACTCTAAACTTAAGCTACAGGCACATACAATACATATTTAAAAGCGTAATTGACTGTTTCATTTTTAAAGGTTCATTGTGCGTAAGGTACTCGACCATTTAAACCACTCATTTAACTCCTTTTCACACGTTACAGCGGTGACTAGTCATAATATTGTTTTGCTGAATTTCCGTTAATTGCTTATACGGCTATGGAGAATAACATATTGGTGTACATGGGCCTGAATGCACTAATTTAGTGTATTTGCGATAAACAAAGCAAGCACAAAGGGATTATATTTACTAATGACACGACAACTTACTAATCTATGTCGGTGGTAATGGTTTAACAATACACATTCGGATCTGAGAACTGCCAAGCCGATCAAAATCAAGATCTGTGACAAAACTCCTAATTAAACAGTCTAAATAATACCACTAATTATTACCGTTAATCATAAACGTAATATTTCATCTCTAAATTTAAAATTCTGGTAAAATGTTGGTAAATCCCTTACGGTACCGATTTGAACATTATAGAGGACATTCTTGAAATACTTCAAAGAGACGCGGCGAGATGTTACAGGCAGCTTGGAACGGATTTATTGTCTATAAAGTCGTTAACCTGTTTATACCTGCAATTAATAGACTTCACTTTAACTGTGTTCTAAGATTATCTTCTCTCTGAAATCAACAGTATATTTGTTCAAGTAACTATCTATCAGATTCTGTAGATACACTAGATAACTGCTTACCACTGATATTGTCGATGTATTAATTCAGCTTTAAATAGTAACTAGTTCTCCGGGTACAAAATCGCAACTTTTCAAAGTATAGTTTTCTTTGACGAAGCTACTTTTCCCTTGACTGGAGCTGTAGATCGTCATAAGCGGATATTGATCTCAAAATAATGCCTTTTGGGTTCAAAAACGCCATAGCCAGCCAAGTATAAGCTAGAATGGTGGCCACCGCGTTCACCCGATTTAACCCCCTTGGATTTTTGCTTGTGGAGGACATTTTGTTAACAGTTAAGATATGTTAAAAGCAAATAGACGCTATTAATAAATTACAATGATTTCTGTCAATTTAAGTGAAGTTATGATAGAATTTTTCTGTACCTTTAGATTATATTTGTAAGTATAAATTGTAAATAATGTCTAATGAGAGGTTAGCTCGTGAAATGTGCTAATGAAAGACATATTTAATAAAAAATTTATGGAGGCGATATGGTTGAGCTAATACAAAGGAGAATCGAGAAGGATCCAATATATTTAATCTAAAGGGAAATAGTTATGAGTTTTACCTTCTGTAAAAATGGCCTGCAATAGACTGCAAAAAAGGAAAGTTGCTTGCGTAGCTGTCATATTGTGAAGCTGACGGGGGGCACAATGCCTATTTAAGAGTCGCATCCTCGATTCCGTAGAATTCTGCACGTATCTGAACCATTCTCGGGACCTGTGAACAAATCACTGGATGAATATAAGCATTTCTACTGAGATAATAAATTCCATCTCAAAGGCCTTGTTTTATAGCGAGAGCGAAATAGGATTTAAGTTTTAAACAGTGGCGCTCTCGCCTCCATACCCATAATAAGGCAATTTTCAGAATGCGGAACCACTAACAAAATTCTACTTACAAACTTTAATGTTTTATTTCATTTTTTACTCGAATAACTTACTCCCGCTTAAAAAAGGTCACAGATGTCTCTTAAAATCCTAAATAAAGCCGGATTAACTAAATTCGCTCATCTAAACTTAACATACACCACCAACCTAACTGCTCGGTTAATACAAACACCAAGTTTTAAAAAAATCATTAACACGACAAAAATAATTAACGACACTTGACTCATAAATTGCACAAAATAAAGATACCCCAACAAATTAAATATACATATCTAATAATAGCAGTAATAATAAGTACATTATATTAAAAGTTTGTATATATACAGGGTATCCGGAAATGATGAACAAAATATTCTAGATCGAAAATAAATGCTACCTCTCTCTATAAAATGTGTCTGTCATTTAAAAGAAACATGGTGTGCCACAAGTGGCGCCCTCTACTAGTGACGTCAAAATTAGAAAGATATTTGAATTTCTCGTCCGCAAAAACCCCCGATTTATAAATTTTATGTAAATATTTGGATTTCTTAAGAAGTTATTTACAAATATCGAAAATAAAATTTTAACTATAATCAGTTTTGGAAAAATACTATAGGAAGAGGTAGCATTTATTTTCGGTCTAAAATTATGAATTTTTTGCTCATCATTTCCGAACAACCTGTATATATCATGTGGACCATTTTGGTGATACGTGTATTGGTATTTTGGAAACTAATAAGGGACAGGAAAATAGTTAGACAGGGAAATTTTAAGACGGTTTATTGTTAATTTAATGGCGCTTGCAGACCGATCCTAGCTCTTCAGGTTTTTGAGTTATTTTGAAAAAAGTGAATGCGGTGTTTTCGAAAATCGCCTGTATCCATATGTTTAATACAAGTAAAAAGAAATACTATTACATTTTCAACAAATT
The DNA here is from genome assembly GCA_025584915.1 of Monochamus saltuarius. Classification (NCBI taxonomy): domain Eukaryota; kingdom Metazoa; phylum Arthropoda; class Insecta; order Coleoptera; family Cerambycidae; genus Monochamus; species Monochamus saltuarius. The sequence continues at coordinate 19,507,431 of CM046730.1, read as the reverse complement.
TTGTATTTATACTTTTACAGGACTATGTAATTTAGTGAAATATATATGTTTATACATGCATGCATTCCTTTATAGATATAGATCCGAATCTCAGATTCTCTCATCACGAGCATTATAGCAGCCTTAATTACCTACGTCTACTGAGGAACGTCAAGAACGTGTACGCTTTTGACAAGTCCATGAATGTATAAGTTGCTAATTATACTGCGACGGATGTATCATTCGATTTATGTCAATTGCAAATATAATCCACAACACGTAAAAAACACTATTCGTGGTATAAATAACTGAATACCTAGAATGTTAAGAAAAAAGAAGGTATACCCAGCATCATAACGAAGAACAAAGTTGGATTTAAGTGAAAGAAACCCTTAACCGACTGTTCGTGTAAGAAGGGTACCGTTAATTCTATTTTATATTTTTCCGGTACATTTGAACTACACGGGGTCAGACCTTCTGAGGGCGATGTAATTAGTGGCAATCTGCTGACGTTCGAAGTGCAAACTTTTACCCTGCAATAACAAAGGCGGTGGTAGTTAATTACTACCGTGACAATAACCGTATGTACACCCAGAAAAATGTGTGTGCCCACTGAACAACGAGTAGTCGACATCATATTTTGCTTCACATTGGTTTAACAAAATTGTGTTTATATACTTTAATAACAATAATTCTAATCGCCATTGCTAATTGTTTATAACTATTTTGTAATATGTTCCATTTCATATGCTCGAATAAATATTGTTCACTGATGATTGCTTATCAAACTGTACACGAAAATTAGACTTGAATAGCATGAACTTTATCAAAAATAATTTATTAACCATAATAAACCTTTCTTTGCTACTTATTGATTGATGTTGAGGCTGATCATAATATGGACGATAGTGATGAGGACAATGGGATGATGAAGACGATGAGGATAATAGGGATGAGGAGGATGAGGATGACGATGGTCAGGATGAAGACGATGAGAATGATGAGGATGATGATGATGAGGTTGAGCATGAGGATGATAGAGATAAGGAAGATATTGACGACGAGAATGAGGATAGATAGGATGATGAGAATGAGAATGATGAGGAAGAGAATTATGAAGATAATGATGATGAAGATGATGAGGATGAGGATGATAATTGATAAGGATGTTGATAATGTGGATGGTCAGGATGTTGAGGGTGGGGACGATGAGAATGATGACGATGATGATGATAAAGATGAGGATGATAAGGATGAGGATGATTCACCTACTTTTATAGTAAAACAACTTAATTGCAATTCAATAAAGCTATATATTAGATTCCAATAAACCACGACACATTTAGCTATCATAAATAAACCATTAACTTATTTCACATAATTTATTTGTTTGTAATAATCATTTCTTTGCTATTTAATAAAAGAAACTCAAAGTCCTGATCTTACATGTCATTATTAGTTAAAACGAAGATATATTAACAGCAAGCATTACTTTAATACCTACAACAATGCAATAACTTATCATAAATAACTGATTTATTTGGAACAAATCATTTAGCTGTTGTAATTTATTCACTATTTATATCAAATAGTTTTCTCAGAGTAGCTGTCATGCCCTTGACTATTAATAGCTAGACTTATTTGTGAAGATTACGCCACAGATATTAGCCTTGGTATACTAAGACGTTAATAGGAAAATAAAGTTAGGGCTAGACTAAGATAAATATATTCGTTTAAATCTGTAGCGAGTGGGTAGTTAATTATGTCAGAGTATAACACAATTAATTTGGCAAATTGTTGAAGTAATGGCAGTGCCACAACACCATAGCCTGATTTTCCGCGTTTGCCACTAAAGCAGTGCCGTGAACAGGTTAAATATAACAATAAGGATATAACTCCAATTGTGTGCCAGTTTCCGACAGAATCGAACTGGCGTCGCTGCAGAGGAAATTCGATTTTTATGTGTCCTTATGTCTATGTCGGGGTAATTTGTAATTTAAGTTGTGTCGATAAACGACTATTGCAGACACGCTTATTTTGCTCCGACTTTTGAGTGCCACAACCCTCAACCGAAACTAATTACTGAAAAATAGTCAGCTCCGCATACATAAAAAAAGAATTTCTGTAAAATCTTTTCCAATAAGAATGCTGAGATGTGTTTAGTATAATGTTTACTTCAGAGTATGATTATAAAAAAGATTTTATACGGACTTGTTCTGTTTCATTTTTATTTTTCTTGCTATTCGAAAGATTAGTGAAAATTGAAAAAAAGTAATTCAGTGAAGGATTCGTTTCCTCCAAAAATTATCATATCCAAATACTGTGAATAAAGTAAATTTTGTATGAGAAACTTGAAATTGATGTTGGATTATCCAGATCTCCTTTACTTTTCGAGATACAGGCGAAACTTTGACAGAAAAATCACGGAACCCAAAACTAATATATTTCTAAAAATTATTAATAAAAAATGTGTAGACGGCAAAATCATCTTCAAGTCCTCTATTGACTAATATTAAGTTATAGTTATAATATTTTTTACTAATCTTTTGAACAACTATTAATATTAATAACTATTTTGCCTAAAAATTATTTTCTTTATAATCATTTAATTGTTTTTTAGTAAACTAACAGAAATATACTGAATACGTCAATAACAGAAGAGTTACAGCCAATTAAGGATTCATTTTTTATGTTTTCTTTTTGAAACAGTTAACATAATGATTAGTAATCCAGTCGTAATGAAACATAGAGTGCCCTGTTTAAAAAATGTCGGTGATTTTATAGCTATAGTGAAATATGGTTATATAAATGAATATTTCATATTTTTGCTAGTTTGCTGGACCCAAGTTTGTTGCAGTGAAGTGACAAGGGGCTAAAATCTTGGAGATACTGCGTAGGCTATGTAAGCCTTGCTTGGAATAACATTTCACTGGATAAGTTGCTCCGTAGCATTGTTTGTGATTCCGACTCTGCTAACCAGCTAGTGGAGCAGGTGTTAGGGGGGTGTTTCAATCTAGCTTGTATAGAACCGGGCGTGATGTAGCGCCTTCTACTATCAGATATACCCTATGCACATTATAAACTTTGTTGAATACATTCTAAATAATTTACGCAATATGAATACGAATATGTAGGGTTTATTAAAATGAACGCGTTCTGAATTGCAGTTCCACTAAATTTGTAGAGCGTATCAGAAATTACGGTTATTTTATAGCTTTGCACTTCGTGGCAAATTTCATTTGCCTGCCCGTGAATAACACTAGCGCGACAGAAACCAGTACCACTATTCTTTCGGATATCCCGTTAGTTTCCGCTTCTGCTTCTTGAAATATTTCATTTATTGCTCAAATTCACTATTTTCGACTTCGTATTCTCCACACGTACTCTAATCTGTTCATTCTTTATTCCGCCGTATCTGACAAAGCTTTTAAATACAATTACAATATATAAAGCTTCATACTCACTAATTACACACACCATAAAAATTGGTTGATAATACATTTCTATATTAAAATAGTCTTGTCGGTTGCAACAAACAAGTTTAATCTTATTTGCTTTCAGCTAAGAACGTCTTGACGCTATTTTGAGGGACGATTTAAATTCAATGCACATCGATGCAATCAAGATTTACTAGTAAGATACAACAGACTGCGATAGTCGACAATGTTTGCGTCTGTAACAAATCCAATTTAAAAAATCTAGTATGCAGACGTCAGAATTACAATTTGCTTTTATATCTTAAACTAGCTTTAATTCATATTATGCGTCTGACCTACCAGATAAAGGATGCAGAATTCATTATAGAATCAACCACCGCATTATCTTGTTATGACATCTGAATTGTTTACAAGAATCATACAACCGAGTACATATTAAATAACAAACAGAAAACAAAATAATTACATATATAATAAACGGTAGGGGGCGCAGATTGCGACAATGTAATAGGATTTTGAGTGGAATGTGAAGTTTTAATTTCCACAATTTTTCTGTTGAAGTTTCACCTGCATCTTGAAAAGTAAAGAAGATCTGGTACCAATAATTCATCAATTTCAAGTTTTTCATACAAAATTTACTTTATTCGCAGTGTTTGGATATTCTAATTTTTGGAGGAAACCAATCCTTCATCGACTTCTAGGTGAATTATATTTTTTAAATTTTTACTAATCTTTCGAATAACAAGAAAATTAATACTTCTATTTGGCTTCAGAATATTCTGAAAACAATCTGCTAGACAAATTCAGGAACGTAGAATTCGAAAATGTAATCCAATTTCGAGTGAAACGTGGATTTTAGTAAGTTTTGGGTTCTGTGATTTTAGTGTTGAAGTTTCGCCTGTATCTCGAAAAGTAAAGGAGATCTGGATAATCCGACATCAATTTCAAGTTTCTCATACAAAATTTACTTATTCACAGAGTTTGGAAATAACTTTTGAAGGAATCAAATCGAATCCTTTTCTTCAATTTTTACTAATCTTTCGAATAGCAAGAAAAATAATATTTTTTGAACGTGAATTTGAGTAAGAGAAAAATGTTAATTTGTTAATTGAATTTTCATTTGCATTTCATCAAAAAAATACAGGAGATGCGGACAAATCAAGTCATTTTCGAACTATTTTATTTAGATTAAACCCATAGAAGATGACTCAGTATTTTTTCACATTGTGACGGTGACAAACATGGCTGTCGCAAAGGCATATTTGCACAAGCCCTTGCATAAAATTAATATGCCGTTTAATATATCAGAAAAGAGAAATGCATCCCTAGTAGAACGCCTTGTTAAAAATGAACAGCTGCACTGCTCATAAACAAATAAAGTAGCAGAATAAGTTTATTAGATTGTAACTTTCCTTAAATTATTTATTCGTTTTATACTGCAGTTATCCACTTTACAAGTTACTCGTCTATTTCAATTTGTTTGTATTTTATCCTACTCAAGCATTATTTGAAACAGAACTATCGTTAACATGCAGTGCATTTTTAAAATTAAAACAAATTAAAAATAATTTAATGAAAAACTATTTGTGGCCCCTTTCGATTTGTAGCAGAAATACCTATTTACTGAAACATCCCAATCCAAATGAAATTTTAAAGTGCTGTCTGCTTTTCAATACACGTTGCAATGTAATAAATTTGATGTGGCCCTTTTTGACAGCGGAACGCAGTGTAATATATAGTAGTATTGCAATTATGTGGTTAATTTAATAGACATTATCAATATCACTCACAGGGGCACATATATTGGTATATAAATGTACGCTGGCACTGTACTGTTAAATCAGTATTTATCGCGCTAGTTTTTAGTGCAAATATTACAAAAAAACATGCCTTTTTCATTCATATCTTCGTTACTATTAATTAATTGATTCATATCGGTCAGTGGTCGCGCGGTTTAAGGCGTTAGTACTTGAATCAAGATGACTAGATCGCTGTGTCGATATAAGCTATATTCGTGGAGAGATTGGCACCCTCTCTGCGGGTATGGTAGGGTGGAAGAATGCTGGCTTGGGTCAATGTGAGATATTGATACCGGTTGACATTTGACTACCCCCCTAATTAATGAGGTTTTTCAGGTTTCCCTCATTCCTGCACTGAATGGTGGTTAGGGCCTACCAACGTAAGTCGTTCCTGGGCGCAAATTCGGCCTGCTTTATAATAATATGCCGCCCCCTCTCCCGCACAAGTCTTCGACTGGGCTAATCCTAGTGATTAGAATGAAGGGTAGAGATATTATTATTATTATTATATCAATGTGTTCGTCCAGTCTAGATATGTCCAAACAGTATTTAAATAACAGAAATTAGTAGTATCTGCGCAGTTTATCGTGACACCAAAGCCTTCTTAGTACTTAGTAAAATAGTTTCTTAAAAAATTACGATTTTTTATTTACGGTTTTATGACCACTGTATTTTCAAATTTTCCAGTAGTCTAAAAAGATGCTACAAATTGCACGACGTAGGGAGATGTCAACCAAGCGATTCCTCTGTGTATAGAGTATTGCCTACCTAAAATATATCCAAACAATATTTTAGTTTACTCTCATATAAAAAGTCTAATTAATGTTTTAATTAAGCCCTCCGATAATAACTTTTTTGAATGGAATAACGATATAATAAATATTGTCTGTATTTCCATGGAACAATGTAAATATGTCTCCAGGCATCTGACTAATTGAACAACGCTTTGCTCGAACGCTGCGCTACTGCTGTCACGCATTGTTTTATACTTGTTTGATAGAAACAAAAAGTTTTGCCACAACGAAAACAACTTCTACCCACACGTTATAACACAATATTATATAAATTCAAATATCCATTATAAAATGTGTCGCATCTGATGGAATTTTCGATTCCCAATCGGAAACGGAAAAAATCGTACAAATATCGCGGTAACCCGAAAAGAAGTCTTTTGTTCTCCAGGTACAGGGCGATACAGCGCATTTTACTGCATTGATTTTAGAATTACTTAAAATATAAACAATTTACAACATTATCATCCTGCCAATAATAATATCTCTACCCCTCATGCCAAGCACTAGGATTAACCCACAAGTCGAAGACTTGTGTTGGAGAGGGGGTGGCATATTATTATTAAGCAGGTCGCATTTGCGCCCAGGAACGACTTACGTTGGTAGGTCCTAACCACCATTCAGTGCAGGAACGAGGGAAACCTGGAAAACCTCATTAATTAGGGGGTAGTCAAACGTCAACCGGTATCAATCTCTCACATTGACCCAAGCCAACATTCTTCCAGCCTACCATACCCGCAGAGAAAGTGCCAATCTCTCCACGAATAAAGCTTATATACGGTCTACCGGCTATGGGGGTCAAACCCACAGCGGTCTAGTCACCTCGACTCAAGTACTGACACCTTAAACCGCGCGACCACTGACCGATCCATAATAATAATAATAATGTAATGTAATGTTTGATGTTTTGTTTATCCACTTTTACTTAACTTATCCTCAAATACATTATTTTGCTATTCTAACCTCACATTCTAGCAATTATTATCACAAACAAAAGAGAACAATCTTATATGCAGAACTATGGAAGTTTTGGTTATACAGAATTTACATCTACAGTTAAATTGAGAAAAGTACGTATTTTGAACAATTTCTGTATCAAAAATTTGTTAGTTAGACCGTATTCTGTCGTTATCTATTCGTTTCACTTCGGCATCTTTGAATATTCGTGAGTATCATGAGATAACATTCTTATTCTACCTAAGCTCTATACTATCCAGTTTTTAAATGTTTAAAATTATTTGTATTTGTAGAAACCACTATTTGAAGAATATGGCAACCTTAATTTATATTTATGGGGAATAGATAAAAGGATATTTAAAGTAGTTTTCTCTAAAACATTTAATTTATCAGAACACGAGTAGAAACTAAAATCAACACATGAGCCTATCCCGAGAACAACAAGGGATCAAAGAATCTCAGATAAGACAAATGATGTGCAAGTTAATTCTGTTACTGGCAGTTACCTAATTCATATCTTGATAAGCGGAAAATTACTAAATTGTTTTTTTGCACCTCATTGAATTGAAAATAAGAAGTGGAGAATGAAACATTGTTTTCTGTTTCTTCTTATATAAGTAAATTTTATTGAAAGGACCTTATGACTATTATTTATGTCCATTGTATTTCTGTTATCGACACGACATGGAAAGAATTCAATAAAACTGACACAGAAACCTAACATTATTGCGAGCTATTTTTAAAAGGTTTTATATACCTAACAGAGTACGAAATTTTTCACATTTAGCGAACCAATTTTTATATATTATATAAAATATATTCTCATCGAAGTTGTTTTCAATTTAATTTCCTTCTTAATTTTCTCCGTTTATATTTTTTAACATACTTCGCATAATTCGGAATAAGCTTCAGGTTATTTCGAGTAGCTTTATGAACTTCTGTAATCATAATTTATTAGAAAACTTTCATTATCTCTCTTAATTTAATTATAAACTGCTCTATAAAATGTCGAGGTAGAACACTAATTACTTATACCGCAAACTCGATTTTATTTAATTATAATCTATTATTAACATTTTTCAGAAAGTTCAATTTTTTCTGGATTTATAATAACAGAAGGATACAATATTCCAAAGCTCAAAAAAGAAGTTGACGATATTTCTGTATCTTCCGACACATTACAAATTTGTTTCTGAGAGAAATTTTCACTGATTCGTTCAAAAAGGAGTTAAAACCGCGGAAAATTAATTAGTGACTCAGTAGTGAGTCAAATTAAAAATTCTTATACGGAAATTATTTTAGCTCATTAGATTGTATGTTTTCCTCACTTAATTGCATTGTTACCAGCACTTATTTCGCTGCATCGGAGCTATATTGTATTTCTGAATGAAAAGTCACAACGCCGTAGGCACCAGCCTAATGAACGTCCTGTCTCGCGTAATATGCCGTTGTTCAGACAGTTCTCGAATGCTAAATTTTACTAGCCTTTCGGATAGCTGGAAAATATACTTTTTATTTGCCTTCAGAGAAAAATCTTCTAATCTCTAATCAATTCGAGGGCATAATTTTGACAAATTTAATCAGATTTTGGTTGAGATGTGAATTTGATTGTGATTTTTCCCATCGAATTTTCACTAACCTTTCGAATAGGAAAAATAAATTTTTTGATTTTTTGAGTTGAAAACTGTAAAAGCATTCTCTTAGACCAATTTGAGGATGAAGATTTCGAAAATGTAATCGAATTTGACGTGAGACGTTGATTGAAATAACTTTCGGAGCTTTACGACTTTTTTCTGTAAAATGTTTGTACTTATTTGTATTTGTATAGAAGAGCAAGTAAAATCTGAACAAACATAAACTATTTTGAGTTTCTCGTATCCGATTTATTAATCCATAATGTTCGGTATGACTAATTTTCCGAAAAAACGATTCCTCTGTTGATTTTTAGAGGAATTCATTTTTTTACCCATCTTTCGAACAACTGAAAAAATTAACGTTTTTATATGGTTGCTCAAAATTCTGAAAACATTATTCTCGAATAATTCGAGGATGGAAATTCAGAAAATATGATGGAACTTTACGTTAGACAGATTTTTTCTGTTCAATTCTCGTGTATATCTAGAAAAATAAGCAAAATCTGAACCAATTCGTTTACGAATTTTCTTTACATAAAGTTCATAAAGAATAATTTTCAGAAAAAGCGACTCGTCCAGATTTTGAGGAAAATTTATTTTCATTAATCTTTCGAATAAAACATATTTTGTTCTGTATAGTTTCCAGAACTTCTAGCACTCATTTTGTTGAACTTAGTAATTAAATTATTATTACTAACATTTTTGAGAACACAATTTCATGTCCATAGTCAAAGAAAATTTGTTGCAACATGTTACAAGTAGTGGTACCCTGCGTAACCGAGATTTATGAAATCTTTAGATAATTAAGAAACGGCATGGGCACCGATTTGAAGAAATATTTTATTGAGCGTTATTTATCGTTTGAAAACGTTACGTCAATTCCTGCAATCAATCAATCAGTTACACATTTGGAAACCCGTTGTTTAGCTCAATGCTCAATGCGGCCACAACTGCTTAAAAAGATAACGCAAGAAATATTTCGACTCGGCAAATCTCGCGCAAAAAATAAATAACCCGCAAAACCGAAACAACTTTAAAATTGATTTATTGCGTGGCAGACAGATATCAAAATATTTTTATTCAATTGGATGAATGACAATGTAGCCGGTGTAAGACTGGCAGAGCAACCTTTTCACTGACACAGACAAATTGGCATCGTTCAACAAATACCATCTTTTAATCACAGTGAATTCCCACGGAATACTAACTAAAGGGATAATTTTTTACCAGAAAACGGAAAGCCAGACGTAGTCTAGCTACAGAATGACTTATTAACCCGCTGTCAAAAACACCGGTCTAACACAATGATTAAATAAACAAACATTCATCGACGCTTACAAGAATTTTTACGATTTATTTCTAAACTAAGAGATATATAGAAACTCAAAACAGTTTGGCAGGTAAATAACCGCTTATTTTCTCATTTGACAGACAACACAAGTGACACAGCAATTAAAAACCAGAATGCCTATTTAAATACCACAATATGAGGGCTAGAAAGTGATCCAGCAAGTAACAAGCAGTTCTAAATACTTGAATTACGTAATATGTGACCTGACGTGATCCAACAAGATTTAGACATTATTTTGAAAAAGCAACGATTTTTGACAGGCAATAAACCAATTTATTACACAAACAAATAGAATATCCACTTAAATGATATATTTGATCTGACTTACTGAATTTATTGGTACCTATAATAATTTTTATAGTTAGATATTTGACTAAACTTAAAGGACCACTTGATGAAGCAATCCTAAAAATGCAGAAATAGGTCAGATCTATTGTGGTTGAATTTTCGAGTTCCCACTCTCAGAAGTTAGATATCTATAGAGTATTTTCATTAAACCAGGTTAATAAATTTAGATAGATTAATTTCTTTAGATAATTATTGAATATAGCTTTGTCTGTGGAATTATTCATTAGCATACCTAGATGTTTGGTATCAGAGAACATACATATGACTTCATTGATAGGAATTGTGGGAGATTTGATATATATTAGATTAAAATACCTTCCTAAAACAGTAAAAAATCAAAGGAAAATCATAATAAATGCAAACTTGCTGTGTCCGCCCTGTATAGTATACAGAATCAGCATACGAATAATTCGCATGATGTATTAAGAACTAGCATGCCAGTACATAAACAGAACAATTATCGCATTATGCTCCCCCTTGGTAATTACAAAAGAGCAAAAACATTTAGGTAGTGCGCGCCCTTAAACGTAAACCACTCTGTGGTCTAGAATGCCCTTTGAGTTGGTTCGTTGGCCAACGTAAAAGAATTTTTTGCATTCCTCGGAAAGTCATGCACATCTGTATTCTAAATGTTGGCGTTTATTTGCGTCATTTCCCCGACATTTCCAAATACCCACGAAACAAACGCACTATTTTTCTCGCTTGAAGTGTACTTTTAATTATCCTTTTTTATACAAACGACGCAACAATGAAATCGCCTATTTCCGTTCCTTATATCAAACCTAATTGAAAAATTGATACAGTAATCTTTTTCTCACTAAAATGGACAAATACATTTCTAAAACAAAAATGATATTGTTAGCATCAGCAAATATACACGGAATTGTTATTAACTATTTAATTTAATTTGTATCAGATAAATGTGTTTCACTATAAAGAAATATGAAAATTCTATACATTTTTTATTGAGTATAAATAATATTGTGTCAAACTAATTCGAACCTTTACAATACAGTAAAAAATGAAAACTCTACTTGGCTTTATGTTTTGCTCCTGGAAACAATTGACAGTTACACCATTCGATTTTTACAGTCCTGTAAACTGAAATCAAATTACATTGTACCTTTATGACTTTCAAACATGGATATTACATTTTTACGACTATTTGTAGTATCAGCAGTAAAACAGAAAAATGGGAAAGAAACAGACCGTAAATTTCCTATTTGTTTAATTATTACTGCAGCAGGGCAAATTATCTGCAGGAAGCGTTCTAAAAAAATCACTTCAACGTAATTTCGCGTATATATCTACTGATTAAAATGATTGTTTGCATCATGTACACACAACGTCAAAAGTCTTGGACTCCAACTGATTCTTCTTAAAGAAATCATTTGTCAGAAAAACCAAATACATTTATAATATTTTCTGAATATTTTTTTTTGTGAAAGGAATATATTTAATAAACTGAGTACTTAGAAAACTACTATTTACTAATTTTATTAATAATGTTCGACATTAAATACTAAGTAGTTTTCTCATTTTTCTTGCAAATGATATGCTTAAAACCATTTGTAGAATCCACATAGGAAGAAGCATGATTAAAGCTACAAATAAATAAATCGCCGTCAAGAGTCAACAGAGGAAGGTACTACTACCCTTATACAACTATCCGATACCTACATTTTGGTTTCCTATCTTACCCGTTGTGAAATTGCAATTTACGAGCCACCCTTGGCCGTTTTTATTGTTTACTGTCTCATAGCATGGGGTTTCATTTGAATAATCGACCCTTCTCTTCTTCATTATTTACATCTTTGATCAATAACCTTATCAGTCTCTGATGGGTATTGTATACACGTTATAAGTCACGGCCACACGATACTATCACATAATTCTATTTTACCGTACCCGTTGGTCCCGCGCTGGGTTCGAAAGTCCTTTACCAGCCTGAGCTGCACAGCAGGAATATTCTTATAATTGTGTACATCGTTTACTTTTGTGCAAATTAAAATAGTGTAACTGCATATAATTATACGTACACTGAAAGAAACGCTAATGGAACAGTTACGACAAATTTGGTCTTATAATTTTGTCGTAAAACCATATAAGTTCGATGTTGTGGTAAATTGAAAGGTATTGTAATTTTGTTGCTGTAAATTTTAACAATTATAAAACTTGTCATTTTTGAGTTTACGTTTTTTACAACTAACGGACATCAGTAAATGAACAAGATGAAGTAAAATTTGTACAAAAGACAATTGGATTCAATCGTATACGACTAGAAATACTTTGGAAAATATATGTTAGCCGTGGAACAAAAAGTATCTTGCTCTCTCCCGCTTACTAGTATCTACAAATATACTATTTTCGTTTTACTTTGTTTAGTTTAAATTGGATTGGGTATTTGATAAATTTTATTTACTCGCAGTTTAAAGCGAAATCTAATTTATTCTTTATTCTCCTCCGTCTGTCTATTAAGCAAGCGGTGCTTTTAGATAGACATAAATAAGGCTTATAAAAGATAGAATTTTAAATTTCAATAGTTAATTTAAATTTCAAAAAGAAAGTACCAGCAGAGACGTGTAATAAAATATACAAACGGGTAACACGAAATTTTATAAATAATAAGCTTTTTGCGCGGTCTTATAATTCAAAATGATAAGACCAGAAATGTATATAAAACATATGTAGCGGTTACATGACAGCAATTTCATCTTATTATTGTTCCATTTGAGACTTGTTTTGTTAACAGCCACTTTTACATAACATTAAAGTATTTTAAATGCTTCCGAAGTGACCAAACTGTTCTATTATTTTAGCGCCATATTTATTCACTTAATTCCAATTGCTTTTCAGCGTTCATTTTAAAAAAAAATCAAGAAACAACTTTTACGTGAAATTTTTCATAAAAATAACTTCCGTTGCTCATTAAAAATAAGTTTTTATTACATGGGATTTAGAATTCGAACTGGGGATATTTTTTAGTAGCAAATGTGTATGTATTTAAATTTTTTGTGAACGAAAACAGTATTTTTAGTTTTTAGTATTATATTTTTCGACCTACTTTATTCGTTTATCACAGCAAAATTTTATTCATACCCGAAATTCAACTTTAAATTAGATATTTTTGAGTTGATAAGTATAACATCGTACACCTAATATAAAGATGCTTATAATAGACATATTTCGTAAAATTTAAAGTCGAATATTAGCTTTATAATTGTGATGGGCTCGTAAATAACAAGCAGAATAATTGTATAACGTTGACATGCTTTATTAGAATCGTATAGTTTGTTGTATTAATGCTGTAAGCTCATTGCTAAAGCATAACTTGTTTTTATATGGAACTCTTAAAACACAATTATATAATTTTTATGCAGCAACTATGTTTTATAAAAATGTGCCTATTTCACGCTATTAGCTGCTGTGTTGATGCCAATAAGATGTTTATGCGACTAAACTTTGCAATTTTAACTCTCCCAAAATTAGTTACAGAAACATTCTTAACCACTGCTATAAAATATCTTATGTTACTTGGGATTATATCTACGTCTTATCAGGTTTTACAGTGCACCAGTTTCCACTGCCGTGCGGAAGTGTATTTTTAAATCATTTTTGCTGCTCTTTTAGATTCTATTTTTACAAAATTGTAAGAGTATTTTCGTATACCAAATTACATAGCATCCTTAAAACTGTTTGTATCTTGAATATTTTGAATACCCTATACTACAAACATCAAATAGGTGATTTATGGCGTAGAATTCATTACTAGCGCTTGATCAAGCATCGCAGTTAGACCCTGTATACGTTTTATTTTGAAAGCCGAAGGTCCTTTGTGTACTTTTGACGCAACCCGTATATTTTGCATATGTTTGTAAATCCCGTATAAAGTATAATATGTGCGCATGTTGAATTAAATTGGATGAGAGATTTAATTAATAATACATATATATTTTGTGTCGTTATCAGGAGTATAAAGAGGCTACAGCATGTGGCAACATTCAAAATGATACAATGCATATTTCACGTGTAGCGGTATATCTAAAATCTTTTCACATAATTTAGACGGCACTAAAATATTTTGTATGGGCGGTGTACGGCATTCGGTGCAGAGCCGCCGGATCTGGTCGGATCACGTTTGCCGGCCAGCCAGCGTGCGCTGCCATCCATTTTCGTTGTGTCGTGTTCTATCTCAGTGCCATCTCCAGACAACAGTCAGCATTACACCACAAAAACACCCCAATATGTAGCTTTTAAATTAATGATCCTGGCAATTGCTTCCTGCCTGTCTCGTTTCCTCTGGCGAACTAATATTCAGCGCACTGTGGCCGTTTGTATTTATTTTGAAATTTGCTTTCAAACGGAATGACCGTGCTGCGATAAAACGCCACTATTATGTCAACCGATTAGTGAGCTTTTTCATCGCCGTTTTCCGCCGAAAATGGCCCACTGTCGCAGCCAAACTTTTAAATTGTGACAGAAACACAAGATTTGCCTCTTATTTACATTCAAGTGTTCTCCTCGGGACAGGAGCTAAGAGAGACGTAAAATAACTGACACGAACGGAACAAATTCTCGCATCCGCAATATAAAAACCGCATTAAAATTATAAACATGCCCAGTGCACATTTTTTAAACAAATTACTCAGTACAGCGTATCTCAAGCTCGGTATTGTGGGCCTAGTGAGAGGATACAAAAAAAATTAAATAAAATTGTGTTCAATGGGATGATTTAAGCTCCATATCCAAAAGTACTATCCTTGGAATTTGATAGAAGTGACTAATGACGTCATCAATTTTCCTGTTTGAAACCTCTCTTTTTCTAATAAACTTGTATTAGAGAATTTTTTTCTGTATTACTCCCCGTTTAAAAACTATAAGCAGAATCGTCCTAATGAGTCTTAAAAGAAATACCACCTAGGGCCGGTTTTACAAGTAAAGAATAAGCAGAGAATAAGTCTATTCTCTAGATAAATTGAAAAACGTGATTTTACAATTGTCTGTTAATCTAGGAATAGCTTATACCTAGATTTATCCTAAGAATATCTTATTCCGCCGTCCAACGGCAGTTAGGGCGATTTAAACCGGGAATAGTGGTTCCTAACCCTAAAAACATCTGCCTAACATGTGTTTGCTAACTTTTATTTTTTGAAAGAAATTTAACCTATAGTTATTCTTATTAGTTGAAAATAGGCAGTGTTTCTGTTCTGTTCTGTACCAGACAAGAAAACCAAAGAAAATTAGAGAAAGGTACAAAGTTCTATACTATACAGGGTGTTTCATAATATATGCGCAGGACTTCGGGATGTGATAGCTCATCCAAAAACTTGAAAAAAAGTTTGTATTAACTTACCCTCTAAAATGCACAATTTTCGAGATACAGCGTGTTGAAATTGTAAATATAAATTCGTTTTTTGCGAATAACTCCGGAACCGTTTATCGTATAGAAAACAGCTTTTGTAAGCATTTACTAAAAAAATTTTTTTTTTCAAAGTCATAGTTGGTGAAGATATTGAAGGGGAAGTAGGTGTTTGTCTCCCCAACTTCTACACCACTGGAAAAAGTACGGTTTTGAGACGCCCATTTGAACCGCCAATATTTTCTACACAAAAAATGTACTCTTGGTCATAAGCTCTAAAGTTGACCGTTTTCGAGAAAAATCTACCTATCTTTTTATTATACTAAATGTATTATAATTTTATTTTTATTAAGTAAGCTTTAAATTTTAAAACAAACATTTAATTTAACTATGTACGATTTTTTTTTAAATTTTGCAACTATGAAGTTAACGTTTGGTTTTGCTACTTGTTTTAACGATTAAATAAATTTTGTTTAATTAGTAAAAAAAAATTATTTCAAAAAATTTACCATGTTTTTGAACATAAAAGTAGATTTTTCTCGAAAACGGTCAACTTTAGAGCTTATGACCAAGAGTCCATTTTTTGTGTAGAAAGTATTGGCGGTTCAAATGGGCGTGTTCAAAATCATACTTTTTCCAGTGGCGTAGAAGTTGGAGAGAAAAACACCCACTTCCCCTTCAAAATCTTCACCAATTATGACTGAAAATAAATTGCTCGCACAGAACATAGCTTATTATGAGTAGTAAATGCTTACAAAAGCTGTTTTCTGTACGATAAACGGTTCCGGAGATATTTGCAAAAAACGAAATTTTTTTTACAATTTCAACACACTGTATCTCGAAAATTGTGCATTTTAGAGGGTAAGTTAATACAAACTTTGTTTCAAATTTTTGGACAAGCTATCACATCCTGAAGTCCTGCGCATATATTATGGAACACCCTATATAACTTGAAATAATCATATCAATTAGTTTAACATCAGTTTTAACAAACATCAAGGCCTTTGTTGGTAGTGGAGAGACATTTTCAGAGCCTTCTTTCTCCTAACGTGGGAGTTCGACTATTTTTCTGAGTCGTTATTTCGCTTCGAGATAATTGGTCAACGATAGCATACTTTGCGGCATCGGCAAGTCCCCGATAAGAGGAATTACTAAACATAAAAGCTGTCTCTTTTACTGAATCCTCTATTGGGAACCCCAGTACCTTTTAGATACATTGTGAGTCGTAAAATATGTCTCGCTGTTAACAAAGCGAAGAAAACATATTAATGCCTACGTGTTGCGCAATTACACAAAAAGCACTTTACTTTCGATAAAAACCAGTAAAAATTTCCTAACGCATGTTTATTTCGTTGAATGTTACGTTTGAAATCATTTTAGTTTTATTCCGGCGGAAAAATCTGGGCAGCAGTTAATGAGAAGAGCACAATATTGCCGTTAAATTAACTTGAGAGAAAGTAGTCATCTTGAACGAACAAAGACTTATAATTAAAACATCTAACAGTGTGGTTTCTTTGATAAAATCACCTAGGAGGAGCTCGTGCTAGCTAGAGGCCTGCAGTAATTTATTAGATGTGGTAAATTTGAGTGCTTCTGCTATCGACAATACAATAGAAAAAATGACGCAGCTGTGTTATCGGCAGCCTTTGAGGTGGGTTACCATCACTGTACTCTAGTTGCTACTTTAGATAATACGTCCAAACACGTTTCCTACATTGTAGGAACTTATCTTGCATTTGGACAACCTATGATCATTACGTTAAAAAATGTAAGTAAAAAAAGGAAGTCAGAGGTATCAAATTTGTAGGTTGAAAACCGTGATTTTTTCAACATTTTCAATAATAACTAAAACTCAAAGATCTATTTCATTTATTTCGATAGTGCCATGAAAAACAGACCATCCTGTAAACAACAAAGAATTTTCAGCGGTTGATGTGTCATAGAGTTTGTTTGATGAAACGGATTTTATGAACTTTGAATAACACACACATTTTATGTTATGCTACAAATATTACAACAGGTGCCAATAACAACAATATCGGCCACGTCAATATAATTTATCCAGTTTTATTATGCTCTGACATTTCGCGTAGTAAATTATGCACAATATATAAAATTGATGGACCATAACGATCAATAGAATCAGATTTAGTTTTCTCTCAACTTGTAAAAGTTTTGCTTGGGTAAATCGTGTGGGAGCGTTAAAATGTTGTATCCTACAAAACATATATCGAGACTGCATGTTCAGAATTAAAAGTTCTTTCGGTATACCTATGTGCATATCTTTTATACGGATGAGTTTGCTAAGAGTAAAATATTCCGCTAAATATTAATATCTGAGTAATGAAATTAGAGTCCCTTTCATAGACTGAGAGCCGAGCTCAAGGGAGGTGTAGAATTACGGGCAATTTGATCTGGTTACCCTGGTGTTAATAATGCTTTGCTTCAATAAGGAAATTAGTTTTGTTAGTAAGTACGAGAAAAGGAAATAGTTCTAAATGGAAATGGAAATTGTACAGGATGACGGCTAAAAACGCAAATGAAAAAGCTATTTATTAAGGACACCAAATGACACAAAGAAAGTTGTAATAATTAAGTCCTATTGTACCTTTTATAGCTTAAATTATGAAACAAGATCAAGTAATTTTAGGAAACGATTCAATATTTTGGACAATGTTTACATAAACCCAAGTGCTCCATTTCAAATTATTCTACTTACTGCACAGAATGTCAAAGGTCTTGAACCTCCCCCATTCTTGTTAAAGAAATCTTTTTGTCAAAAAACCAAATACATTTATAAAAGGATATTGTTGAGTAGTAAAGTATACTGAATCTTTTTTTTTGTGAAAAGAATATGTTCGATAAACTGAGTACTTAGAAAATTTAAAACTAGCAAAGGTGTGACATTTTTGACAAAATTTATTAAATCAAAAAGAAGTAACAAAGCAAGTTCTCTATTTGACTGATAGTCGAAATATATAAAATAGTCTCCATGTCAGGAGAGTTGGCTGGCCCATCTAATCTATTGATATTTCCTGCTTCGAGTGTCTCTTGAACCCTACTTGCGCGATGTGGTCGAGCGTTGTCGTAGATAATGGGCGTAATAACTTGTTCGATATAAATTTGACTGGTCATATTCTGTGGTATGCGAATTAATGGGGTGCGGCGGTTGAACATTATTCCACCCCAAAACATTATGGTATTCCCTCCATACGAAGCAACTTCACAGGAAAAATGAAGTCGCTGTTGACGACCTGGTTCTCTCCCGACTCTTTGTCGATTGGCATCAGTAACCAACTCAATTCTGGTTTCGTCTGTAAATAAGACCCACCGCCACTGGCGTAAAAGCCAACCCCTATGCTCTCGCGCCCAGTGGAGACGGGCAGCACGATGCCTTGGAAGTAGAGTGGGGACCCGTAATGGTCTTTTAGCACGTAAATTTGCGTTATGGAGTTGTCTTCGAATAGTAGGTGTCGATATAACACGGCAAACATATACCTTGGAAGTGGGCCCTGAGAGCTGAAGCTAAAGATGTGCGGTGTCTACGGGCATATTACACCAAATACCGATCCTCCCTTTCATTAGATACTCGAGGACGTCCATTACGTGGTCTATTTTCCACTGTTTCAAATTATTCATATCTGTGTACTATTCGGACAACAGATGATCTAGGAATGCCCAACATGTTCAATATCAGATGATTAGAATGTCCTGTATCATGTAAAGCAGTCATTCTTGCTCGGGTAAACGCAGAAATTTCACGTCCTGGCATTATAATGTACAAAAATTCAAAGGAACACCTGACTGAATACACTGCCAAACTGACCAGATTTGTAAAAACATTGGTAATATATGGTAAAGGTTCATGGTCTGCAATTTATTATTGTCTTTTTTGTTCTCTAAGTACATGTGCTTTTTTACCTCGTTAAGAAAAATCACTAGGTTTAATCGAATCATTTTATATACAGGGTGTTCAAGATTTTTGACGTTGTGAGTAGTTTTTAAAATATGTATTTAAAAAAATCACACTAAAGAATATGAGATCTTATTTTTGGTTGAACTATCCTTACATTTAACTGTTAATTGTAAAAAATAACTCACAAATGGCTTGTTTATCCAACAAACATTCACCCGTTAAAAATCAAACGCCTTTTTTAAACCAGTTGCAGTATAATAAAAAATCTAATACGATTACACAATTAGATAATTTTACGTTAACACAAATCCAACTGCACTTCAAGATACCTTGATATGTAACCTCTGACGTACATTCTTTTGTTAAATTGAATTTAAATGATGTCATTAAAATTACATTGTAAATTTCACGAACTTTATACATGAAGAGGAATTTATATTAAAAGATTGTTTTCCTTTAAAATACCCGTACAAATAATACTATACTGGTAGTGCTGAAAAATGCGATTATACATCAACAATGCTATATAGCTGTTTTATTAATATATCGCTATTATTACTGTATACATTTCAGTTATTACAAAATATTATACGGGGAAAACTATACTAGTATCAATATTAATATACTTATTCCTCCTAAAAACTGAAAGTGCATTGCTTGGGTAATAATATCTGAATAAACCTGCACACAAAGGTTTTAAATTTGACTCTTCGCTTTTACCAAGTACCAAACCATGTTTATGTAGTTCTAGGTAACAAAGACTTAGATTTTATTGGTTAAATCATTTAAATAATTCATTCGTTACTAATAAAAAAAGTATAGAAATATTTGCTATAGAAAGGTTTGGTTTATATCAAATATACTTTATTACTGAATTAATGTTATACTTGAGTGAAATTTATTTTTTACTTCGCTTTTGCCTTAGCATACACGTAGATATTCCTTATGTAGAAGCCAATTAAAATGTATTTTTAAGATCGATTGAACGTAACTTCATTGAGGTGTATATTTCTTAATCCTATTGACTTTTAATTGCTTCAAATGGAAATGGCTGAATTTTAATCTAAATGTTAGTTTTAGAGACGTAATATTCCAATCATTTTAACTCCCGAATGAAATTAGCAAAGGGATTTTAGCGTAGAAAACGAAAAGAAATGATAGATTTTCCCTCAACTTTCGATAACAGGAAATTATTAGTTATTCGTTATCTGTACAACTTTTTTCATAAGCGTCTTTCACTGCTTGAGAACAAACTTTACCAGCTGATTTAGTGTTACGTTGAGACATATCACGATTTATATTAATACGTTTAAAATGACGGTAAATGGAACTGACTTGATGAAGTCACTGGAGCTAGTTTATCATTTGTACTGAAGTGGCTTCCATTGGATTTATATATCTTACTGTTTGTCTAAATTTATGGGATATATATGGCTGGTTTACTCGCAGATGTTGCTTACTTCGTTTATAAATATCTTAGAAATAGTTGACATCTCCAGAACTCGAATTGTCTGAATCTAAGCGTATGCGCTTATCGACCTTTTCGTTTTCTCCGCTGCAAGCAGAGATTGTAAATAGAAGTAATAATTTATTAATATTCTGTATAGTTAAGGAAGAACTGACCACGGCAGGATTTGAATGCCCGTTTAGCGGTACGTCCACAGATTCTTCCGACACGTTTATGTATATCATCTGTACAAAATAGTGTACGAGGCAATGTGGCGGTCCGCCGTAGCCGCCGCCGTTAGCCGCATGAATATGCATGCGCTGGCCACACACATGCTGGTGATGTATCACCTACAAGCTCGCGTCACTTCCTGCCCACTATAATCAATTACTTGCGTAGATGAACATGTAACTTCGGCAACATTTATGAAAATCTGCCATAAACAGAACCGTCAAACGCAGCAGTTGGCGACATGCAATGCTATGTGGACAGAGGTAAACGCTATTGATGCACCTACTTGCTAGACAAAGACGTTAAGTCTCCGGTTGAGCCTTGAAAATATATCGCAATTGCCATACGACACTTAAAAACTCACACCGTTGCCTGTGACATGTCTATATCTTCATACAATGCTAAAACTTTAAAATTCAAGCATGTTTTAGTCGAAACTATATCACTTCCAAATATTAAGTTTATGCAGAAATAGTTGCCTCAAAATCAAGCATATATTTATTTGTATAACCACATAATTATTCGTGTATAATTTGTATGTGAAACAGATGTTTGAACGGCAATAATCAAGCTTGTATTGCTAGAAATAAGTATCTCAAAGTCAAGCATTTATTTAGATACATTTGTATTAAACAGTATACTTACTCTTGTATTATTTGTATGTGACGTAGATGTATGTTAGAACTCTAAGAATTAAGTTTGTTTTGTTAGAAACTTTATAAATTACAAAATTCAAGTCTATGCAGAAACAAACATCTCAAAATCAAGCCGTATATTTATCAAAGTACATTTGTATGACTTTGCATACAACTATTTATATTAATTTGTATGTGAAATAAATAACTATACAATATTAGAAATTTAAGAATAAAGGCTGCTTGTAAATTATACTATTTCTAAAAATCAAGCCTGTGCACAAGCAAATATCTCAAAATCAAGCATTTATTTAGATGTATTTTGTATCAAACAGTATACTTACTCTTGTATTATTTGTATGTGACGTAGATGTTATGTTAGAACTCCAAGAATTAAGTTTGTTTTTCAAGTCTATGCAGAAACAAACATCTCAAAATCAAGCCGTATATTTATCAAAGTACATTTGTATGACTTTGCATACAACTATTTATATTAATTTGTATGTGAAATAAATAACTATACAATATTAGAAATTTAAGAATAAAGGCTGCTTGTAAATTATACTATTTCTAAAAATCAAGCCTGTGCACAAGCAAATATCTCAAAATCAAGCATTTATTTAGATGTATTTTGTATCAAACAGTATACTTACTCTTGTATTATTTGTATGTGACGTAGATGTTATGTTAGAACTCCAAGAATTAAGTTTGTTTTTCAAGTCTATGCAGAAACAAACATCTCAAAATCAAGCGTATATTTATCAAAGTACATTTGTATGACTTTGCATACAGCTATTTATATTAATTTGTATGTGAAATAATACAATATTGGAAATTTAAGAATGAAGGTTGCTTGTAAATTATAATATTTCTAAAACTTCAGCCTGTGCACAAGCAGATATCTCAAAATCAAGTCTTTATTTAGATGTATTTTGTATCAAACAGTATACTTACTCTTGTATTATTTGTATGTAAAATAGATGGTGTGTTAGAACTCTAAGAATTAAGCTTGTTTTGTTAGAAACTTTATAAATTACAAAAATCAAGTCTACGCAGAAACAAGCATCTCAAAATCAAGCGTATATTTATCTGAGTACATTTGTATGAATTCGCATACAGTTATTTGCATTAATTTGTATATGAAATAGACAACTTTATACAACATTTGAAGTTTAAGAATAAAGGTTGCTTTGTTAGAAATTATACTATTTCTAAAAATCAAGCCTGTACAGAACCAGATATCTCAAAATCAAGCATTTATTTAGATACATGTATTAAACCGTATACTTACTCTTGTATTATTTGTATGTGAAATATATGTTGTGTTAGAATCAAGCTTGTTCTGCTAGAAACTTTATCATTTACAAAAATCAAGTCTGCAGACAGTATCTCAAAATGAAGCGCATATTTATCTAAGTACGTTTGTATGAATTTACAATATTATTCGTATTAATTTGTATATGAAACTTTATACAATATTGCAAGTTTAAGAAAAAAGGTTGCTCTGTTAGAAATTATACTATTTCCAAAAATCAAGGTTATGTAGAAACAAGTATATCACATTTATATGAGTACATTTGTATGAATCCTCCAAACAGCTTTTTGTATTAATTTATATATGAAATAGATAAAATTTATACAGTGTTGAGGCTACAACAAACAAAGAAATTATATATTTCATAAAAATCGAGCTTAATTAAGCATACATTTCATCTGTATACATTTGTATTATATTACATTAATAAGTATATGCTTGTACCAATTTGTAATAAATGTCAAGCTTGCCCTGTCTTTGCAGAAAACCCAATTTTATGAAAATAGCCTTAATCATATTTCATGATAACTGTCTTTACTATTTTACCTAGATTTTATAGCTGTGATATATCATTTTACTACAATTTAAATTTTACAAGGTGTATAAGGAATTGCACCAAAGATATCTCTCTTGAATGTACATTATTTTTATATAAATGTCTATATCTGACTCCAAGACTATTTTTTAAAATATAAACTCGACTCTAACGCAATATAAAGTACCTTAGCCGGTAAAGCTTCTTATGCTACGTCTAGAATAAGTAAACAATATACAGACGAAATAGATATCTAAATCTACGTACTATGTCCCATCCTGCAGTCCTTAAACTCGAAAAAAGTACGAAATGCGGATTCCCATGGCCTCGATGCAAGTTTCATGCTATGTAACGTGATCAAGAGCACTAAATGAACACTGGGAGCAGAATTTCAAATTAACTAATGAATAAATAAGGCCAATTTGGCTCAATACTCTTGCAATAATAACGGTTACAGACTAAGTTAAATTCAAGCATAAATTGTTACAAGGGCACAAGCTGTTGAAGAAAATCTAGGATAAAGGATCCGATCAATAACATTTATTCACGAAAAGATTCGGTTGCTGAAATATGTGTATGAAAGAAAACATAATAATAAGAAACACTTATATAAAACTCATTGTTGCAAGTAAGCAGGAAACGAAGGGAATTTAAACGTATTTTTTACCCAAGCAAGGCAAAGAAAAACACCGCAGGATTTCTAATAAACTGTAATATGCGTGAAGACGAAATAAATAATTTAAAAAACCGTATTTTTCCGAATATCTCGAAACTATTTAAAATACTCAACACTAACCTTTGGTGTACAGTAAGACAGTAGAAGATGTTCACATTTTATTAACTGTAACTGTGTTACAGTATCTTAATTGTTACTCGAAATATCTCACCAAAAAATATTAATTTCACGCACGTCACTGATAGGATATTTGGTGTTTTTAAATTCAATTGTAATGTATATAATAATAATACCCAAACAAAGCAAAGAAAATACCGCAAGATTTCTAATAAACTGTAACTGTGTTACAGTATTTAAATTATTACTCGAAATACCTCACCAAAAAATATTAAATTCGCGCACGCCACTGACAGGATATTTGGTGTTTTTAAATTCAATTGTAATTTATATAATAATAATACCCAAACAAAGCAAAGAAAATACCGCAAGATTTCTAATAAACTGTAACTGTGTTACAGTATCTTAATTATTACTCGAAATATCCACCAAAAATATTAAATTCGCGCACGCCACTGACAGGATATTTGGTATTTTTAAATTCAATTGTAATGTATATAATAATAATACCCAAACAAAGCAAAGAAAATACCGCAAGATTTCTAATAAACTGTAACTGTGTTACAGTATTTTAATTATTACTCGAAATACCTCACCAAAAAATATTAAATTCGCGCACGCCACTGACAGGATATTTGGTGTTTTTTAATTCAATTGTAATGTATATAATAGTAATACCCAAACAAAGCAAAGAAAATATCGCAAGATTTCTAATAAACTGTAACTGTGTTACAGTATCTTAATTGTTACTCGAAATATCTCACCAAAAAATATTAATTTCACGCACGTCACTGACAGGATATTTGGTGTTTTTTAATTCAATTGTAATGTATATAATAATAATAGCCAAACAAAGCAAAGAAAATACCGCAAGATTTCTAATAAACTGTAACTGTGTTACAGTATCTTAATTATTACTCGAAATATCTCACCAAAAAATATTAATTTCACGCACGTCACTGACAGGATATTTGGTGTTTTTAAATTCAATTGTAATATAGCTTAAGGGCTACTTATGTTCGGAGTTGTGAATATATTTCAATAAGGTGAGGGAAAAGCGTGAGATATTTAATATTAATAACACTAAATGAATAAGATTCCTCATTTCGAGACCTGAGAGGCCTCGAATATTTAGGAAATAATGTCGCCTTCCTAAACAAAGCCAATTTAAGCAAGCAGCAGCAGTGGCAATTCGCTTGTGAAACTTTTAACAGTCATTACTCACAGCAATTTTATAATTCGTAAAATGTTGTTTTGCTCACAATAAGGGGAAAGGATCTCCAGCCGAAATATACTTATAAAATGGGGCTAGCCGCTACCCGGTCGCGGGTGTTCGATAGGGCACGACCAGGCTGCCAAACTGTACTTTTATTGGGCTATTAATAAATTATAGCAACAGGCGAGCAAGCCCAGGATGCCTATTGTTCATGCATTAACTCAAGTAGCATCTTGGCTTGACATAATAATGAGATTCAGGCTGATATGGCAATAGGATTTAGCTAAATAGAGGTGATCAATCACCGTACGCCGTGTCACTGCATTCACTGTGGGTGCGGGTGTTGGTGCGGTGCTGGATATCTCGCTGTGAAGCGGGACCGGCACCTGAGTCTCATTGGGTACGGAGCTTCGAGCTGGATGTAGATAGATATACACACGTCTAAGCTAAGAACACCTTACGCGGGAGGAGCTGTTTAACATTTTCTCTTTTCCGCTTTGTTTTATTAAAATATATGTGCTACTACATTCATAAAGGAAAATGCATTCATTTTTAGCGATACACACCACATGGACACACACTGCACATCAAATAAACAAAAATAGAAACGTTTTTATATAAAACTTTCAAAAGAACGTTAAGGCTTCTTTACATGAGCGTTTACATCACATGTACTGCTTATACCTTACGTTTATGTTATCTGGATACTACACACCTAATCTAAGACCACGTTACGCAAGAAGAACGGTGTAGCATTTTCTCTTTTCAGCGTTCTCTCTTATATCGTATGCTCTACTATATTCATAGAGAAAAATGTGTATATTCTGAGCGATACACGAACACTGTCGCAAAAGTCAACAAAAGAAGAAATGTGACAACTGTTTTTGGATAATATTTTGAAAATAACGTTAAGACTTCTTTACATGAGCGTTTACATCACGTGTAACGCTTATACCTTACGTTTATATTCTCTGTATACAACACAACTGACCTAAGAGCATGTTACGCAGGATGAACTGTGAAACATTTTCTTTTTTAAGCGTTCTCTTATGCTACTACATCCATAAAGAAAAATGCATACAATATGAGCGGTACACAACCACAGTGGACAGATACTGTCGTACGAGATGTCAAATCAACAAAAAAAGAAACGCAAAAAATGTTTTGGGCAGTATTTTGAAGTTAAGGCTTCTTTACATGAGCGCTTACGTCAAATGCACTGCTTGTAAATTACATTCATGTTCTCTGTATACTACACATCTGATCTAAGAGCACGTTGCGTAAGAAGAACTTTATAGCATTTTCTCTTTTCAGCGTTCTCTTAATTAAAAGTATGCTCTACTATATTCATGTGTGAGAAAAATGTGAATATTCTGAGCGATACACGACCACAGTGAACGCATACTGTTGCACAAAACGTCAAATCAACAAAAGAAGAAATGCGACGACTGTTTTTGGATAATATTTTGAAAATAAGGTTAAGGCTTCTTTACATGAGCGTGTACATCACGTGTACCGCTTGTACCTTACGTTTATGTTCTGTGTATACTACACAACTGACCTAAGAGCATGTTACGCAGGATGATCTATGAAACATTTCTCTACCAAAATGGTTGTAAAAGATGTTAAATCAACAAAATAAGACATCTACGATGATTTTTATTAATCTATCGAAAAAAATATTTTGTATAACATTACTGACCTAAATTTCCTGTACATAAGTGCTATAATTTGAAATATTTGATTTGCTAAGGGGTGAAATTTTATTATACAGGGTGATACAACTGTAGTTTCTAGATTAATGACACTAAGTGCATATATGCATCTACCTTTACCACTGGTTCTCAAAAGTGCTTGATTTTAACATATTTTACGACCCATGATAACTATACAAAAAAGTCCATACCTTTAATTATGAAAACTACAACACCCTGTACCTTTCTTATAAAGCCCCAAAATAAAATATTTCATATAACAAACTGGCACTATATTTTAACAAAATCTGTTTTGTTGACCCTAAAAATTTGTTAATTTAAAAACGAATCGTCTATGTGGATGCATCTTTATATCCATTTGGTTTTTAGCAGATCCCTTCTTAGGGTAGTATTTACTGAGAGCTACGTTTTAACAATATTAAAATGAAATTTAAAGCCCATGGCCGTCACTATTCATTTACCGTTTTATCTCTCCGTGCCTGTATTTATTTATGTCATTAATCTTATAGGCTCTATATTTTAATTTGGGTCATTCTGGATTATACCTATCTATATAACAAGCCGGAAAACCTACTCCTCAAAAAATCGTCTATCAAATTAGTGTCATACTGGTTCAAAATATTTATATACCTATATATAATCAAAAACCTTATTTTACCCGAAGGTGTTAAGAATATTTATATAATTATTCATAATTACTTGAAATCAAGAAGGGCTTTAAAAATTGCATAAATACAGGGAGTTTCTAAAATAGGGCACCACACTTTTCGAAGTTTGGAACTGTTGCCAATATCGATTTAAACAGTTACATTTGTCCCTTCTAAGGGCATATGTTTTAGAAACACCCTGTACAAACAAACACAAACTTAAAACAAGGTTATCATACGAATATCCTAAACGAATATTTTTGACGCTTCATATAAGGGCTCTTTGAAAATGGAATTCTGCGTACGCTTGTTCGAGGACAGCCTAAAATATCGGTACTATTGTGGGAATGTAACAAAAGCACCAGCGATTTGTGTTGAACTGTCAATAAGTAACGGAATATCTGCCCTTATACACAGATTTAAATTTTGGGAAGATAAAGGCCTAGCGCGGGACCATACTGCTTCAATAGCGTTCGACTACGTAATACTTGTCAATAGTAGCACGCCAAGTGACAACGTTTAAAGTCACAGACAGATAATTTAGCAGTGAACGGAGAAAATAATAGCACGCGCCAAGAAAAACTTACTATCTTTTAAATTACAATGTTACACTGATAAAAATGATTACACATTATTTACTGATAACAATTTGTTTGTAAGATTACATAACTTTAGAGTAATTTGTAACCAGTGTAAAGTTACATAAAAATTTTGTAAATAAAATAAATTCACTGTTACACAGGATAAACTGTTTTTCTATTCCAAATGACATACACCGTGGCACAAAAAAGATGAAGCGATTTAAAAAGATCCTAATGGTTGCTTGTGGCGCCCTCTTGGAGATACAGCTAATTATGCACAAAATTTGAATTTCCCGTCCCAAGAAACGTCCTCGGCATACAAAATTTTAGTTGAAAGTACCGGCTCCTCCGCCATTTTCTTCGATAACTCAATTTTTAGTACCTACTGTTCACTCATATTATCTTAATAACTTCAATAACGATATTGCAAATTTCGATTTAAAAACAATTTAATTATTTATTAGTTAATTAACGCCAGTAACAAATAACAATTTTTTTCCATGTGTGACTGGCCACATTTTGGAATTGTTTTCATGCGTGTAATTAAATTATTCAACACTTTGGTTATAAAAATATTGGCCGCATTTTACATTAGTCCAATGTTGCGGATTAATGAATTGTTTAAAATTAGGTATGTCATTCGCATTTGTTTCAATCAAATGATTTAATCCCCTATTAAAAAATAAATTTAATTCAGTTAAACTACAGTTAATATGTGTAAGTATACATTGGCGTTTGTTAAAACTTTTAACAGATAAACTAAAGCTACAATTCTATAGTTAATAGTGATTAAAATCTATACATTTTTTCTCATTTATACAGGGTGTCCGGGAAAATGTGGGAAATCTCTTGGGTGCTCTTCCAGGCTATTTACAGGAGTACCATACACTAATGTCTTCAAATATCCCCAAATAAAGAAATCTAGAGGGTTCAGATCAGGCGATCTTGGAGGCCATAAAACAGGTCCGGCTCTTCCTACCCATCTATGTGGAAAAGTCAGCCATAGCGAAAGAAAACTTGTGCACTGAGAACAACTGTCAAATACGTACTGTTTATTTCACTAAACATCAACCAACAATTATAAGAAAATACACAACGTTTTTGCAAAATAAAAAAGGGGCTAAAAAACATAAAACATTCCATATTTCCGCAACCGTTACTTTGCAGACCCATGTTTATTGAGACTTTTCTGCTTATTTTGATTCATACTATTACCTCCTTAAATATTTTACACTCTTTCTTAACACCCTGTATACAAAACATTGCTTGTGTACTTTTTTTTAATATATGGTACTTTACTTCTTGTAGTTTCCCCTACATATATTTTATTAATTTGTTTTTTGTGGGGAAAAGATTTGGATTTTAAATATTAATTGAAAAAGAAATCCTGCATGAGGAAAAATTGATTTTTTGCTTACGCCACCGAGCCAATCTAAATTTAGAATATCAGGAATTCGAGTATTCACTCTTAGGTATGTATATAATTCCTGGTACATAAACTTTTCAGAAATATTACTTTACAATGAAGATATAAATATATAACTTCATGAAACATCGCGATGGTCTCTTTTCAGCTTGCAGTTTTAAAGACATACCCTTTTTAATGAATTTTCTTCCTTTTAAAGTTGCATTCGTTGTGATGATGTTCAACTAGTGAAATCGTGTTTACAGCAGTTCATTTTTAATAATGTGTATAAATGCTTCCAATTTAGTAAATGGGCATTTTATATTTACAAATTATTCTTTACAACCGTGTTCTAAATTAATTCACCCGCAGATATGAGTGATGTGCTAATGGTAAATATAACTCGATTCTTTATAGAATGATCTATGCGATTTTGATACAAATGGCGTGTATGGTGTAAAGTTGTACACACAAAACTATTGTTTGTGTAAATGTGGCCATTACTGCTATATCACTACATCTATCCATAACAATGATAAGATATTTTTTAATAAAAACCGACTCATATTTCCCTAATGATTGTACATTGATACAGACATTGTTATATTTGCATTATCGCTGCAATAAAGTTATATATGATTTTATTTGAACTTTTTTTTGTAAATTTATTAACACATTATTTTCCTTAATACCCCAATAGATACTTTAATTATATGACAAATTTATTTTGGTGTAAATACGCTACATATCTGATTATTTACTACAAATATATTTTTGTTTCGATTACTATATACTTATTTGATTTAAACAAAATTTAGTACATGCAAGTAAATACTTTTATCTTTTAGAAAAAAGTGAAACAAAACATTATCATTACTGAAATCTTACGGATATATATATATTTCTATTTTTAATAAAAACAAACTCAAATCTTTGTATTGATTGTCATTGATAATGATATTGTTATATTTGCAATATCGCTGCAATACAACTAAATAAATATCGTTTAAGGCAAATGCTGATATTTTATTTGTATAATTTTTTGGAAATTTTTGAACACACATCTGGTAGATACTTTAATTATATGACAAATTTATTTGGATGGAATAAATGACGTAAACGTGCTAGATATCTACTTATTTACTACATATATAATTTTGTTTCGATTACTATATACTTATTTGATTTAAACAAAATTTAGTACATGCAAAGGAATACTTTTATCAGTGAAAAGTGAAAGAAAACAATATAATTACCGACATTCGTACATAAAACAATTAAACAGAATTATAAATGTTCGAAACTATTTGGCACTATTTCTCTCTTCAGTTCAGTGCAGATCTATCGATTCATCAAAAAATATATGGACGAATTAGTAAAAAAAAAAAAGGAAAAATTTAACCAATTAATACATCGTAAATCTACTTCTAAACCAAACGACTACGGACTCGATAAGGGTTCACTGATTCCCACATAAATGGTTTGGTGAATGATAATAAAAAAACTGCTGTTCTATATTTTCTGCAATATCGTAAGTCTGCTGCAGATACCTGCGATAAATAGTAGCCGCACCTTTCCCTCAAGTCGCCTCCCAGCTTATACAGGGCCCGCAAGTTCCCCGCGCCCACATTTCCACAAAAAGTATATATAGGGTGCTTCAAAATTACCTATAAAGACTTTAAGGGTGTATTTTTGGCGTCAAAATAAGACTTCTTTCCTCAATAACGACCCACGTTTTTTTTAACGTGGGCAAAACGGATAGTTGTATAAAAAAATGCAAAAGACAAATATTTTAGATTTTTGCGTGTATGATCCGCTAAAATTTTAGCTATCAAAGGTGTAGAATTCTTCAATCATCCCTAACAGGGAAGTTTTTGAGGCAAAAAATGAACAAAGCGCTTAAAGAAATAGGAGCTTGCAAATTTTTGGGAAATTTGATGCATAACTGTGGTCTTATTTTGACCTCAAAAATCTCAATAGCGAATTTTAAAACACCTTGTTTATACAGGGTTAACTTTGACTAAATACAAAAATTTTAACCACGTGCTCAGGAAGGCCTAAAAGACAATAAAACAATTATTCCAGAATTTTAGATCGATATTTAAAAAATGGGGCAAAACCCTCTTTTCCTACGGAAAGTCGACGCTTATGATAATATCGACTGAGATGGCTTAGATTCATAGAAAAGCTTACATCTGTCAACAATATCTACTACCATGCGGTCGTTGTTTTGCAGCATTTCTAAATGCAGAAACGACAAAAATTAACATTCTTATTAGTAATAATACCTGATAGATAGGTGGGTAACAGTTAATCCAGTTAGCTCCACTATTTTGCATTCGTTTTACAACATTTTCATTCATTATAACCACTCACTACCGATAAAACACACTTCCCGTAGGTACAGCTAGATAAAATGCCTATTTATTATAACAAAATCGAACGAAAGGAATAGATAATAGAAAACTTTTAATGTATCCGCAGCAGTCTTGTCCCATAACCTGGAAAACCAAACCGGCGGATTATATAGTGGGAAAGTATCTGCACCCAACACAAATTTCTTTATTTAATAACTATGAAACGCTTAAAAATTAAAAGGGCACTAGAAACTGAAGAACACAAAACTACATACAACGTAAACACAAGAATAAAATTATAACATGACTGGAAATTTTATCCCCTCTTAAAATATTTGTACTTTTCAGTTAACTCTGTATATGTGTATATTAGAAAGTGATTTTACTCGTATAAAATTTTTTCAAAAAAAAAACCCATTTTCGCCTGTAATTCTTTCAGATTTCAGTGATGCATAATTAAAGTAGCAACAAATACATCCTGCATTGTTAAAATTATCCTTTTCTCCACAATTTTTGTATGCTGATTGCAATAAAATGTTTAAACTACCATCTCCGTACCACGGTAAGGACCCTAAACAATTAAATTCTGCATAAATCGTGAGTTTTAAGTCTCGGTGATTATGGAATGTGCATATGGAATTTCCAGTTGGACGAATCAAGAATGTTGAAAACGCTTAATTCAACAATGCTTTATATGTTGGTCCTCTGTGAGATTGCATTTTTGTGGTGCGGTCTAGAAAGCCTCGTCAGTGTCCGAGTGGAGGACTTCTAATTACTAATTCGTTTTATCTTCATTATTCGTTTTTTTTTTTCGGGAGATTTTTTATTCGCATATCAATTACAAAGACGAAATATTCCCCGACAGGATAAAACAGCATTTTGCTCTCTGAAATATGTTAAATGTCCTTTTTCCGCACTTTCCTACAATAATAAAATTAAATAAATTGCCCGATTTCCAACTTGTAATTTGTAATAGTGTGAGAAGTAGTTACAGCACTTAGTAAAATTACTCGTAATTAAAGAAAATATAATATTTTTTGTGCATATTCGGAAAAAATCTAATTTATATTGATATATTAATATACTCAAAATGATCATACTTAATTCAATACTTTCTTTCTTATAACAACACGAAATTTAAGATTTACTTAAAGAAAATTTTGTTAAAATATGAATAATCTATTACTAAATATAAGAGATGTTATTCTTTCAAATGATTTAAGTTCGAATAAACGAAACATAATTTTACATTGAGAATAACAATTATTTATACAAAGGGAACTTCGTCTGATAATGAGTTTTCTTGATTTCAAGTAATTTTTATTCTTAAAAGAAGAATATACGTTCTTATTATACAGGAATAAGTCAATCTTCCAATAAAATTACTGCACTTGAACAGTGAAACTAAATTAGTGTTGGAAGGGTAAAGAATGAAAAATACAACTTTTCAAAAAAAGTAAACGACATTATGCCAACCATATACCAAATTCTTTTAAGATTCAGTTCAGGGTCCCAAAAAAAAATATATATAAGCCAAAATCTCCACCATTATATAAGGCTTGGAATTTTTATTTTCTTAAAAAAAAATATATTGAATCCTATAGTCTTTACTTGATATTATTTATGTTAACACTTTTTCTAGTATATTCACTTGTTACACTATCTTTCACTTGATTATTTAGCGTAAATAACCACTTTTCTTTTTAAACTGTAGCACACTTTAATTTACTTCTTTTTATTATCATTTTCAGCACTGCTATTTAAAAATGCATTATTTTAAATGGGTTTCTACAAATCCAACACAGTTTCAATAAAACTTGAACTAAGCAGACATTATTCTAGGAGGATAAAATAAATAACAGAAACCGATCGGTTTCATGTATATAAGATTTCAAATTCCCCTATAATTTCACTTTATATCACGGACGAAAAATTTTAGGACTTTATGGTATCTCGCTTCCAAATACCAATAAAATTCTTAGCTCTCCGATGTCTAGTGATATATTTTCGATAAGTATGTAAAAATCTCGGCGCTTTCCAACGCAGTTCATAAGACATACCACAACAGTTTTTATTTTTAATACACTTGAAACTGATATCCGAACATTCCCAACAGCTTTTTTGCTAAACAAATTTAGGCTTAAATCATTAAAAGTTTTCTTGTCCGCTCAATCTAGTTTTTTAGTGGAATAACTGAAAAATAACAGCAAAATTTAAAAACAGAAAAAAATGATTATGATGAAAAAATTGTATTTAATGAGTTTATTTGGTATTAGGACGTTATAAAACGTTCCGATTTAATTTGGGAAGAATTTGCTTTATTACAACATAAATGAGTTGATAAAAAATGAAATCAAACCTCAAAGATATAACATTTAATCCGTTTAGCGATTCTCGTCGAAAAACAAAATTCTCTGTGGATCTTTCTTCCTCCGTTCACTGTTTTTTAAACAGTTTTAAATGCCTCAAATACGCGAAATGCCTTAAGCGCTATTAACGTTAATTAGCTTTCATTTTCTTGCCAAATAATTCCCGATATGACAATTAATTATGAAAATGTGAATGTCTGAGGGGGATATTTAATTTTTAAAATAAACTTGGCGCATGTTTCGAATAAATTTGCCATTATATTCTGTGTCGGGCCGTAATAAAATTAATGAATGAAATGTTTTTGTTTGAAAGTATTTAAAAACTTTGGAAAGTAAGGCGTTGCGTGTGCTAAAGCAATTTGAAATACACGCTTCTTTCCGCGGAGAGGGGCATGCAGAATATTAAGGGAATGAGTGAGGATAGCGCCTTACCTAAGAACACAACAGAACAAGACCGTGAGGGCACAGGACACAGAAACAGCACAGGTTTGCTCTCTGCGAACTTGTCTATAAATGTGGCTGTTACGGCTTAACCGGCTGCACAGTCGCGTGCTGCTGCTCGCAGGCGTGCGCCACTCTGACCCCTCTCGACCCTCAAACTCCTGTTGCTTCTTTCAGTTAACTGTTCATCTAGATATACCCCGATGAAAAATATCTCAAATAGTCCATAATGTGCTTATAACTTTTCTTCATATACCTACCCAGTTTCTTAGTTTACTGCACCTTTGAAAGTCAGCTTGGGTACGTCGCTGTCGATAAGTTCCTGAACTTCCAAACGCACGTATCAAATGCAGTAAATACGGCTTGTGGCTCGGCTGTGGTTTTGCCGCACCAAGTCAAATATTAGCAGATGTAAACACAGACAAAGGCGACGCATGCAGCCTAAAGCACTCGTGTAAACTGACTAGAAACTCTTGTATGCGGCCTAGTGTAGGGTTGGTACCCATGGCATAGCAAATACCGTCGCTGGAAGTATCATGGGGTCAAACACACATCAAAACGTTTTTTTGATTTTCAAATAACACGCAACGCAATGAATGACCGGATTTTCAAAATCTACACCGAAAAAAGGTATCATTTGTAGTGGGGGCATCTCATTTCCCTATTTGATACAATAAAATTTCTACTCCCACTCCGGTATTACGACGAATGATCGACATACTGAATATGGAACTGACAGGCTAGAGGAAGTGCGGCAGGAGTAAAACTTTAGGAGCTAAGTCATAGAGAATCTGTAAAACTTAATGTGTTAATAGTGTAAACGTTTTGCAGAAAATATGTTAAAATTACTAGTATTATAATAAAACATACTGAATTTGTAAAATATCTACCAGTGATGTGTTAAAAGTACACCATCTTGTGTAAACTTAACACACCCCTGCGTTCTATATCACTACTCCTTACTGGTTGAGCACAAATGCGCAGCTGCAGTATATCAGCTGTTCCAACACGTCATTACGCCATGTTGGCCGTGTAGCGTTGTTGTGTTCAGTTACGTCTCGTTTGCTGTGTTCAAATGGAGAACATTTAAATTTAAATTGAGGTTTAATCAAAGATAATGGTAAGTACTTACCTAACTATAACAAATATTACTGACAATAGTGATAAAGCTAAAACTACTTAGCACTATAGCTCCTAAAAATATTAGAGTCTACACCCTGATAAGTATTCCGAATTGTTAAAGCTACATGAAACGCTGAATTTATTGTTTTTTTATAAGTCTCTGTGTGCAGTTTTTTTCACTTGAGAAAAGATTAAATATTATCTAAGGGGATTTCGAACGATAGTGAGACGTTTTGGAGCAGAGATTAATTTAAAAAAAGTAGGTACATTATTAAAAAAAGTTTGCTCTTTACCTCCGGCAAAACTGGAACGAAACGGCCAAAATCATATTTGGCTGTAATTTTGTTGGTTTGAATTCGAACAATGGAAGGACCAGCGTAAAGGCTATTTAAGGAGAGCTGCCTCAGGCTACTTTCATATCCGTGCTGACCACTAACGCCAACTCACACTGAACAAAATTATTACTTCTCCATCATACGATGTTTTTACTTTTTTTTATTTCTAATTCCCGCCATGGTTTGTCATGTTTGCTAAGTCCCTAAAGTTTCCCATCCCTTCACTGTTACAGGGTCGTACGGATGTTACTTTTGTGTATACAGCAGGGTACGAGAAAACTCCATGATTTACATATTTAACATTTTAAACAAAACATCCTTTTGATGTAGAGTATAATTATTTACTAGCAATGTGAAGAAAAATTATATACACCTGTTTCAAAGGGATAGATAAGTGCTATAAAAAAATATATTTTTCTCATTGCTGAATTGTTTATATACAGGGCGGTCTGTTTTTATGGCACCCAGGAAACCGGAAAATATGCATGTTATACATTGACTATGAACTTTGTTCCATCACTTTGGGACACGCTGTATATCTGTGTGAGTGTCTGTATGGTAAAATTAAAGTGCAGTAAACACAAGCCAGACGATCATGCTTGAAAGATATTCCTGTAGGTAATTAATAAATAGTTTTACAAAAGCTGGAATCTTGTCTGGCTGTCTATGGAGACCGAATGAAAATTTGTGCTCCGCGCCCCTTTCGTGTACTGCACTAGAATTACTTAAAAAGGTACCTGGATGACTAGATGCTTCAGTTCAAATGCCATGATATGTAACCTCCCCATATCACTAAATAAACTTTCATTTGTACTATTGTAACACTGAAGTGCAGCATAGTAAATAGAACTATTTCATTATACATGCAAGCTAAACTGCATATAAAGTATAAATACTTTACTGAACATTAAATAAGTTTTATACTTACGTGAAAGAACTCAGTTTTCCACACACTTGACACTGACACATCGTTTTGACTGAAAAAGAAATAAATATATTTAATAAATAATTGATGAAAAATGTTAATACAATAGATTGCCATATGGCATTTATGATACAATTCATTATTTAATTTATGCCAAGCACTAATGTACAAGGTTTTAAAAAAAGAGTGTAAAATATTTCAGGAGATAATAGTATGAATCAAAATAAACAGAAAAGTCTTAATAATCATGGGTCTGCAAAATAACGGTTGCGGAGATATGGACCACTATTCGTTTTTCAAACATTTTATTTTATTAGAAATAAACCGACAAACGAAACTTTTAACAAACAAAAAACTAAGTTACAGAAGATGTCCAAAGTGCCCTCCGTCCATTTCCAAGCAGGCACGACATCTTCGTCTCAACGATATTCGAACTCTTTCGAAAACACCCTCCTTGGTTTGGATTTCTTGACACTTTTGATTAATCCGTAGCTGCAGCTCTTCCAGACTATTTACAGGAGTACCATACACTAATGTCTTCAAATATCCTCAAACAAAGAAATCTAGACGGTTCAGATCAGGGGATCTTGGAGGCCATAAAACAGGTCCAGCCCTTCCTACCCATCTATGTGGAAAAGTTTGGTGTAAATGCTCTCTAACGGCCATGGAAAAATGAACTGGAGCACCATCATGCTGGAACCACATTTGTTGCCTCTGATTCAAAGGAATGTCTTCCAAAAACTCATACAGTGTGTTCTGCAGAAAGTTGAGGTAAGCAGCGCCTGTTAATCGGTTTGGTAAAGCAACAGGACCTAGAAACCTGTCACCTACAATACCCATCCAAATGTTTAATGAAAAACGTGCCTGATGTCCAGATTCTATTAAAGCATGAGGATTTTCGTCGGCCCAAATATGCGTATTGTGAAAATTAAACACTCCATTTCTTGTGAACCCGGCCTCATTAGTAAAAAGAATGTTTGCAAGAAAACGAGGGTCTTCAGCATCATGACGTAGAAACCAGCGGCAAAAAACCAAACGTGCTTGATGATCATTTATTGGATTT
The DNA here is from genome assembly GCA_025584915.1 of Monochamus saltuarius. NCBI lineage: Eukaryota > Metazoa > Arthropoda > Insecta > Coleoptera > Cerambycidae > Monochamus > Monochamus saltuarius. The sequence continues at coordinate 19,468,728 of CM046730.1, read as the reverse complement.
AAGGCCTGTACTAGTTGCACATGGTATGGATAAAGCAGTTGCTCGTGAAGGATTCTCCAAACAAGAGGACCACTAATTCCTACCTCGGCTGATATTCTCCGCACACTCGTACCTGGATTCTACTCTACCAGTGCTAGAATTTCTTCTTCTGCTCTAGGAGTGGATACCGACCTTGGTCTTCCGGATAAATGGCACTGTTTGCTCAAGGAACCGGTATCACGCAATCTTTGGTGAATTCTTCCAAATATGCGTTGTGAAGAAATCTGGCGATTTGGATAAGCGTCAACATAAAGACGTCGCGCTTCGGTGGCGTTCCCATTAGCACGACCATACATGAAATGCATGTCTGTTAATTCTGCGTTAGAGTAACCAGCCATAGCGAAAGAAAACTTGTGTACTGAGAACAACTGTCAAATGCGTACTGTTTATTTCACTAAACATCAACCAACTATTATAAGAAAATACACAATGTTTTTGCAAAAGAGGCTAAAAACATAAAACATTCCATATCTCCGCAACCGTTACTTTGCGGACCCATGTTTATTGAGACTTTTCTGCTTATTTTGGTTCATACTATTACCTCCTTAAATATTTTACACTCTTTTTTTAACACCCTGTATATCTGTAAATTGCTGAATAAATAAACATATGGCAACTGCTGAAACACAATCTCCGTATAAAACTTTCCAGTTGCCCAAGTTAATAAGTAGATGAAGTTCTATGATTACTTCAAAATGTAATGAATTACATATCCCTTTACTGACATCTATACTCCTAATTGACTAAAACTATGCAGTTACCTTATAGTTAAAATAAAAAATGTATAATAGGACGAAAGTACATAATGTCAGATGCGTACAATTTAATTAACAAGATATCTCGCAAGTCCTAAGTGTTTTGTCTTTGTGTCAAACACATACTACCTGAAACTACATATTTATTGCTTAATAATAATAAGCCATTCCAAAAGCACTGCAGACGCTCACCCCATTTTGCGGCCGTATAAAGGCATCAAACGTAAAGACAGAGAGGCGTTTAACTATCAAACGCAGTCTATGTCAGATATTAATCAATCGCCTAGCTAAGTGTTTGTACTCCCTACAATGTTACTTAACATTAAATAATGTAATAAACTGATTAAGTCTTACAATAATTTTGATATTACAGGGTCAGACAGTGACAATTGAAATTTCAGACAAGTCGACTCCCTTATTTTCAAATGGAAAACCCTAAACCGAACTTCAGTTCGATTCCCAAGAGCCTAGAATGTTCATAATAACAATACAATACAGAAACATAATATAAAATTAACGAAATTAATTTAACGAAATATAGATACACATTCTTGAATTTGATTCACAAAATTGCAAATGAAAATTTTTCTATACTTTCGATTTAAATTGCTCTACACTTTCGAATATTAGTGTTTCATTATTGCAATAATCCCCATGACAATTACATAAGAAATTACACTTATTATATTGTTTTCATTATGCCCTCCTGCTCGAATAGAGCCTTCAATTTGATTCTAAATTAATAAAAATTATATCTGAAAATTTTGCTACACTATCGATTCAAATTTTTCTACACTGAAATATTTCTGTACTAGCATTTCAACCACCTCCTCAAAATTATTTTTAGGGGCTTATCAAGCTTATAATTTTCATAATAAATTACAATTTTGTCCTCGAGTATTATTATGATCGAAATATCAACTTTGACATTTATTTATTTAATTCTGAAAATTTTGCTTCACTTTCGAATATTTTTTGCTACACATTCGAATATTCCTGCTTTATTATTTCAATAACCTACACGACAATTTCATAAGATATTACACTTTAAATATTAATTTAATTTTGCCGTTCTGCTCGAACTTGTCGTTCAATTCGATTCGGAATTAATAAAAAATATATCTGAAAATTTTGCTTCACTTTCGATTCAAATTTGTCTACACTTTGGAATATTTCTGTTCTAGCATTTCAATAACCTCCTCGAGATAATTTTAGGGGTTTATCAAGCTTAAAATACATTTAAAAAATTATTAAACTACGTATATATTCTTGATTTAAAAAGTTCCTTGAATATAGGAATAGTGCGATGTCCATTTCTCAGGTAAGTATATTCGTATCATAAAATTTGATTGATGAACTCGACAAACAAGCTGATGTGGTGTGAAAAGTGGATCAACAGTGAATATGCATATACGCAAATCTTGTATCCTGTGGTATTTAACTTTCCTGACGATAGCCTTTGCCTATATTCCGGAAGAGCTGTTGCCTGTACTATTATTCAGCGAGCAATTCCAAGTCTACATTTACAGACTTCATCAATCACTGTTTTAGCTTCGAAGTTGTCTATTAAGTACGGAGAGGAGAGCTCATTACTTGGGAAACAACACCCGCCTCTAACCAATATAAATTCGCTTATATCTCCTATTTGCAACACACTAAATTTTTCTTTCTATAAAACACCGGTGACAAACAATCAATCACGCAGGAAATTATACGCCTATATGGAAAAAATCAACAATTTCCATGCCTGGATTAACCCGCTGAATTGCCATTTAACAGCAGACAGAGTACACTTGGAAGAAACATGCCTCAATAATTCAAAATATAACACACATGGATGCTTCTAAATATGATTGGATGAAATTTTACGAAACTTTCGAAAATGATTTATACAGCAAAGTGCAAAAACCACTGTGTATAAAAATAATTGATATTCGAACCTACTTTACACAATCCACTGACATCATAAGCAAAACAGCGTTAATTTTATTGAATATTCGGTAAAGATAACAGCAAATAATGTAATTAAGCTCTTGATCGCTATTTTCAATTATTGTTGTTTTTCGGCAAATAACGTGCAATAGAAAGTAATAAAAAACAATTTTTGTTGGCAATAATTTTCAGACAAATATCACATCTGCACAGGAACAATTGGCTCACAAATGAACAATACAGTTGTTACAATAGCATTACCAATACACAAAAGTGTATTTACGATTGATGCCATTGAAAAAGTAAATATCAGTCTGCAGTACTTGATTAGGTATTCGAAATATATAAGAAACTGATACGAAGTGGTATTTACAATTATTGTAATTTAATTCAACAAAAATCTGAAACATTTTTAGCAGTACATACAATTCATTAAGCAAGCAGACATGTTTTTTACTATCTGTCTTTTATTTAAATCAAATCTAACCACTACACCTGCCCGATGTAACAGTCTACATTGAAACAAAGTATATAAATTTAAAGAGCGCTCTTTTTAACGAAGTTAATACTGGTGAGATATAAGCAGACCACTTATATATATCACCTGCACTCAGTTGATATGTGAACATACATATGAAAGAACAGCCAGTTCAATTGTCGGTCATCTCACCTATGGCATGCTGATGAGGGCTAACAAGCCCGAAAACGGTCTATGTCGGGTGTGTCCGACAAGGGTTCTTGGTTGTTCACACAGATACTGAGTAATTCAATGCCGGTCGGGGCATTAGTTCGCGGAGTAGTTGTTTCCTGCAGTATCATTTACAGAAGTTAATACTACTTTATTTAAAATGTGAATAAGGTAAAATAACGCTTATGATAAGGATTTTAAACATTATTAAGAATTTAAAGTGGTTTTAACATCCTAAAAATATAACTGTAAATTAGAACAGTTTATAAAATTGAAAATGCATTTTATTTATCACAGAAACAGTTCGAAGTTATTTCGGTCGCTTTCAATACACAGTTGAGGCCCCCAAAAATAGAAGTCAAGCGGATTTAGGTCGGGCGATTGATGGGGGCACTCAGTTGCGGTGGAGCTACAAATACCATATCGTCCTGACTTGTTTACTTCTTCATTTTTATAAGCAAATATTTCACCTGATAAAATTTTGTAAACTTCCGAAACTAAAAATATTAGCAAAATATAATTATTCTTAAATGTAAATATATTTCCATGAATTAGCAGAACTTTAGTCAGATTAATAAACACTCACCTAAAACTCGTTTAATTTCCACCAACACTTCGAAATAATAAAAATTATAACAAACTATGTTTAAATGCAATTTGACTTTAAACAAATATGATTTATTGGAAATAAACAGAATGCGTTTCAATAAAATTTATATTAAATTAAATATAGGAAATGTATATATGTTGAACTCCAGGTACATGCTGGAATGCAATGTTATCTATAAAAAACAATATAAAATTGAGTTATTGCCTGCCATTGAACACGCTTATTTAAATATTTGTATATTGCTAATGGCTTATGAGTTTTTTAAAGGATAGGTCTGCGTTAGTTAAGTTGGGGGGAGTCACATCTGAATGTTATAAAATTGGTACCGGTGTACCTCAGGGGTCTGTGCTGGGACCTCTTATATTTTTATTATTCATTAATGACTTACCACAGAGTATACCAAGTGATGTTATTACATTGTTTGCTGATGACACATCTCTGGTGGTCTCAGCACAGACACAAGAGGAGCTAACCTTGTGTATTTAACATGTTGCTCTACGTTTTCGGGAATGGTGCAGGGTTAATGGTTTGATAGTGAATCTAGAAAAGACCAACTGCATATTTTTTAGTAATACTAAAGTACATAAAGATTTCAATACACCAAGTCTAAACTGCGGTATAGCATGTGTTGACAACGTGAAATTTCTAGGACTTACAATTGGTCACACCATATTGATACATTGAGTAAAAAATTAAATAAGTCATACTATGCCATTTGTGGCATTATTGATTCTCTGCCCCGGCACTCAGTCGTATCTGTCTATTACAGCATGGTGTACAGTCATTTATGCTACAATGTTATATTCTTTGGTAATGCCACTGAAAGTCTTTATTGCACAGAAACGTATTATACGGAAAATGTTCTCATTAAAGGCTATGGAGTCCTGTAAACCATTTTTTATTCGGCATAAGTTGTTTACATCTCCCTATCTCCATATTTAGAAATAATATCAACCTGTTGCCTAAAAATAACTTCAATCATAGTTACTTCACTAGAAATAGTGATCATTTATGTGTTCCCCATTGTATAAGGGAATTGTATTGTACAACCACTTACCCTGTCTTCTTAAAAATAATAGTTATGTCTGTTTTAAAAATGGTATAAAAATTATTGTTGGAAAAAGCCTACTATAGTGTCAACGAATATATTTCGGACATATTGTAATACATTGTATAGTAGTTGTATGTTCTTGTTTGTAATCATTGACTTGTCCTATACATTTGTATGTCTAATGGATTAATAAATATATTATTATTAGTTTGGCAATCAAATATTTTAAAACATTAATAGAAAAAGTCGTTGCCTGGAGGGATTTCTTGGGCACAATGTGGATATTTTGCATTCATGATCTGATAAATTACGAAATACTTGGACCTAATGGCTTGGAGGACGATTTTTAATTAATCAATTTAATTAAAAATCTGTAGAACTACCGGCGGGTCTGTCTTCGACCTGACAAGTTACCGCGTTTACCCGACCAAACCCCACACACTGCTTAATTAAGATTATTCTAGGTGGTGGTGATATATTAGCACCACAAATATTGTCAGTGCGTTTTTGCGGCGGATATAGAAATTCCTCCGTAACTTTTCCTCACTAGTGGTTCTGATATAATTAGAGGAGTTTACGTAATTTTCGAATTATTAGAGCTTTTACTTTTACCGCACTTCAAAAACATTTTACGGCCGTAATTTTTTAGATAAAATATTTACCTATTAGAAACGTGTTTTTCTGCTTTATGATGAACTGGCAAACGCTTAAATATTGCCGTTGTACAGGGTCTCCGGAAGTGGTAATTTTAAGGGCTTATACAGGGCGATTTAAAACTTATTTAAAAAAAATTTGAATGTACAGGAACAGTACGTTTACAGATACAATTTTGTAAAAATAAAATCAAAAAAGCAGTTCAAAAATGTTTTAAAAATACACTTCCGCACGGCACTGGAAAGTGATCCCAAGTAAAGAAATAAATTATATTTTACAACACATATTTCTATACAGCAAATTCAATATTAAAAAAAATTAAAAATAATATTAGTCGTAGTAATGCTGCGGCAAGTGCTTTTTTCTCTAGTGCTTCTTTGATATTTGTGAGTATACGTAAATAAAAATGGGACAATTTATCGTAATAACACAAACCGTAACCGTACTTATAGCAAAAGATATTTCCCTCAGTGTAACTTCTGTAACATTAAAATTATACCTATATACCAAGGTGACTGTGCATGTTGATGATTTCAAAGTCAGGTTGTCGTATAAAATGTATTTAGATTACTTGTTTCAAATGCGAAGACATGAAATTTTATCACATCTAAGATATTAAATCATTAGCAAGATTATGATTTTATTTGTAGAAAGGAGGCGAAGTTTGTTTGTGCATTAACGAAAAAAACTATGAAGTCGCGAATTTCATTAGCAGAGTCTACATTCCATAATTAAAAATGCAATTAACATTTCTTGGTGTAAATAAAATCAAGATTTTTTATTGTTAAAAGATGAAAGTGGGTTAAATTCCTGTTTTTTTTTTTGCTTTTTTAAATTTTGCCCCATTAAACACTAAAAATAAGTTCTGATGTTATTAAATAGTAATATTAAATTCAGAATTTGATATGTATGTCCACCAACAGTTATACCATAGTTGAAAGGTTCTTTAAGTAGTAGACCTATCATCCTGCGCCATAGCATATTTTGACATTGGTGACAAATATCCAACATTCCTCAATCTATCTGGATTACAAAACAATCTTGCAATATTTGACAAGCCGCGTTAATAAAAATGCAAAGCAGATCTTTTAGATGACCTGTTAACGATATCAACTTCCCTATTTGCCCTTTCTTTCCCATTATTACCTATAACCCAAGAAATCAATAAAGCTGTAAAAGCCCTTTCAGCTTGATAAGCACAAAATAGGCTTTCAAATGGTACACTGGATGCCCCTATATGTTAAGTATGCTGTCAAGACGTTGACCTCCCCAAAACAAACTATGGTCTCAAAATGACAAATGATGTAAGGCCGCAGTTTTTAAATGTCTTATTGAAATAGAATTAAATCTGTGTTGTAAATGGGATATGTATATTTTTAATATACATGATAAAATCCAATCAGTATTTAAGTATATTAATATATGTACTTAAAATTTTAAACTTCACTCAAGTGTATAATATGTATTATTTACTGTATTAAAAAGGTATTTTAAGCTAATATAACTGGGAACTCGAAAATTCAAGCACAATCATGTTTGAATTCATTGACAGGTTAATCACTTTTGACATTGTCGATAATTTTAATTTATTGGTATAATAATTTTTATAGTTGGATATTTGACTCAACTTAAAGGCCACCTGAAGAAGCAATCCTAAAAATGCAGAAATAGGTCAGATCTCATCTATTGTGGTTGAATTGTCGTGGTTCCCACTGCCAAAAGGTGAAGTTAGATATTTGTAGAGTGTTTCGTTAAAGCAGGTTAGTAAATTTATATAAATTATTTTCTTTAGATAATTATTGAATAGAGCTTTGTCTGTGGAATTGTTCATTAGCATACCTAGATGTTTGGTATCAGAGAGCATACATATGACTTCATTGATAGGAATTGTAGATTTGATATATATTAGCTTAAAATACCTTTCTAATACAGTAAAGAATGTTACAAAAGCTAATAATAAAGAATATATGGGTAGATATTGTGGGTGTAATTCAACGTTGGTCGGAGCTTTAGTCCAACAGAGTAGTTAGTTTCACACAATATTGTTAATACCTAAAAATACAATATAAAAAAAAGTATTTTTAAGCTATCTATAACTGCGAATTATAATACTTTAAACTGAATATTACAACATTTCAGAGGTCATGTTTTCCCAGAATTAGTAGTATTTTCCACAACCCTGTACTAAAATGTTAATCTGTTTATATTGCGATATACTGATTTTCTTAGATATCCATATGTTTAAAAATATACAGACTACCATTTGAAAATTGCAAATGCAATTTTATAGTTTAGGTTTCTTGACCGTGCACTTTTTTTGTATTATGCATAACAAGGAAGTTACTAAACTTTCCCATACTAGCGGCACACCCTGTATATAGGTGACGCAACTTCTGAACTGAATAAATTTCGTTTTGTTAGCGCAACTCTTCAAACGCAAAACATATCGTGTATGAAAAATAAGCATTGCTTAAAAGAACGGGAAGTGTGATGAAAACATTATAGAAATGTTTGGGAAAGAAACAAGTGCATAGGCGTCGATTTAACGGGGGTTGGGGGGCGCTTCAAAATATTTTATTTTACGTTTTAGGTAAAATAACCTAAAAATAGTTTATATGTATTTAGAAGTGGTATTTAATGCAGCAATAAGCTCTCGCAATACAGGGACGCTCTAAGTCACCAACGGTCCCCCTAGCAATTTTCAAGTTTCGGCGCCAATGGGTAAGTGGAAGCGTTTTTGTTGTTTTGAGTAAAAATGGAAGTCATTAATACGCGATAGAGGAGAATTTGGTCGTTAAGCATGACTTCGAATGGACCAACGATATGTTTGTTGGCAAAGGGAGTCCGTATACAGCCAGTAAAGTCGAAAATGGAATCGGAATAGGCAGTTGGTAACGGATACAGTGAGTGTACAATGACGGTCGCTCCCTCCGTAAAGGAAGCAATAAAAGCTAAAATCGGCAGATAAATTCGAAAGGATTTTATTGCGCAAGGTTCGGATGCTACTCTATTATGGCTAATGTACAGATCCAATAACTCCTTTGTTATTAATAGCAGTTGCTGTCAGCCTATCGGCTGCCACACCACTAACTCATCAGATCAATATTGCCGAGCAATTATCCAACTTAATAGCATATTCTCATTAACCCAAACCGAAACTTTACAATGCCCTTTGCTTGCCAATTTGTAGTGAATGTGCAGCTTGTTAGCTGGAAGGAGGCGAAAGGCAGAAAGGCGGCAAACAGTCTCTCGCCGTCGCCCTTCTTATTGCTATATCCGATGACGCTTGGTGCGACGCGCGAATCATTTAATAGCATTTCAATTAAGCAATAGCGTAAACTTCCAGCTCCACATTTCTCGACTCTATTAACATTACGACCTGACCACTGACGAGCCGTTTTCACTCCTCTTTCGAACCCTATTAACGTCGCGATTCACAACCCACAAAAAACACTTGTATTTATAATTAAAATTGCAATTATTTTATCTTAATGTTGCAAAAAAAACCAAATTAATAAGTAAAAAGTATGTACACAATCAATTATAATCTAGTAGATTAAGAATCAGAAGCTGTAAAATATAATGAAAATATTTTTCCAATTATTTATTTAACAGTTTTATTATTATTAAAAGTTGTAAAGAAAAGACAGATCTACGAGGTGTGGCAAATATGTTCCGGGAATTTGTCAATGAAAAAACAAGCAAATTAAAATTCGCCAAAATTTTATTATCGACCCTCACAATAGTCTCCCTCTAACTCTACACAACGATTCCAACGTTACTCCCGCGATTGGAAGCACCCTTGGTAATCCTCCGCGGTTAACCCGTTCAGCACCACGATTACAGCTTCTTTGACCTCCCGTACACCGCCATGATAAGTTCCCTTGTGGTGCGACTTCATCTTGGGGAATAAAAAAAGCAGGGGGCAATATCGGAGCAAAAACTCTTGCACAATGAACGAGGAATGGGCTGGCGCGTTGTTCCAGGATGCCAACATAGAACTGTCTGGCCGGCAGGAACATATTTACGATGAACGATGCCGTGGATATCGAAAAACACGATCAACATTGCCTTCAGTCGTGACTTGGCTATCTCGCTTTCATTGGCTGCGCTCCACCCCTTTCCACCCACTGCTGACTGTTTACGGGTCTCGGGGTCATACTCAAATATCCACGGCTCATCTCCAGTGTCTACCCGACTCATCCAGTCTCTACCGTCGCTTCGAATGCAGGACAACAAATCCTCGCAGATCGATTTTCGCATGTCTTTCACAGGTGAGAACTTTTGGCACCATCTTTGCGCAAATTTTCGCATAATCAAATTTTCATGTAACATATTGCAAACGGTTTCTTTGTTGAGGTTTAACTCGTCAGACAACGCAAGAATGCTTAGGCCTGTCAGACGTGATCAATGCACACAAACGCTCTACATTTGCGTCAGTACGAGAAGTGACAGGAGCTCCTTCACGTGGATTGTCTTCTGCCGATTCACGCCCCTCCTTGAACAGTTTTGCCATGCACTCATGCACTCGTCTCCATACACCACCTGCAATTTTCGAAGGATATCCGAGGGTTTTTCGCCAGATTTTAATAAAAATTGAATCACACGTTGCTTGTAATTTGAGTCACTCATTTTCACGACGCCACTAAAAAAGTTATTTCCAAAAAATACACATAAAACACAAACCAAACGTTGACGAACCGAGTTATAACTAAATTTCCGGAACTTAATTGCCACACCTCGTATCTTATTATTAGATGAAACTAGATTGAACAATTAAGTTAAGTGGCAAATGTAATTTCAAAATTGCAAAAATGGAGACGTTTACAATTTTGTGGCCAAACAACAAAATATAAATAATTTCTTTATTTTTTACACAGATCATTTGTACGAACAAAATTGTAATCAGGCAGTGGCGCATCGGGTGAGGTTTAAGGGGGTAAAACAAACACCCTGCATAATATAACGATCGAATTAATACACATGTTTTAGGAATTCAAATGACTTCTTATCAATCTAACAATCGTTGGCATTGTTAACACATAAAACCAGTGTGTGGAATAGTTTTCTCAGTCTAGTTCATCGTCATATTAATATTAGGAGCTGACCACATTAAGTTATTATTATCATGGACAACAGCTTAAACCCATTGCTGTTCGATGACCAGACATTATCTCGGAGATGCCTAATTTTGGAAAATTGCCAATTGTGTACCCAATAGGCCTTGCAATAGGTCTGTTCAAATTAAAGATATTAGTTGCTAAACAATTCTTTCTTAGTTATGTAAATAACATTACATTTATGTCGTATTTATATTTTTTAATATCAAGGTACCTAAGAGAAACCACATTTGTTATACACAGATAAAAGTTTTTATTTAGTTTCATGATGAAGTTTTTACAGCAAGTGATGTTATTCAAACTTGACACTATGATTTTTCAGATTGTTCTACCATAACATATAATGTAAATTAAAAATTGCTAGTAACTATTATGCAAAAAGAGCATGACAAAATGTCCACCCATTTTTATCAGTGTATGTTAGGAATGAATATTTACAACTATAAGATTACATTTCTTTCTGCAATTTTACAGTCTTAAGGATGATTTTAACGACAAAACAAAACGTAAAACAAAAATACCCGGGAAATAAATTTCGGTCCGATTATAGTTTTAGCCTCCCCATTATATTAATATATTGTTTTGATCAAGGAAAAATATCAGTCGATTTATAATTCACTAAGAAATTGTCGCTGAGGGAGAGGATAATCCAAACAAATGTTAGCTTAGTGCGTTTCGTTTATTAATCACAAACTCGTTCAGCTTTTATGATTAATTAATAGTTGTTCTGTTCGTGTTTGGATGAATTTGAGTCACGTTTTTTGGAGAAACCAGTCACATAATTAAAATACACTACCTTGCAGAAGATCAGCAAGATAACAATAAATTGTACTATACAGGGTGATCTACAAAGGGTAACCAGAAATTATACGTCGTATAAAGTTTTTATCTAGGACGCTTCGTTAAAGAAGTACAGGGTGTTAAATTCAAAATTATTTTTTAATATTTTAGAGATTATGACTGTTTTTATTATTGACGTCTGTTATTAGATTAAATAATCCAATGATTGAAAAGGTGTTTGCAATGTCATTTCATTAAAAGTATTTTCCAGATGGTTTTTTCAATTTTACTCGCAACCCAGGTTCTTTTTCGGAATATTTAAAGCAAGTAAGACGATACAATAAACCACAGCAAAAATTACTCCTCTTTGAACATTTATTCTGTACATTTGCCATTTTCCTTAAAATACTGGTTATGAAACGTATACAGGGTGTTAAAAAAAGAGTGTAAAATATTTAAGGAGGTAATAGTATGAACCAAAATAAGCAGAAAAGTCTCAATAAACATGGATCCGCAAAGTAACGGTTGCGGAGATATGGAATGTTTTATGTTTTTTAGCCGCTTTTTTTATTTTGCAAAAACGTTGTGTATTTTCTTATAATAGTTGGTTGATATTTAGTGAAATAAACAGTACATATTTGACAGTTGTTCTCAGTGCACAAGTATTCTTTCGCTATGGCTGGTTACTCTAACGCAGAATTAACAGACATGCATTTCATGTATGGTCGTGCTAATGGGAGCACCACCGAAGTGCAACGTCTTTATGTTGATGCTTATCCAAATCGCCAGATTCCTTCACAACGCATGTTTGGAAGAATTCACCAAAAATTGCGTGATACCGGTTCCTTGAGCAAACAGTGCCACTTATCCGGAAGACCAAGGTCGGTATCCACTCCTAGAGCAGAAGAAGAAATTCTAGCACTGGTAGAGCAGAATCCAGGTACGAGTGTGCGGAGAATATCAGCCGAGGTAGGAATTAGTGGTCCACTTGTTTGGAGAACCTTCCACGAGCAACTGCTTTATCCATACCATGTGCAACGAGTACAGGCCTTAAATCCAATAAATGATCGTCAAGCACGTTTGGTTTTTTGCCGCTGGTTTCTACGTCATGATGCTGAAGACCCTCGTTTTCTTGCAAACATTCTTTTTACTGATGCCGGCCGGGTTCACAAGAAATGGAGTGTTTAATTTTCACAATACGCATATTTGGGCCGACGAAAATCCTCATGCTCTAATAGAATCTGGACATCAGGCACGTTTTTCATTAAACATTTGGATGGGTATTGTAGGTGACAGGTTTCTAGGTCCTGTTGTTTTATCAAACCGATTAACAGGCGCTGCTTACCTCAACTTTCTGCAGAACACACTGTATGAGTTTTGGGAAGAGATTCACTTGAATCAGAGGCAACAAATGTGGTTCCAGCATGATGGTGCACCAGCTTATTTTTCCATGGCCGTTAGAGAGCATTTACACCAAACTTTTCCACATAGATGGGTAGGAAGGGCCGGACCTGTTTTATGGCCTCCAAGATCGCCTGATCTTAACCCTCTAGAGTTCTTTGTTTGGGGATATTTGAAGATATTAGTGTATCGTACTCCTGTAAATAGCCTGGAGGAGCTGCAGCTACGGATTAATCAAAAGTGTCAAGAAATCCAAACCAAGGAGGGTGTTTTCGAAAGAGTTCGAATATCGTTAAGACGAAGATGTCATGCCTGCTTGGAAATGGACGGAGGGCACTTTGAACATCTTCTGTAACTTTGTTTTTTATTTGTTAAAAGCTTCCTTTGTCGGTTTATTCCTAATAAAATAAAATGTTTGAAAACCGAATAGTGGTCCATATCTCCGCAACCGTTACTTTACGGATTCCATGTTTATTAAGACTTTTCTGCTTATTTTGGTTCATACTATTACCTCCTGAAATATTTTACACTTTTTTTTAACACCCTGTATAGTGACATAAATAACTTAAATTTATCGGAGTGCATTCTACGCTCGGATATCAAGTTCATTTTTGCGAAAGGTAGTTATAGACCAAGATAATTTTTGGCCCAAGCATTGTTCAATGAAGTGATGTAATCATTTTATTATACGGCACGGTACGCTGTAAGACTGTGGGATCTCACGTCTCGAGTAGGGATCAGAGAACGTCTACTAGGGGTGTCCCTTCTCCTTTTGTTGTAGCGGTCGGATTTTTCTCCGAACCTATCTCGACAATCTTTACTTCAAAAGCATTCTGCTGTTTAAATTTCAATACGAGTGCAACCAGTCTCTTTCTATTTAAAAGAAAAAGTGTTACTCAAAAATGGCAGATAGCAATGGTTACACCCCTGGTTACTGGCGTCAAGAGAACTTGATTGAAAACGCACCGTAGCGGACAAATACGACTAGAGTAGGATTCCCGGCTTCTGACTCCTCTTCGCTGCATTTCAGCCGACACCTCTCTCTCTAATGCTCCTCAGAAATCATTATAGCATTGAAACACAACATGCCGACCCACACTTCCTACATTTTCCACACAACAACCATTCTACACATAGATGTGTTTTATTTAACTATTGTTCAATATGTAATTTCAATCTAATCACTAATTTCATTCATATTAAACCTTAAACCAATGTCAGGAATTCGGAAGGATTCATGAAATCTTCTGTCAATTTCCCAGTTTTTGGCAATACAGGGTGTTTCTAAAATTGGGGCCATGCCCTTAAAGGGGTACAAAAAATGAAGCTAACAAGCATTTCTGAGTTGCAAACTAGTTCATAACTACTGCTTGAATAGAAATTGAGAAACTAGATGGCGATGAATCACTTTCCATTTATGTTTACATCCATCAAATATGCCTCCCTCAAAAAGAGAGTTGAAAGGCCCGAACATGTTTATTTTGTATCAAAACCAAGAAAATATCATACTGTAGTTTGGTTTGTAGGCTTCCGTTAATGGTTTGGCTGCTTCCGGGCTGTTGGCCACGTCGTCCGTTTAAAACTCTTCACGTTTCGAAAGACATGTCGCTCTCTGACTGACAGTTTCAGATCTTCTGAAGAAGAGAACGACATGTCTCTCGAAACGTCAAGAGTCTTAAACCGACGACGTCCCGGAGGCAGCCAAACTATCATACTGTGTATATGAAAGATGAGCGAGGATGGAATAAGTATACTAATTCCTTCGCAGAATCGAAGGTAGAGGAAAATGACCAGAGAGAAGGTTAAAAGTAATACAAGTAGTTGAACAAGCATTCCTGACAGTTTCAAACTAGTTCATAACTGCTGCTTGAACAGGCCTAATTCCTCCAGAACTCATCATCCAAAATTGAAAAACTAGGTGGCATTGAAAATAGTATCACTTTCCATTTAAGTTTACATCCATCAAATACGCCTCCCTCAAAAAGAACCTTGAAAGGCCCGAACATGTTATTTTTGCATCAAAACGAAGATAATATCATACTGTATATATGAAAGATGAGCGAGGATGGAATAAGTATACAAATTCCTTCGCAGAATCGAAGGTGGAGCAAAATTCTTCCAGGGGGTGTAAAAATAACGTAAGTTGTTGAACAAGTATTTCTGGCAGTTTCAAACAAGTTCATAACTGCTGCTTGAACAGACCTAATTCCTCAAGAACTGGTTATCCGAAATTGAAAAACTAGATGGCGTTGAACACTCACTCTCCATTTAGGTTTACATCCATCAAATTTGGCTCCCTCAAAAAGAAAGTTGAAAGGCCCGAACTTGTTATTTTTTAATCAAAACGAAGATAATACCATACTGTATATATGAAAGATGAGCGAGGATGAAATAAGTATACAAATTCCTTCGCAGAATCGAAGGTGGAGCAAAATTTCCCAAGAGGGTGTTTCGCTAATGCCTGTCCCATTAATATCGAATCATTTTGTGGCATTAATACAAAAATAAGACAGTGTACGGATTACCGAAGATGTAGGCGGCTCCAAGTATTACATTTTAAGGGCATCAGCACAGAGTGGTGACTTAGAGCTAAAGATCCTTTCTTGATGTTTATAGCGAAAGCCTGTCAGCGGCTGTCGGATGACGTTCGTACCGGCCGCGATTTCTCACTGTCGACCCAGTCCCAGTTCCACCTTATCCAAATTGCGTTCAGTCCACTCTGCTACAAATTCACGGTAGCTGTTGTAAGCAGCTGCGTAACAAAGGGAAAGTCTGAGCTATATAAATGACAAAAAACAAACGACGCCTAATCGGTCGTGTCTGATGTTTTGACAAACTATTAGCCTTTCGGCCAAATTCATTTTTCCTATATAAATATCTCTTCCATGCCAACGTTTCTTTAGATATTAAACTTAGTTTTTTAATTCCGTGCAAAATGCAATTAACTTTCAAAATAATATCCATTATATATTAAATTTAAAAAGTATGTTTTTATTTAATGCTTATCAGGTAAGCAAATTATTTTGTTGATAATAGTAAATCTTTATTTGTCCAACAGAATAATTCCAGTTCCAAACATATGATTGATAGAACTTGATAAGGACAACATTGTCATAGAACTCTTAACCAATTCTAAAGATAAAGCCCAATATCTTCATTGATTATAAGACAGTTATCATACGGGAGGAAAAACTTTTTAAACTAATATCTAAGTTTCATGTGAAAATTGTCACTTATCTTTGGAAACGATAGCGGGAAATATTTTCAAGTTACCTATGACACGCAATAAGAGAACTTAAATCATTTATGTAAACAGAGAATAGAAGTGGACCTAGACTGGAGCCTTGTGGAAGTCCTGACGTGAGGTTTGAAGCCATTAAACGTGAGGTACTGAGGACCATTTGATAAATAAGATGCAAATAAGTTAAACAAAGACGTACAAAACCACGCTTATCGGATTTTAATAACAGTAGTTTATGATTAGTAATGTCGAGATGAAACTAGATAAATACTGTGTGAACGAATATGAGGATAGAAGCAGTTATACAAAGACAGTTCGAAAATTTTAGCAAAATCATAAGGTAAAATTATAGGTTTATAATTAATTGCATGAGCAGAACCGCCATTCTTCAATATAGGGCAGACTTCCATTGATCAGGAAAAATGTTAAATTTAAGAGATGGATCAAAAATTGTTTTGCAATCTGTAATTAAGAAATTATAGAACCCATCAAGGCCACAAGTCATTTTGCTTGTTAATGATAACTGATTTTCGTAGTAATGATATTTGAGAAAAAATTGTACGATTATACCATTTAGATGCTTGGCTTTAAAAGAACGTACCCTTTCTAAAGTAATTCCATACGGCCCTGAGCTAACGGATGCCACGTGACCAGAATGCTATTCACCAAAAACATTTTAGTTGCGGGATGTTGCTATTCTGTGTTCTCTTCTATCAAATACCTTTCTACCCCGTTTTGTTTAGAGAAATAGCTTTAAACAACTACACAATAATTATTGTGTTTAACACTGGTTATTTCCATTTATATACGGCACATATGAAACGTGGCGAATGTCGAGATTGCGAACAGTTTATAAAAACGTTAAATGCTTTAAATTGTTTAAACGGATATCATCGTCGTACACATTTTTCTCTAACCATTTCGTACAAAACATTTGCTTCACATGTAAGAATTATATTCCATTGTCGTAAAAATCTAAAACGCATTCAATTGTAACAAAAATAAACGTAATATGCAACGAGTGCGTTCTATTACTGAAAATAAAAATATGTATATAAAGTGAACAAATACTTCCTAAAGAAGTTAATTATTCTAGAATATTTGGAGATGAGCATTACCATTCTTTCTAAAAACACGAAAATCTGACAACTGATATCCCTCTGTATATACCTCTACTAACATATTTAAGACACATTAAACTAGTTAAAATTCTCCCGACCTTTGGATATATATATATAAAATAATTGTATAAAAGCTTCTGTTGGATGCGATAAAACGTTCGTTTCTTCCCCACAAAAAATCTAAGAGCATGGATATTCGATATACGGGGACAGCAGCTACAACAGAAAGACAGGTTAATCAAAGGCCCATGTTGAATAGAACCTTACAAACCCCAAG